>JANAVB010017999.1:10761820-11248195 GCA_029216955.1 Iris pallida | reverse complement strand
TTCTTTCTGTACAATAGGATTTTGTAAAAACTAATTGAAGGAAGAGAATAACAACATAACCGAGATTGTAACGTACCTTCTGGATTCACTTTTCATCTAGTGTGTAAAAAGTTACACGTTGTTAAAGTTTCACGAAAATTTTTAATTTCTGTTTTCAAAAAGTGGAAAAACACCCGATACGGCGTGCGCCCTGACAAACCGGGCGACGTGGTCGTACACTAAATGCATTGAAAGGCGCGTATGGATGTTGTCGACGTATGGAACTGACAGAACCCGATTTCGTTGCATGTGTGCGACGAAATCAGTGCGTATCCGTCGAGATACCCCCGTATCGACCTTTTGCAAATTAAGTCACAACTTCGTGTACACTCATCAAATCGCGACGAAACTTACGCCATTGGACTCGAAATATTTTTTTGGTCCTGTGAGCCAAGTTTGGTTCAATTCTGAGAAGGTTGATCGTGACAGCATTTTTGCGGGCCCACAATCCCACTCAACGGGCGATTTGTGCACAACCCACTAGAATCCAAAATTGGACATACCGTTGGGTTCATTCCATGAAAAAAAATCTGTAGACATGTAGTTTGATGACTTTAGAGACCGTAGGTTCTGGCGTGCATTTCGATGCAAAGCGGTTCCAACGGCGGACATCGTTTTGACCCGAAATTACGATTTTATCCCTATTCCAGAATTTAACTTTTGGACAGGCATTTCCTAGGCATGTCTTTTATTCCAAACTCGTTCGTGATGTTTGTTGCAGCATCCGGAGTCATCTACGGGATTTGGCTTTTCTTGCTTCGTTTATTTGTCTGTTCGAGCTACTGGATTATTCTTTTACACAAAACCACAGGCAAGATACCTTGCCATTATACTATTTATATTCAGTTTACATTTATTATATATTATATCATTTACTTCTAGTTTTTATAGTTCCTGATTTACTGACTGCTCAGTGATATTAGCTGTACTTTGTTATTATCATTTGGTTGCATATGGACTTAGAGTTAAGAGACTACCGTTTGTAGTGTATTGCATATACCTTGACACAATTGTACCATAAGGATGTGTGAGATGAGTAGCGTGTAGAGGTCCTTGCGTGTTGGCTGATCCCCAGTGCGCATGCGTTAGGTCTAACTGTCAATAGTTGTATATTAGAAGACTTGACGGTTAGTAGTGTTACATGGTCGTGGATACGACATGATAGGTACATTGGGTGGGGAGAATATTTCTTTATCGTATGGGCTTCGATTGTACTTCCCTTGTAACCCGGAAGCTCCGCTGGAGATACGGGTATGTTGAGCCTCTCAGGTTTGCCACTGTCGTTTTTGAACGTCATGCGCTCTGTGGTCACTGGTGCCCAAGTGGGGACTATACCAGATCCCATTTACAGTCAGGGCTCATGCGACGAAAGGTTTGTTCTTAACTGCATGTTCACTTTAGTATGGTTAGAGTACCTTATTGTTGTCTTGTCACTTACTTTGTTTGTGACATATTTTATATTCAGTATTATATGGCATGTTTATTGTATCTTGTTACGTCCCTCTCAGGACCTGGTATCTCTCCAGGTGTGTGCTTCTGTGATATTGCAGGTATTCTAGCCGAGGTCGCAATCTTCTCTATTCATTCGGAGATGACGTATCTTGGGTCTTTCTTTGCTACTCCTGCCAAATCATTTTCATTTCCATGTATTTTTCCTTACTTATTGGTAGTAGATTTGTCTCCGACCAACGTATTGTACGAAGACTTATTACAGTTGTATATGATATCTTTTATTCTTCATTTGTGGATGAGATTAGATTACTCTTGGTTTACTGCATTTTACAGCTGTATTCATACGAGGTTTCCATATATTGGAGTATACTTCGTATGTATACAGCTGGCATATCGATGTACCTAGTTCTACGTATTTTGGGACTGGGGCGTTACATGTTTTTGTGGTGGCCCATGCAGGTCGAGAGTTTGTCACTTCGGTTACGTAATTGTACTGATGTGAGCCTGCAACATAGGATTAGAATTTAGGAATCTCATCCATACAGCTTGACCTCTTTCCTTGGCTTCAAATTTCGAACTCTCGTTCGACTTCTTGAATTGCATCTTGCTTGATTCCTTTCTACCATTGATTCTTATTTTCGTGCTTAGTGTCAACTAGAAAGATGACTACACTAGTATATGCTCATAGGTCAAACACATGGCTAGAATGGTTATATTGGCAATTGGAATACATTCAAGACTCTAATTGAGTTAAAAAGGCTTTTAGTGTGATTTAATGATTAGTAATCGATAAAGTAGGATATTACCACGAAAAGTTTTAACCTTGAGATTTCTAAAATAGTAAAACACCAGAGGATTTATAAAATTTCATACTTGGTTTAAGAAGTTGATTTGATTTTCGAGTTATATATTATGATTTATTGGATTATAGTTATACACCTTTGAACAGTTATAAGTTTGGTTTGAAAATGATCTTAGATTTTAAATGTTGCAGTATAAATTATTTAAATTTGAGTCATACAACTTGTAATTTTTGTGTTTAGTAAATTTTGAATTTTAAGTGGAAGTAATGATGGCAAATTTTGGTTTAAAATATTTGAAAGTTATGAAAACAATTTTTGAGAAATTTTTATTTTAAATGGTGTCCTATGATTGAGGATTTACAAATCTATTTAGATTTTTGGTAAAAAAAAGATTTTGACTGATGAGATTATTTGAAAATTTAGTTTAATGTGGGATTGCTAATATTAAAATTTTTGGGAGAATTTCGAAGGATGTGATGGAAAGTTATTTTGATTGATTAAAGGAAGTTACCATTTAAAAGTTGTGATTTTGTTGGAATAACTTAGCATGAATAGAAGTTAAAATTGATGAGAGCATTGAGCTTAATTTTTGAGATTGCTTTTAACATGCTAAGAGTTTTATTATGAGTTATTGAAAAATTTTAGAGTGTTAAATTTTTGATTGATTGTGAAATTTTTATGGATTCGTAAATTATGAACTCTTGAGTTAAATAGTTGAATTTAAACGTTAATTTTGGAAAAGGTTAGTAGTAACGTGATAAAGTTTGCTTTGAGATTTATGAAAGTGATTTAAATTTTGGTCATGATTAAATTGAACGACTTGCAGTGAATACAAATTTTGGGTGGTTATTTTTGAAAATTTTATTAAGAAACTTTTGGAGGAAACTCGAGTTGAAATATTAATGGAGGCCACAAAGGTAGCCCTAATGAGTTAGAAGTATTCCACACTAATTGCCATGTCACTTATGACCATGATAGTAGTATATACACAAGTGTTATTAGTCATCTACCCAGCTATGTGACTGTATTTCCACTTCGACTTACTCGACCTTCCTTCAATTCTAGATCTTTTAATTGCGACCTTCTAACCCATTTGCAATTTGAATAATGAGTTAATGGTTCCTTAACTGTATTCATCTAGGAGACTATTCTCTCCGGAATTGTGTTCCTAAATTTTTTTACTGGATTCTCTAATTAATTTTATTTCATGCTTTAACTTGATCTTCTTTATTTTTGTGCATTAATTATCACCTCGTGAACTCCCACTTTCTATTTTTGATCTTCTGGCGTCCCCTACCGTGACTTGTATATTTGGAGCACAACACTAGACTTTTCCTTCCAACAAATTTCATATGTAAGTCCTAGACAAGCCCACCTTCATGTAGATATATAATGTCCCACTAAAACACGTCTCCTGGTACTCTATTTCTTGATATGACTTTATGGTCAAAATGGCCAAACTATAATCTTTACCATGATACCGATATATTTTCGACCACGGATAGGGATTCAACCTCGACTCAATTCTTTCAACCCGATATGTGAATATGTTCTACTTAATTCCCTAAATGCTAACCTTGTGCCTTATCTTGATTGCTTGACCCGTTGTCCCATCCCATTACTAGTTTAACTCTTGTAAGTTGGGTAGAATACCTCACGGCCCAACAAAGCCTTTGTCCTTGTGACCCATGTTGACAAGTTTGCTTGGACTCTAAGTTCAGAGGACCCTAACTTAGCTAGTCAACCAAGACAACTGAATAGGCCCAAACTTCGGACGAGCCTTGATTTTAAAAGATCTTGGACTATTTAAAATTCCTTCATCAGTACCCCTTGCTCATATTTTGAATATCTCATGCTGCTAATGTAGCTTCAGTTT
The DNA here is from genome assembly GCA_029216955.1 of Iris pallida. NCBI lineage: Eukaryota > Viridiplantae > Streptophyta > Magnoliopsida > Asparagales > Iridaceae > Iris > Iris pallida. The sequence goes on along the minus strand of JANAVB010017999.1, from coordinate 11,244,025 downwards.
TGTAAGCTTATTTCGTTATCAAGCTTGATCATGACATATTTTATTGGGTACACCCACTAACATATTGTCTAATCAGAACCGGCGCATGATGGTTTGATCAACCTATTGCACTTTGGTTCACTTTTCATAAATTATTCTACGTGGATGGAGACATAGTTAAACCTGCCATAGAGTCTCATCCCGACAGCATTGGCAACTCTCATTTGAATTATTTCTGTCGCCTATGAACCTCGTAATCGTACTCAATAGCCTCGTCTTTGAAACCTTTATTGTTCTTGCCTTTTACTTATTTCAGAAAGACAAGACACTGTACTTGATAGATAGACCCAAGGTATCACTTTAGTCATGTGGCTATATCCACGCTTATACTACTCTTCCTATTCCTCAACCCTACCTACCCTATTAATCCTAATTTCGAGGACGAAATTCTTGTAAGTTGGGTAGGATGTAAAATCCCTATTTTTTATTATTATTTATTAGACTTCAAGTTTAATTTATACAATTTATGGTTTTTATTAATTATTAAAAATGACCTTAGCCATTGTTGTGTTTTGAGACAAGGCGACCATGAATTTTGGCACGAAAGATGTAGCAGTGTGCTTTGACCAGTATATTAGCCATGTCGTGGGAGGCCTAGCCATAGTTCAGTCCGAACTAGGAAAACCAGGTCGAGTTGTGAAATAACGCATTTAAAATATTTTATGTAGATATTATTTATATATTAATTTTTAGATGACCCGGTTTGTCCAAACCAGTCCGAATTGGGCCCGAACCAATTTAAGCCCATGTGAACATGTAGTGTGACCAAATATGGCCATATAGGCATATTTATGTATATACAAATATTTTCTAAATTATTTTAGAATTTTATGTGCAATTTCTAATTACTTAATTATTCGTACTAGTACTGGTATTTTATTATTAAATAATATCGTGCAATATTTGTACAAAATTTTTGGACCCGGTTAAGGGTGTGCGGTATAAGTTCACCCATTGGAAAGATTTTTATTAATTTATTATTATTAAAATTTATTTTTTGAAGATTTAATAAACATGATTATTCTATAGAAATATTATTATTATTTTAGTTGATTTATTGTGATTTGAATTTTATATATATGTAGATATGTTTAAATATATTAAATAATTGGGTCGATAATATTTAATTTGGTATTTAATTTTTTAAATAAGATTATGGATATATGCATATATATATATATACACGGTTATAAATATATAGAAAAGGTTTAAAAAGAATAAGAAAAGAAAGGAAAAGGAAAAAAAAGAAAAAAAAGAAAAGAAAACCACCCACCCACATAAGTGGGCGCCACCCCCCCCCCCCTTCTCCAAAGCTGCTGTAGCAGCAAAAGCTAATCCGCGTGCATTCCCATAGAAAAACGTGGGTTCACATAACAATATTACTAAAACTATTAGTATTAGATTTTGACACAAGTTGTTATAAATATAACTTCCTCCACAGACCTCAAAATTCTAAACTTCCAAAACGAAAATTGCAGCAGAACATACCCTCTTCGCCTACGAGTTCGTTTCACCAGCGACGGAGTTGTTTATGCGACGAACGGAGCATCGGAAGTCAGCCCCTCGTCACCCACGAGCAGTTTTTTCACTCAAGGTACCCTACTTTCCTACGACGTAACTTTTTACTCGTAGCACCGATTTTCGATCCGTAAAATTTTCTTGAAAGTAGACTTGACCCTCTTTGAGATCCTCCAGGTGGATTTTGACATGGCCATCCAACTTGCTCGAAAAATCGAGACGAAGTTGGAGAAAAACCACTTTTCTGGAATATTAAAAACTGTTTTAAAATACCAACTTGTCGGCCACTTTCTTTCTGTACAATAGGATTTTGTAAAAACTAATTGAAGGAAGAGAATAACAACATAACCGAGATTGTAACGCACCTTTTGGATTCACTTTCATCTAGTGTGTAAAAAGTTACACGTTAAAGTTTCAGGAAAAAATTTAATTTCTGTTTTCAAAAAGTGGAAAAAACACCCGATACGGCGTGCGCCCCAACAAACCGGGCGACGTGGTCGTGCACTATATGCATTGAAAGGCGCGTATGGATGTTGTCGACGTGTGGGAACTGACGGAACCCGATTTTGTTGCATGTGTGCGACGAAATCAGTGCGTATCCGTCGAGATACCTGTCACGATCCGCATCCGTTTTTTTTTTTTTTACGGATACGAGACGTGTCCAAGCCAGCCTACGCCGCAGTGTCGGCGGTAGAACGCTGTCACGGCCATGAAGATCAAAATCACAAACAATGCTCATTCACATAATTAATTTAATTTACAAAGATCACAAGTTTTACATTTGTAGAAAAATATAAACTTGTACAGATAAATGAATGACTACAAATCAACTAGCTAACTAGTCTCTAGGCTTTGCCTGCAAGTATTCCCGTCACTCCCCAAGCTAAGTGAATCCACGGCTAACCTGAAAATGTTGGTTTCCAGTCAGGAATGGAACGAGCACAATTCACTGAATGCAATTTCAAATAAAGAAAATGACTATAAGACAAAGGTTAGGCATCAATCATGAGTTTTGAAAATAATAGTAAAGCCGTAAGAAAAATCAATAGTAATAAATAGACCAATATACTTTCCACCGTTAGAAGTACCTTTGACATGTGATCGGTCTGGGGTGCTACACCGCACGGTCTACGAGATCTACTTGCAAGAAAAATAAGCACTGTCTACGAGATCTACTTGCAGAATTAAACACTGTCTACGAGATCTACTGCATAAAAATAAACGAGGTCTACGAGATCTACTGCATAAAGTAAACAATGTCTACGAGATCTACTGCATAAAATAAACAATGTCTACGAGATCTACTGCATAAAAATAAACAATGTCTACGAGATCTACAATGTCTACGAGATCTACAATGTCTACGGTCGGATCACACATCCTTGGTACTTCTCATTCCCGACTCAATAATTTATAATAGAGTATAAAAATATCACATAACCAATGACTAATCAATGAAATATAGTAAAGATCAATATCGAAATACAGACAATAAACTGTACTCGCCTGTGGTCCTTTGCTGGTGAAACCGATGATCCAAATCACTCATATACCACAATAGTCAAAACCCGTACAACAGTCTCCGGAAGCTGAAATAGACAATACCAATGATCTCAGAATAATCAAATTAGCTAGGATTGCCTGTCCTTAAGTCCAATTCTGGACACAGGGGCAAAACGGTAATTTCGGGTCAAAACGATGTCCGCCGTTGGACCCGCTTTGCACCGAAAAGCGTGCCAGAGTCAACGGTCTCTAAAGTCGTCAAACTACATGTCTACGGATCCAGTTTTCCGATATGAACCCAACCGTATGTCCAGAGTTGGATTCCGGCGGGTCGTGCACAAAATCGCCCGTTGAGTGGGACCGTGGGGCCCGCAAAACGACGTCGAATTCAACTGTCTCAGAATTAGACCAAACTTGGCATGCAGGACCAGAAAAACGATACGGTCCTGTTGGCGTAAGTTTCGTCTCGATCTGACGAGCGTGCACAAAGTTATGACTGAATTTGCATTGGACGGATACGGGGCGATTCCGACGGATACGCGTCGAATTCGTCGCGCACACGCGACCAATTTGAATTCCGTCAAAGCCCACACGACCACAAAACCGTTACGCAGCTTTCGATGCTTACGGTGCGCGACCACGTCGCCCGGAATGGCGGGACGGACGTCGTGTGGAACAATTTCAACGTTTTGAAAACAGATTTTTGGGAAACTTTGGAATTCGATTTCTCGACGCTCAGTCGATGATTTCAAATTCCGCAAGAAGGGATTCGAAGCCCTACATGTTGTCTAAAAGTCTCTTCAAAAATATTTCTAAAATTCCTAACTGGTTGATCAGAATCTATCTCGAAACATGAGGGTTTCGACTAGAAAACTGTTCTGATTTTCGAATGGTTTTTCGTCATGTTCGCATCTGTTTTCTGGGCAACCTAGCGCTTAATAATCCAATCTACCTAAAGGAAAATCAAGGGGGATATACTGGGTTCATACCTGAAAAATCGGTTCGAAGAACCGTCGACCGTGCGCGAAGAAAACGCCACACGAAGTAGCCTGCTGTTGCTGCCCTTGCTGTTGGCGCCACCCGCGCCTGCGCGCGCGAGCGGAGCTCTCCGGCCGGCGGCGGCCGCCGCGGCGGCGCCGAGGCCGCGCGCGGGGGTCGCCCAGGGGTGGCGTGTGTCTGGGTTAGGGTTTGCGCTGAAAAACTCTCGAACTTATATAGTAAGTCGCGGTGTGGTGGGGGTTCGCTCGACAGAGCCGGGCTGGGTTCGTTTCTGCTCGGTTTGGGAAGGCTACTGCTAGCCTTGCTTAAGGCTTGGGGGGTTGGGCCCTGTGGGCCGAGGGCCTGCTCGGGGAAAGCTTGGGCCGGGTTTGGGATGGCTCAGCTGGGCTTTGGCTCTAAACTGCTACTGTTATATTCCTAATTCAAAAATCTATTAAAACTTTCATACAATTATATATATCTATATATATCCTATATATATATTTATATGTATTTTATCATCTCTATATATATATATATATGTATACATACACAGACACGTATATATATACATATTCACTCACATATGCCCTATATATATATATGTATAGATATATAAAATACATATATATATATACGTATATCCATATATATACACATATATTTATATATACACATACACATTTATAGATATATTTTATATATATATACACTACACAAACATAGATAATATATATCTATATTCGCACACATATCTCTATTATACAAAATATGTATACCCTATATATATATTTATACATATATATATCCTTAAACTCACAATCTAAAATACTTCCCATAATTATCATAAATACTAATAATATTGTGATCTATATATAAGCTAGCACCTTAATAATAAAATATAAATTTGTACCTCTATTTTAATAATTAGAAACTATTCCTCAATTTCTAAAATAATAATACGAACATTTGTAAACCCATAAAATAAATAATAATAAAATATTTCAAAGTTTCCGGGAAGGGGAGCTACAAATCTACCCACCTAAAAATAATTTCGTCCTCGAAATTCTAATCCATAACTATTCCTTTATATTCAATAAGTCGTCTTCTTGAACCTTAATCTTCTTAAATTTTAATTCTACAAAAAAAAAATGGTTTGTATTCTTCCTCTAGCCATATAGCCTCCAGGACTTCTACCCACCTTTGGTCACGCTACTCCCTCAAAGCTAGGTCACTAAAATTTTATAATCATCCAACTAATTGTTATAAATGCTACCAATTGATATCCACTGAATATGGCACCTATAAACCTCTCAGATCTATCAAATAACCCAGAATCTAACATGCAACAATTTACACAAGTAGCTAAGAAATATTGTTGAATTCTAATAAGTGTGACCCTTCGTCACTCTGCAACAGGAAGGACAGGAAGATAGGAAAGAAAAATCGAGAGCATTTATGAATTTCCAAGAGCGGTAGAGAATACCCGATGACGCAGATGGAAAGAAAGTCTATGAACCATTGGCTTACTAGCTAGAGTGGCTACTCTAGCCCAGTCACTTGTTAAATTGAGAACCCTTCATTTCTTAGAGTGGCTTGTACACCGTACAATATAGAAGTTCCGTTTTCAAAATTTTATCTAACAAGGTTTCATAATAGAACGAAATTTGAGGAGTCCAGATTGTGATCTTTTCCGTGGTTATTTAAACACACGAGCAAGGGATGAAACGCAATACAAATCCGTATCATGACTCCCAGGTAGATGGAATATTGGTTACGAATGACTTCACGATCTAAGAGGGGAGACTACATAATATATATAGGGACCTATTTCAAATAGTTCGATTTATAGTCACTTATGGTGGTGTGCATGGATGTGTTTAACTGGGTCTTAATGAGTTCTCCGGTTGGACACCAAACTTTAGTTGGATGAACCCTGGATTTCAATCTATACGGACCGAACAAGGTCCCAACGATAAACTATTTTTACTAGGTTATGGTATCCTAGAATAGGTTTCTATCCAAGGGTTGAGCTAGTTGCCCGTCAAGTTGGTTAGCTTGGTCCCTAAGCCCAAAAATGCATCTTCCGTGGCTTTTGTGTTTAAATAGCCCGAAAAGACACAATTGAGTGACACACTAGTGACATGTACGTAGTGGCTTCAAGTGAATCACAACCATATATTGGGTCGAAAGATTTGAGTCGAGGTTGAGCCTCTAATGGAAGTCGGGAAAGCTTCCGCTATTATGGTAAGGGTTATAGCTAGTCCTTTTTACCTGAAAGTCGTACCATAAACATAGAGTACAAGGGGTTGAGCTTGAGTGGGACATGATATACCTAGATGAAGGTGGACTCGTCTAGAACTTGCATATGAAATTTGTTGGAAGGTAACCGCTGGTCTTGTGCTCCGAATATTAATGGCACGGCCGGGGACACAAAATGATCTAAATGAAAAGTGGGAGTCCAAGGGCACTAATCATCACCCCAATGGAAAATTATTCTAGTTAATCGATAATCTTCATATACTCCCAAAAAATTTTAGGAGGCTTACAGTCTACCCACCTTAGAAACTAGGATATGATTTTAGGAATGATGTGGTCACAAAAATTCCAAGTCCAGATATTGTACCTCGACTCTTGTAAATGAAGAATAAGGCACGGCGTAACGAAAATGGTAGATGTAAGTCAAAACAATGATCATTCCTCAATAAATGAGAAACGAGGGTGTATAATAACACATGGTCGATAACATAGAGGAACATACCCATCCACAGTGTACAAGAGTTATCGACGGGGTAACCAGCTTCAAGGCATGTCCTATGAAGAGATTTCTAATAACTGAGTCGTGAATCTCTAGTTGTGTCAAACCTGTCAGACTATCGTCATAAGGGTTCTGGTGGTATGGGCTGTTGACCACTGCTATATCATACTATGACAAGGTATTCAAACTATGGTATTGGCTAAAGTAGTGACTGAGGTATTCCAACACTAGTTAGGTCTAACAAATTTACTTAACTAGGGCAATATTGGTTGGAACCTATCGGAATGAGTGTCTATCACAATCACGGTAAATGATTGTCCTTACCTTTCTCTACACATCTCATGTCTAACTGTGGCTTTGATCGAGGAAAGGTTGAGTCAAGGCATAAGGATTTCTAGTTAAGACAAGCTTCCAGCAGATAATTAGGGACTCCCAAAAATTTGGTTTCTTGAGAATAGATAGTCTCCTAGGTTGGCGTTGTGACTAAGGGTAAAACCTTAATCATTCTCAAGTTCAGGTGGCTAGAAGGTCTCAATAGTAGTTTGAGGGTTGAGGAGCGAACGAGTAACTCAATCATATGACTGGCCGTTGGTAGCTACACTTGTGCCTACCATTATCATAGCCATGGGAATACTCTGTAGCTCTCTACCATCACGAGCTTTCGTCTTTCCAAATCGGTGAAAGATAAAACAATAAAGAATTCAAGGCAGATGTTTCTTAATACAATTTCATGATTCAAGGACGAACATATAATTCAAGAAGAATTGTCAATGCAGTCGTGGATGAGACCCTAGAGACATCTATATCTCAATCCACGTAGGGTAATTAAATAAAGTACGAACCAAATGCATCATGGTTGATCAGACCATAATACACTGATTCTGATTAGACAATAAGTTAGCAGGCGTCCCCACTAAACATATGCCTCGAATCAAGCTCGATAAAAGAGTAAGCTTGCAAAAACTAGGCTGTAATAGCAACGTTGGTCAAGATAGTCAAGATACAAGTACGCGAGATTTTTTTTTGAAAGAAGGTAGAAATAGTTCGAATTTTGTGAGAATCAAACCTTACCTGATGTTCTTGCTTATACAATCATTCTAAAATCTTCCTGTCCATAAGGTCTTGGTCAACTAATGGGTTATGGAACTCTGGACTCTATATTCTCGGTAACTTATTAGTGTCGGTCAATTACCTCGTCAATAGATCACAAGGACCACATAATGCTAGGTTGGAAGACATGCTACACAACTTACAGAACTTCCACTAATATTGGCTTTGGATCTTATGGGACATATCTGGCATTGTCCTATCCTCCATAGTATCTTAAACATGTAATCACGTTTGAAGTCATTTCACCGAGAGTTACGCCTCGCCTGTATACTCGTACGATGCTAAACCCTTGGTTCCGTGCCTCAGAGGTGATATCCTATCAGATACTCTACCTGTCACAAGGGTAACTACGATCAAAGAGTACCACTAGCCATAGTTTTAGAAATATTCTATAACCTATATTTTCTTAGACTAATTTCAATTCTAGGAGTCGTGTCTTGCCAGTGCGCTGCTGGCTACAGGGAATCCAGAGTCTTCATAATTTAAATAAATGGCGACAGTGCGCTGCTGTCCTGCCATTATGAGTTAACTAACATTCTCGTAACTATATTTGTAAATAAATCCATGTGCTTCTAGAGATTCAAACAAGTTGACTATGAAAATAAGGCATAAATATTTGCCCTATCAACCCTTAAAATAAAAGATTGAGCGGGGAGGAAAATAACTGAAGACAAAAAGATACACAAACATTCTAACTATTCTATGTGTATTCAAGCCTTTGAGGAAAAACTTGAATCGAAACTAACTCAAGGTTCGCATATGGATAACCCAATCAGAAATATTAATTCCTGGGGCAAAATAGGAACTAAATAGGCAATTTGGACTAAATATGAGGATGATATCTAAAGAGACAACGAGAAGGAATTGAATAATTCATCTAGGTGAGATCATCAATTCCAGGAAACTCTGCCTCTCCAAGTGAATAATCTATCCATATTGGACCATATCTTCCAATCAAGAGGTAATAATGTACCTATGGGGATTTGACAAACTATCAAAGTTAATAACTCTCATCCTAAATTGCATGGCCTAGACTACCCATCGGTCAATCGTATAAGGGACTCCTAGTCCTAGTCATTCTCGTAAATTAAATTAATTCCTAATCTGTGAATGAGCATTTATTAGGCGCAGGCTCGCAATAGTACAACTAACTTGAGTACTATCACGAGTTCGCATGATTTGCAAAGACTGACCTGCATGGGCCACCACAAAAACTTGTCACGATCCGCACCCGTTTCTTTTTTTTTTTTACGGATACGAGACGTGTCCAAGCCAGCCTACGCCGCAGTGTCGGCGGTAGAACGCTGTCACGGCCATGAAGATCAAAATCACAAACAATGCTCATTCACATAATTAATTTAATTTACAAAGATCACAAGTTTTACATTTGTAGAAAAATATAAACTTGTACAGATAAATGAATGACTACAAATCAACTAGCTAACTAGTCTCTAGGCTTTGCCTGCAAGTATTCCCGTCACTCCCCAAGCTAAGTGAATCCACGGCTAACCTGAAAATGTTGGTTTCCAGTCAGGAATGGAACGAGCACAATTCACTGAATGCAATTTCAAATAAAGAAAATGACTATAAGACAAAGGTTAGGCATCAATCATGAGTTTTGAAAATAACAGTAAAGCCGTAAGAAAAATCAATAGTAATAAATAGACCAATATACTTTCCACCGTTAGAAGTACCTTTGACATGTGATCGGTCTGGGGTGCTACACCGCACGGTCTACGAGATCTACTTGCAAGAAAAATAAGCACTGTCTACGAGATCTACTTGCAGAAATTAAACACTGTCTACGAGATCTACTGCATAAAAATAAACGAGGTCTACGAGATCTACTGCATAAAGTAAACAATGTCTACGAGATCTACTGCATAAAATAAACAATGTCTACGAGATCTACTGCATAAAAATAAACAATGTCTACGAGATCTACAATGTCTACGAGATCTACAATGTCTACGGTCGGATCACACATCCTTGGTACTTCTCATTCCCGACTCAATAATTTATAATAGAGTATAAAAATATCACATAACCAATGACTAATCAATGAAATATAGTAAAGATCAATATCGAAATACAGACAATAAACTGTACTCGCCTGTGGTCCTTTGCTGGTGAAACCGATGATCCAAATCACTCATATACCACAATAGTCAAAACCCGTACAACAGTCTCCGGAAGCTGAAATAGACAATACCAATGATCTCAGAATAATCAAATTAGCTAGGATTGCCTGTCCTTAAGTCCAATTCTGGACACAGGGGCAAAACGGTAATTTCGGGTCAAAACGATGTCCGCCGTTGGACCCGCTTTGCACCGAAAAGCGTGCCAGAGTCAACGGTCTCTAAAGTCGTCAAACTACATGTCTACGGATCCAGTTTTCCGATATGAACCCAACCGTATGTCCAGAGTTGGATTCCGGCGGGTCGTGCACAAAATCGCCCGTTGAGTGGGACCGTGGGGCCCGCAAAACGACGTCGAATTCAACTGTCTCAGAATTAGACCAAACTTGGCATGCAGGACCAGAAAAACGATACGGTCCTGTTGGCGTAAGTTTCGTCTCGATCTGACGAGCGTGCACAAAGTTATGACTGAATTTGCATTGGACGGATACGGGGCGATTCCGACGGATACGCGTCGAATTCGTCGCGCACACGCGACCAATTTGAATTCCGTCAAAGCCCACACGACCACAAAACCGTTACGCAGCTTTCGATGCTTACGGTGCGCGACCACGTCGCCCGGAATGGCGGGACGGACGTCGTGTGGAACAATTTCAACGTTTTGAAAACAGATTTTTGGGAAACTTTGGAATTCGATTTCTCGACGCTCAGTCGATGATTTCAAATTCCGCAAGAAGGGATTCGAAGCCCTACATGTTGTCTAAAAGTCTCTTCAAAAATATTTCTAAAATTCCTAACTGGTTGATCAGAATCTATCTCGAAACATGAGGGTTTCGACTAGAAAACTGTTCTGATTTTCGAATGGTTTTTCGTCATGTTCGCATCTGTTTTCTGGGCAACCTAGCGCTTAATAATCCAATCTACCTAAAGGAAAATCAAGGGGGATATACTGGGTTCATACCTGAAAAATCGGTTCGAAGAACCGTCGACCGTGCGCGAAGAAAACGCCACACGAAGTAGCCTGCTGTTGCTGCCCTTGCTGTTGGCGCCACCCGCGCCTGCGCGCGCGAGCGGAGCTCTCCGGCCGGCGGCGGCCGCCGCGGCGGCGCCGAGGCCGCGCGCGGGGGTCGCCCAGGGGTGGCGTGTGTCTGGGTTAGGGTTTGCGCTGAAAAACTCTCGAACTTATATAGTAAGTCGCGGTGTGGTGGGGGTTCGCTCGACAGAGCCGGGCTGGGTTCGTTTCTGCTCGGTTTGGGAAGGCTACTGCTAGCCTTGCTTAAGGCTTGGGGGGTTGGGCCCTGTGGGCCGAGGGCCTGCTCGGGGAAAGCTTGGGCCGGGTTTGGGATGGCTCAGCTGGGCTTTGGCTCTAAACTGCTACTGTTATATTCCTAATTCAAAAATCTATTAAAACTTTCATACAATTATATATATCTATATATATCCTATATATATATTTATATGTATTTTATCATCTCTATATATATATATATATGTATACATACACAGACACGTATATATATACATATTCACTCACATATGCCCTATATATATATATGTATAGATATATAAAATACATATATATATATACGTATATCCATATATATACACATATATTTATATATACACATACACATTTATAGATATATTTTATATATATATACACTACACAAACATAGATAATATATATCTATATTCGCACACATATCTCTATTATACAAAATATGTATACCCTATATATATATTTATACATATATATATCCTTAAACTCACAATCTAAAATACTTCCCATAATTATCATAAATACTAATAATATTGTGATCTATATATAAGCTAGCACCTTAATAATAAAATATAAATTTGTACCTCTATTTTAATAATTAGAAACTATTCCTCAATTTCTAAAATAATAATACGAACATTTGTAAACCCATAAAATAAATAATAATAAAATATTTCAAAGTTTCCGGGAAGGGGAGCTACAATACCCCCGTATCGGCCTTTTGCAAATTAAGTCACAACTTCGTGTACACTCATCAAATCGCGACAAAACTTGCGCCATTGGACTCAAAATATTTTTCTGGTCCTGTGAGCCAAGTTTGGTTCAATTCTGAGAAGGTTGATCGGGACACCATTTTTGCGGGCCCACAATCCCACTCAACGGACGATTTTGTGCACAATCCACCAGAATCCAAAATTGGACATACCTTTGGGTTCGTCCCATCAAAACAAATCCGTAGATATGTACTTTGACGACGTTAGAGACCGTAGGTTCTGGCGCATATTTCGGTGCAAAGCGGGTCCAACGGCGGACCTCGTTTTGACCCAAAATTACGATTTTGCCCCTATTCCAGAATTTAACTTTTGGACTGGCGTTTCCTAGGCATATCTTTTATTTCAAACTCGTTCGTGATGTTTGTTGAAGCATCCGGAGTCATCTACGGGATTTGGCTTTTCTTGCTTCGTTTATTTGTCTATTCGAGCTACTGGATTATTCTCTTTTGCACATAACCTCAGGCAAGATACCTTGCCATTATACTGTTTATATTCAGTTTGCATTTTATTATATATCACTGTTCATTTATTTTCAGTTTTTACAGTTCTTGATTTACTGACTGCTCAGTGATATTAGCTGTACTTTGTTATTATCCTTTGGTTGCATATGGACTTAGAGTTAAGAGACTACCGTTTGTAGTGTATTGCATATACCTTGACACAGTTGTACCACGAGGATGTATGAGATGAGTAGCATGTAGAGGTCCTTGCGTGTTGGCTGATCCCCAGTACGCATGCGTTAGGTCTAACTGTCAATAGTTGTATATTAGAAGACTTGACGGTTAGTAGTGTTACATGGTCGTGGATGCAACATGATAGGTACATTGGGTGGGGAAAATATTTCCTTGTCATATGGGCTTCGATTGCACTTCCCTTGTAACCCGGAAGCTCCGCTGGAGATACGGGTATGTTGAGCCTCTCAGGTTTGCTACTGTCGTTTTTGTGCGTTGTGGTCACTGGTGCCCAAGTGGGGACTATACCAGATCCCATTTACAGCCAGGGCTCATGCGACGAAATGTTTGTTCTTAACTGCATGTTCACTTTAGTATGGTTAGAGTACCTTATTGTTGTCTTGTCACTTACTTTTGTTTGTGGCATATTTTATATTCAGTATTTATATGGCATGTTTATTGTATCTTGTTACGTCCCTCTGAGGACATGGTTATCTCTCCAGGTGTGTGCTTCTGTGATATTGCCGGCGTTCTAGCCGAGGTCGCGATCTTCTCTATTCAATCGGAGATGACGTGTCTTGGGTCTTTCTTTGCTACTCCCGCAAAATCATTTCCATTTCCATGTATATTTTTCCTTACTAGTTGGTTGTGGATTTGTCTCCGCCCAATGTATTGTACGAAGACTTATTACAGTTGATTATATGATATCTTTTATTCTTCATTTGTGGATGAGATTAGATTACTCTTGGTTTACTGTATTTTACAGCTTATGTATTCATACGAGGTTTCCATATATTGGAGTTGTCACGACCCGTACCCACCGTGAGGGTACGAGTATGTAATAGCGCCCAGCCTACGCCATAGTGTCGGCGGTAGAACGCTGTTCTAGGTCATGAACTATAACTAACTAACATGAAATACTCTCCATACGGAGGCCAACACAGAGGTACAACTCAATCACAATCTAAGGCAGAATGTAGCACGATAAAATAGATAAGAGAAATCCTCAAACTGAGGTACAACAGAAAAAAATATAAGTCTTATCATCTCTAAAAATATACAAACTCTGAATCAAGAACAACAACTAAACATGAAAAGGAAAACAGTCTAAACTATCTATACTAAGCAAGGTATCGTCCTCAGTAGCTGCCTGAACCTCCCCTGGGGTCCAGGTCGCGAGTGTCAACTAGGCAAGCTCCAAGTAAGGGGGTGCAGGGTTCCTTATCATCCTCTGTAAAATTTTTAACAGGTTCAGTCAGGACGGGAGCGAGCACAAAACATCTCACGCAGTTCATATCATGTTAGAAAATATAAAGCATGCAATAGAGTAAGGTACATGAAATGCTGAAAGAAAGAAGTATATAAAAAATAGTAGAGATTTGATAACAGAAAATATCTAAATATGATAAGTAAGAACTGTAAGCCTACTGTGATTTAGAGTACAATATGGTTATGTAAACGGATTAGGTTGTACAATAAAATGGGACTCCTTTGTACGTGAGTGTACAATGGACATATACAATTTCTTATACAATAGGATTGATCACATAACCACTTCTACTCTCCCTTCCCCAATCAATACACAAGGATCCAATTCAGTTACGTTACCTTATACAATGGCTTGTACAATGGCTTGTACAATAGTTTGTACAATGGCTCAATGTGATAATGAGAGTACAATATGCACAATAAGTGTACAATGATAAGGGTATTCAATAAATACAATATGTAAGTGAAACGCACATCACAATATGTATTTAGTGAATACAAGGAGATAACATCTCAGAAGAAGATCCGTATAGTACCAATCCGTGATAATGATCGTGTCAGCATCAAGTACAGTAATCTAGAGCAAGAATATAAATCCAGACAAGTATGAAACGGTCAGAGAATGTACTCGCCTCGTATCTGAATGTCTGAAGTAAATGTACTGTCCGAAATGAGGTACCTGACTCCTAGTTAGAGCAACACAAGTCAAGATGTATACATGGGATGATATATGAAATGTACAATGCATCTGCATGCTGTCTAGGTCAAACTAGGCTAAAGTCGACACTTGGTCAACTCTAGTCAACCACACTAGTCAAACTAGGTCAAGTCTAACCCAAATAAGTCTCACTAAGCCTAACCAGTCTATCCTAGCAAGCATACACCACTCACGAATCTAACACAAACCAACACTCCTATGTATACACTCCATATACACTAGACTATACCACATAGGCCATATGCCATATACAGTGGTATAGGCAACACATACATATCAATTTCATATATCTATATACATACTATTATTTAGGCAAATACAATATCCATATTACAATATTTATATCACATTAGGTTATATATAGTATATATATACATGTACACATATAGGAGATAAGGGCAATGCATATGTGTGTGTATGTGGCATCTACTTTGTTCTTAGAAATTCAAAACAGAGTAATGTGTGTGTGTGGGTGGGAACATAGAATCAATGTGTGCAAATGTGTGGGTGTGTGTGTATAGTGAGTGAAGTGTCAAGGTGAAATATTGAGTGTCATAGAGTGTGCAAAATATTGAGTGGCAATTAGTGTCAATAAGTGATGTGTCAATCTGTCATAGCTATTAGGGGTGTGGCATCTCAGTCTACATGTTTTGAATAAGAAGGAAAATCTCTAAGGTTTACTGTGAAAGGAAATCCCAGTTTTTGATTCAATCTTCATATAGCAATCCTAAGGCCAAATTTGAAACCCAACTCATGAATCAACTTAGCAGTAAACTAAGACATGTGTATATGAATTAGCATGGTAAATCAACATCAAGAGTTCAGTTTTAGAAACATGAATTAACTCAGGAAATGGCAAAATGACAGCTTTCAGGTTTAAGAACAGTGTACTGCACCTTGTATACAGTTAATGCAAAACCCAATCACCCATTCAATTCAAAAACCTTCCACTTAACACCAATCAACCACCAACATCACTAGTGAACTACACATGTGTAAATGAAACTAACATGGCATTTAACATTTCAGAATTAGTTAAAAAGATCAATTCCAGCTTTTAGAAAAAAGAAAACAGTGTACATGTGTTCAAATGACAGTCCACTCAGTTCTCAGGTTTCATCCCCTATTTCAGTGCAATGTAATAAAAAAAAACCAATTCCTAATCTATTCTCAGATTTCAAGACAGTATGTAATGGTGTACAGTATCCATTTTCAGATTTGAACCACAATCTCAGTTAACCCCATCTACACTGTATCAGGAAGAAGGAACTAGGATTTAGAACAACAGATTTTATATACATTCATATCCACATAGGCTTATACAATAATAATAATATGAAATAACACACACAAAATGGACAGGATCTACATTGGGTCAACAACAGATTCCAAATGAACAGAACAATGGGTATAGACTGATACTTAATCGAGTATTGGCTAAGTGCAACCCAAGGTCGACCCCTAATCATGAACCTAACATGAGGCTAATACTCAGATACATATAGATAACATCATTGCAATTTAATCGATCCACAAAATCAGTGACAGTTCACATTAATTCTCAGATTTACACATTTGAATAGTTCTCAGGTTTTGCAGTTTGTGTGAGTGACAGGAATTACAAAATAGTGAGTGAGAAGGGGAAAACAGTTTTAAGTTTTTTATGTGTTGGCACGTGTGTGTGTAATCAGTGAACCAATGTGTGTGAGTCACCACAGGAAAACAGAGAGTGTAAACTCAGGATTAACAACCAACTTGACAGTTTCAGGTTACCTTAACAGTTAGCACCCAAAATTTGATTTCAACAACCCATAGCCTCACCCAATTCGAATTTAGCATGAACTTTAACCCTAACACATGTGGGTGAGTCTAACTAACATTCAATCACCATTAAAAATAGGTAAACAACAATCAACTCAGAAAAAAACTCATTCAGAACATGTATCAGTTGGTATCAGCCCTGATTTGGAAATCAGTGCATTCGACCCTAATTTAATCATAACAATTACAAACAATGGTTGGTAATTAGTGTAGTATAAATACACATGTCTTGAGGGTCCTCACGTGTCCAGAAAACATGACACAGGCGTGTCCAACATGTTGCAAACACATGGGGTGCACCCAGTGTTGCATAGTGTCGTACATGCGTGCACGTGTGTGTAGGACACGACACGCGACACTTCGTGTCACGTGTATACACCCACGTGGTCGCCTAGGATAGGGCTACACGTGGGACAGCCTGACACGTGTCCACGACGTGTCTACAGTGGACACGACACGTGTTTGTGCGTGTCTGTGCACGTGTTTAGTCGCCTGCGCGCGACAGCGCACGGCCAGTACAGGCGCGATTGCGCCGCGTGTACTCCACGACATGCTCCCAAATTTTGGGAGCATGGTGTCAGTCGTTGCCCCGTGTTCTACACAAAAAACCGTGTCCTGAAGTGTCCTGTGTCTCGAGTTCTAGCCCTCGATATGCAGGACACAGCCTAGGGCTCGTGCTGCATGTCCAGGGCTAAAAACCCGACACAAACGGACACGAAACACCAAACAACCTTCACAAACATTGATACACACACCTAGATCTACAAATCCATGTAATTAGAATCTCAAAATTCGAAAATAAATTCCTAAAAAGCATTTCTACAAACACCTATGCACCTATCATGATACGTGTCCGATACGGACACGAAATGGACACGAATTGTGCCCAAATCTCGGGGACAGCTAGGAAATCCTAAAACCTAGCCCTATATGCAAAGAAATCAGAAAGAAACAAGGGTTTAGGTGGTTTACCTATTGAGTATCAAAACTCAAGAACAAGCTCCAAAGAGGGGATCTCCACAAGCCACCAAATCAATCAAATGGATTCAAATATGTGATTGGACTCCACCATCAGCAAAAGAACATTGATTAGATCATAATGGAAGAAATCCCACTCAAAAAGGAGTCCTATTGATTAAACTAGGAAGGAATTAATGAAGGCTTACCTATTTCCTTAAGAAAATGAAGAGCTAATAAAGAAAGAGGCACAAATCCCCATAGAGACATTATATAGGCAAGGGGGGCCTCTTGGCTGGTCATAATAGTTAGGTTTAGGATTTTTAGTTTTCATCCTATGGCTAGGATTGAATCAAGGGAAATAGATGGCCTAGAACAAAGTGTTCTATCTTAGTCCTTTGCAAATCACTTAACCATGACTAAACTTCACTTAACCCCTTAACCAACCCATCTAATTCTCAAAGTGGCTCACTAAGTTAGTCATAACTCATCTAGGTTAGGTCCAATCTAGGTTAGGCTAACCAAAACACAAGGCAATAATTAAATTAGTATTTAAATCAACCATTCAATTAAATTATTCAAAAATTTCTAATAAAATATATTAAATTCAAATAAATCCTAAAATGACCAAAATACCCTCTAAGCTAAAATGTACTAGTCAAATATCCTAATCACATGGCTAGGCTCTAAGGTTACACTAGACAAACACCAAAATCATAAGTCATGATTTAAAAATAGTATTAAAATGATTAAAATCACCAAAAATCATATTATCATTTAAATATCATAATTAAATAAATTAAAATATAAAATTTCAAAATTATCTTTATTTTAGAAAACTGGGTGTTACAGGAGTATACTTCGTATGTATATAACTGGCATATTGATGTACCTAGTCCTACGTATTTTGGGACTGGGGCGTTACATAAGAGAAAATATATTTCTAGGTAAGATTAGAGTGATATCCTCAGGGGTCATCCCAAGGGTACTATCTTGGTCAAAACTGTAATCCACTAAATTTCAAGCAAGAAACTAAATATAGTTAACGGTCCGATGCTGTGATGAGTTTTCCTATATTGCAATCCTAGAAATCCTCTAGGTGTCCTAATTGTTATTCCTAGTGTTACCAAGTTGTCCTAAGATCCTAATTGCAGGCATGCTTGGTACAATAACGTAACCAAACAACTTAAGTCTAGACCTGTATGGGCCGCCACTAAAAATATGTCACGACCCGTTACCCAAATTGTTGGGCCGGGCTGAGCCATGTCCAGCCTACGCTTGGTTAAAGCATAGTAAGCTGTTCTAATTATAGACAATAAAAGATATAAGCTGCTAACAGTTCTAATATCATATTTAAAAGGTTCATCACAACACAGCATCTATAAGCGAAAGTAAACAAGTACAGACTTAATAATACACTTCCAAAGTATCTAACTGGAGACAAAGTCCAGTATCCAAATATAAGTTCAAACCAAAGTCCAAGTCTCAAAACACATGAAAGATATCTAAGCAAGGTTCTCCGCTGGGGCCTCTTCTGGAGCTAAGGCCAGGTCCTTAAAATCAGTGTCATAATATTTATCATATAGCATTTCCTCCTCGGAAAGTGAACCTACAACGTTATCCTGTCAGGACGGGAGCAAGTACTTGTACTACAAATATATAATACTGATCATGTGATAGAAAAAGATGAATTAACGTAATCATGGCATATCTTGATTTAACCAGTTTTTAGGTACATTTCATCCTGGCGAACATATTCGTTTTAAAGTTTAAAACTGTAGCAGGTGAGTGATCAGTCAATATGTAAAATAGGATGTACAGTGGTACATGTCAATTTTCTGAAGTGTACATACGTACCCTTAACGGCATCGGTGTATATCCATACATAAATGCAAGATCAGACATACGACAAAGTTACTTATAGAATATAACAGTGCTCGGTAAATACATACGGAGAAGGGGGGCATGATCACGTACACTACTAACAGTTTCTCCTTTACCCGTTTTTATAACATGTGAGTGATATGAGAACAGTATAAAACATGGTGGATACTGAGAGCAGTATAAGCATGGTA
This sequence comes from Iris pallida, assembly GCA_029216955.1. Lineage (NCBI taxonomy): Eukaryota > Viridiplantae > Streptophyta > Magnoliopsida > Asparagales > Iridaceae > Iris > Iris pallida. The sequence goes on along the minus strand of JANAVB010017999.1, from coordinate 11,224,418 downwards.
GGTACTGAGAGCAGTATAAAATGTGGTGGATACTCAGAGTAGTATAAAGCATGGTGAAACATGTACTGAGAACCAGTAAGAAGCATGTGAAGATATGACTTACAGTTATCCAGAAAGCAGTATTTTAACATGATTTAATCACAGTTTATTGTTATACGCAGTAAATAAGCTTGTAGGGGTACTTGCCTCGAGCAAAGCAAGAATAAGAATATAAAGATACAGATGTCCAGTGTCCTGTCAATAATGATATACAAACTCAGCCTCTAAGTTATGATTAAGATTATACTAGTGGTGTGACACGACTCCTAACTAGACACTAGCTAAGTGGAGACCTAGCATAAAAGTCTAATGTGGGGTGATACTATATCTAAACCAACACTTAGGGTCCTTAGAAATACAAGGATCACTTTAGAGTTTTACAAAAACCAAACATATAAATATATATACTACTAATAATAATTAATTACAAATTAAGGATGATACATAAACAAAATTTACAGATGTCGTCGAATGACAAAACAAATATCACCAACGCGTCCAGAATGGTCAAATTAGTTAGGATAGCCTATCCATAAGTCTAATTTAGACACAGGGGCAAAATAGTAATTTTGGGTCAAAATGATGTCCGCCGTTAGACACACTTTGCACCAAAAAATGTGTCAGGATAGAAGTCTACAAAACCTAGCAAATTACATGTCCACGAATCCAAAATGATGATACGAACCCAACGGTATATCCGAAATAGAATTCCGATGACCTGATCACAAAATGGTCCGTTGACCTGGATATTGGTATCCGATTTGCATGGAAATGCGTGTCGAAGCCAAAGTCCACTAAATCTAACAGAGTACATGTCAACGAGTTCAGAATGATGATACGAACTCAACGGTATATCCAGAATTAGATTCCGATGAGCCGATCTCAAAGTAACACGTTGACGCGGACATTTGGAATTCGTTTTGCACCGAAATGCGTGCCAGAGCAAATGTCTTCAAAACTCAGCAAATTATATGTCAACGAGTCCAGAATGACGATACGAACTCAACGGTATATCCAGAATTGAATTCCGATGAGCCGATCTCAAAGTGACCCGTTGACTCGAATTGTGAGACCCGCTTTGTACCGAAATGCGTGTCAAGACCCACGTTCTCCAAATCAAGCAAACTTTATATGAAAACATGCCAAAATGACGCCACGAGTCTACTGGTGGTGTCAGAAATTGAATCTGGAGTCCCGGATTCAAAAATAGAATTTTACAAGTACAAATTAAAGAATTCGGACGGCCAACTTTGGCGTCGAATTCGACCAACCAAACGTGCTCACAATGAAACGAAACTTAAGGGACAGGAAGATGGTTATACCAGCTACGCACAGGAACTGGTGGCACGCCAAATAGAGCTACGACGGCGGAGTTACGAGCTGCCGAAGTCGGCTCCACAAAACTGTCCAAAAATTATACAATTTAAAATGTCAACTTGGTGGCCGATTTTGATGTATCAAACGACGAAATTAACGGACGAAAATTAAGGGGAGTGAAATAGATATACCGAGATTGTGACGGAACAAAGAGTTTGCCGATCCAACGGTCGGATTGACCAGAAAACATACGCAAAATCGCTATCCCGAAACACAATTTTGAGTTCGATCCCGCGCGCGTCACGTCGGGATTTCGTTCAAAACGCACGAATAGCCTATACGGTGCGTCGGGGAAGGAGGCGCTAGCCCCGGGGTGGTCGACCGAGGTCGTGCACGGCCGAGGGGGTTGGCCTGTGGCAGTGCACGACGGCGGCGGTGCACGTCGGCGGCGGTGGTGGCAGTTGCTGCTGCCGTCCATGCTGCTGTTTCAGCTGCGACTGCTGCTGCGTGCTGCTGCGCTCGTGTGTGGCATGCAGTGGCGGTGGTCGCCGGCGAGGGTGCTCGTGGTAGTTGATGGAGGTGGTGTTGTTCGGTGGTGGTGGTGACAGATGACGATAATGGTGGTGGTAATGAGCATGATGGTGATGGTGGTGTGTGGTGAAGTGAGGAGGAGAAGAAGGTGAAGGTGGTGGCTGAGGTGGTGTTGACTGTAGGGGGGTTCGGCTGTAGGGGGAGAGAGAGGGGAAGAGTGTTGTATGTTTTTGTGTGTGTGTGTATATATATGTGTTGGTGTGTATAATATATATAGGAAGAGAGAGGGTGAGATATTTGAAGAGAGAGAGAGATGTTGATATTATAGGAATGAGAAAGAGAGAAAAAGGTCGGTTGGGGGGGGGGGGGGTGAGGTGTGCTGTGATGGGGAGAGAGGGGGTGAGGTGTATGGGAGTGTTTTACGGAGGGGATTAATTATATATATATATATATATATATATATATATATATATATATATATATATAAAATATATATATATATATATATATATATATATATATATATATATATTAGAAAAAGAGAGAAAGGTATTTATACAGAGATATTTTAAATAGAAGAAAAAGAGAAAAATTGTGTGGGGTATTTGAGCAGTCATGAGAGGACAACATGGAGCTTGGGTTCGGGTTCGGTCGAGCCGGGTCGGGTCAAAATCGGACATGGTACAATAATTAGATTTAAATAGGTATTTATGATCATGGGTAAATAAGTAACATGCGGGGACTCAAATAAATGGGACACAAGCGTCATGTGGGTAGTAGGCTTCATGTGGGCTATGTCCATACTTTGTGTCGACTAGGTTGGATCGATGTCGGGTCCTAAAATTTAATTGGAAATTAAATCAGGTTTTATGGTAGATAATTAATTGACCTAAATTGACCCGAAAGTTGTGCGAAGCAAATGAAGCACAAAATGGAGTGTCTGAGTGGGACACGAAGGTCATAGGTGTAGAGCATCTCGAGTAGATCAGGCAAGCGAAGTTGATTCTGAGAAAATGATCGGTCTTGTGCTCCAAAATTAAAATCCACGGTAACGTGCAAACGATAATCAAACATAAAAGTGGAAATAATTATTCAACGATTAATTGGTCTAAGTTGACCCAAAGTTGTGCGATACAAAAAGAGCACAACGGAACGAGTTTAAGTGGGACATGATATATCAAAACAAAGATAATCTTGTCTACTACAAAACTCATAAAGAGAGTTTTCAGAGATTGGTATCTCTGACGCTCAAGAAGTCAAAGTCACGGAAAAGAACATTAATGATCAAAATAATTAAATAATAAAATACTTATCGAAAATAATCTATTTAAAAAATTTAAAATAGCCCTGAAATTCAGGGAGCTTACATCCTACCCACCTTACAAGAATTTCGTCCTCGAAATTAAAAATCATCCAACAAGTCAAACTATAACATGTAGCTGCTCTGGCTACAATACTCAATCTGCTACCCTTGTGATCGTCTCTTCTGCTTCTCTTTACAATCTTTTTGGTTCAGGTTCAACAAGGTCCTTCTATCATAAACTATATTATATATCCTTTAGAATCTTCCATACTAACATGGAACATTTATGTATACCCTAAACTATAGGTCATTCTCTGGGTATGTTTATAAACCTACAATGCTTGATCATCAACCATATTTCCAACCTCAATTGTAAATACTTGATTTTCTTATCACATCCTAAGTATCCTTATTCTATCAATCCACAGTTCCTTTGCATCATTTGTCTTCAATCCTTTCCTACAGCTTCTCCTTGAAATTATACGTTCAATATTTATCCTTGGCGTAGAGCCTTCTTCTTTTACTCAATAAGTCCTCCGAATATAAATCCTCGATTTCAAACTCCTGATTTATTAATTACCAATGTACATGTCTTTGCCATTTCCTTATCGTTTTAACTGATATCTTTTCGATCTCGTACGCAATATTATATCTCATTCTAACTTATTCTATATTATTCCACATATCGATATACCCTCTAATCACATGTAATTAGCTATAGATAACCAATAATTACTTGGTCATCAAAGTCATTCTCTTATCGCTCGCTCTCGTGCATAGCACGATTCTTGAAATCGCCTATCCGTATCACCAAGTTTATTCGTAAAATTTCTATTTCGATCATCGACCAACATAATCATTCAAGCATTCATCCGACTAATTCTCAAAATTTGACTATATCATTCTCAGCTGAATCTGTTCCATCAATTATCGAAATATTTATTCGATCGCCTAGAATTATCATCAACATGCAGCACATCATATTTGTTCCCGACGCAATTCCATATGCGACACCATATTGGTTATCTTATGGGTCTGGAACATTTACTTTGATTTGGTAGTGAAATCTTCTAGGGTCAGCTGTCCCGAAGCTGCGCTCGATAATTGTGGATTATTAACGAAGGACAGTTACTACGAACCATACTATATCTTATTTCGGAGCCAAATTACGTTCCGATAATTTCTATAGGACTACCCAGATCCGGACATAATTATTTCTATCTGTGCAACTGAGGCACAACTATCCTCTGAATAATTCATGTACTACTGTCGATGATTCCGTAATTCATAAAACATCTACTTGTATCGAGTTCGAGTCTATCTACCCATGGTCAACACCCAAGAGGCTATACGCATCGAAACAATCGTCGATGACTTTATACTCTTGCCTGATCAATCACAAATTTTATGATCAACCAGTTCGATATTCTCATATTGCTATTTACAAAAATCTCGATATCGTAGGCCCACTTTATTTTGTATTCTCACATCGTGCTTATATTTTGTTGCATATCAATTTCGATAGGTAATATTAATTTTGATAGCACGATGGTCAACTTTGAAACTGTATCAACGTCGACTTAGCTTGCATTGCTTACAATCAAGTTCTCAACAAACTTTTCCATATTCATCAACTCATTTCCCGATTTGCAACATCCCGCTATAATTCGATCGCGTAACCGAGTTACCGATTATCCAACATCGAATCCTCGAGTTATACAATCATACCCTCTAAGTTTCATGTGATTTAGTCGTACTTAAATGAGTTTCGTCTTGACATAACCAACTATTTTTGTAGGCACGATTATCCGCATCAACCAACTTTCATCGAGTTCGTAATTTGTGCGATCCGATTACAATTCGCATTGACCAACATTTTAATCGAGCTCGCAAGTCGTGCGATCTGATTACAATTTGCATTGGCCAACATTTTCATCGAGCTTGCAAGTCGAGCGATCCGATTCTAACGTTCAAGTTTCTTATCCAATCGATCCGACTTTTGTCTCGTAGAAGAAAATTTCGCTAGTCCCAGTCATTTGACCGAGTTATAAATTTTTGTCCGACGTATCATTCATTGATACAAATCCACGCCTGATCATTCTCACTGATTATCGAAGAGCACATGCATCAACATACCGTCATACAAATTTCTAATCGAGTCTTGGTACTATCATGTTTATTGCGGACAAACCTTCTGCAAATTCACTCAATATGTCGATGCAATCCACCGCACAAGTGGTATAACATATACCACTCAGAATCATGTCATTCATTGCATAGGTGGTATGGCATATACCATCAAGAAATTAAGTCATTTCTCTCGCATCATACTTGTTACGAGTCAATGTTTATTCTAAACAAACTATCCCGCGGTGATCTTGCCGATCAAAAACTTCACTTTAGATTAAATCAAAATTCGACACAACTCGGCCAATGTATATACTTCACCCATTCAAGTTCGGTGCGCTACTGAACCGATTCATTCCTATCGATATACGACTTTTAGTTCCATTCGTTGCATCTCGTACAACGTTTCATTCTCGACATTCAAAGCCAATACTCAAATTTGTTCTCAACACACTCGATATCAACTTTCATTTTCATTTTAATGCATCATTCACAATCAACTCGTTGCAATTGATACAACATCCCATGACTTTCGATTATATCGATGCAACCAATATTTCTCAAATAACGTGTTGCATTACAACAACAAATATCTCAATTCACATATCATAACTTATTGCACTTGTAGCAACCAACTTTTTACTGTTTGTTGCAATCAATGCAATAAATATTTCATGACTTTTCAGCAAACATCATGTAAATTTTGTAACACGTGCGGCAAAATTACGCGACTTTGTATTAGACTTATTGTATGAAACATCCAGTACGGCATCGAGTAGAGTCAAGAGTCATTTGATCGTAGTGGGCAATTTTTTTTTATTGAAACGAAGCAAGCATCTTAAGAAAATTGAACCTAAAGCTTTGATACCAATTTGTCACGCCCCGACTTGGGAAATTGTTTTCCTCGCTTGATTTCACCGAATCGATATCATCCTCGTTGGGGCGAGATGCCGTACGAGTCTAGAGTTGCACTCGTACAAGGCAAGATGACAGGTTCTCAAAATGGTTATCTTTGATTCAACATTTAGTAGCGGAAGAAACAGAGTGTACGAAATAATTCTTTTTATTCAATAAGCAGCGAAATTACAAAGGCTTTCAATAGCCCAAATAAATCAGGCCAAATTGGCTTATAACATTCAAGTTCTCTCTTGTCCACAAAGGATTTCATTATTCCATACATCATGTCTTCTATATCTCGACCGCATCATCATGTTGCAAGTCCGCGTCAATGCGGTAGCACACCTCAAAACTCTATAGCTTTCCATTCCTCTGTGCGTTCAAGCAAAGCTCTACTGCGAGCAATCCATTTCCTGTATCCTGTAAGCAATCTGGAGTGGGATCAGTACTAATCCTCTCGTGTATTGATATTGACCCACTTTACTAAATCGGCATTAAATAATTTATGAATCATGCAGCTTAACTTGTGATCTTGCTATATGTGCCTTAGGATCAGCTTCATGGCATATTTGAAAGCAGTAAAGCATGTATTTCATGGCAAAATATTATCATTATTCGTGAAAGCAAGCAGGCAATATTCAGCAATCTCATGTTGTTTCGTGGTACGACTTCTTGCCAAGATCGACGCACTCGCCATTGTACCAACGCAAGGAGAATACACTTACCATCTTTCTCTATCATATTATAAGTGATCTTTGTATAGGATCTCTATGTGCCTGCACATTTAGCCCACCGTTCTTGTACTATATGAAGGTCTTTTGCATCTTCGCGCCAGAATGGACAAATTGTTTCTTTTCTCAAATTGGGTAACCCGACGTCCTCCCCGTACGGGTTGCTAGCCAAGTATCTGAAGGACGTCGAACTTACCATCAATTGTGGCTTATCACATCAGTAGTATATGTTAATTCATAACCAAAAGATGTACACCAACAATGATTATACATCCCTCCTAGGCCGAACGGTCTCGGTGCCCCGGCCAATAACTCGTTCGAGGGAATCACCACACACCCGTACACGGGCAATATCTCAAGTCCATTCGACCATGCAATACACATCTTACTCAAACAACCAAATATAGTCTGAGTCTGAAACTCAGACTTCGCATCATCTCATATTTTTCTTTCTTTCAATGTTCTCACTCTTTCTTTCTTTCTTTCTCATATTTTTCTTTATATGTTCTCACATTCTTTGTACGATTTCAATCTTTCGATGTTTCAACGCCTCGATTTAATATCCGAGTGAATGATCGGAAGGTCCCAAACATTCAAGGCAATACGCCGCATTCAATAACTATCTGATATCCTTCAAGTAATGCATTTGATGCACGTCTCGATTCAGTATTTCGATATTTTACGTCTTAGTGTTCAATGTTCTCCTACTCGTGCGTTTGATGCACACTGACACGATCTTTTAATGTGCTAGACATATGTTCAATCCTTTTGACTCGTGCAATGAGGTACACCTCGATAGAGTATTCAATGTTTACAGCTCGTGCACTAAGGCACTCACGTCGAGATAGTCTTTCAATGTTCTAGCCTTCTAACTCGTGTACGGAGGCACGCATTTGGTTGCTGTTCAACAACTCATGCCTTGAGGCACGTTTCGATTCAATTGTTCAATGACCCGTGACTCGTGTATTTGATGTACTCGTCGATACAGTTATCCCATATTCATATGGCTTGCGCACCGAGGCGCTCACCCTTGCGCTATTTTGATGTTCTATAGCGACTCGTACATTGGATGTACGTTTTAATTCAATTATTCTATCTTAGTATTTGACACGCACTACGATTTCTCTCCTTCGAGCCATGCCCATGGACTCGATATATTAACTTAGCATACAACAGTGAATTTTAGTTAGGCATGATGGAGTAGGAAAGAAGGATCAAAGTCTTCCTACCTTGGTCGATATGCCTTATCATTTCGTCGAGCCGATGCGGCTCGATTTCATAACTTTATTGTATGACCAACTCTTTTGACTTAGCCATTCGAGCACTTCGTGTTGCGTTGAACTACTTGACTGATTCAGCCTACGTGTCCTTGCCTCAGTCCGTTGCGAGCTGATGATTTAGTTTTGCGGACTCCGCTGCAAACAAGGCAAAACGTTGACCTCTTATAATTCAGCGTAAACGCTTAGCCTGCACATGAAACCAACTAAAATCAATACTTGTCCAAACCAGACTTATGCTTTGTATCAGTTTGATTTATTGGGTCTTCGAACCGATTCAATACTTTCTCGTTTGGGCCAACGTAACTCCTTGCATCGATCTGACTCGATACATTCCTCGGGTCAACATAACTCTTGTATCGATTCGCATCGATACTTTATCGGGTCAATACAACTCTTTGAGTCAAGGATTCAACATAATGCACCGTACGGAGCGGGGCATTACAGTAGTGGTGGATGGCTCAAATGTTGAAGAGAAAAGGGCTTTGTGGTGGTCGGCCTTGGAGTTGTGGCCATCGGCCAAAAGAGAACAGGGGCCAGGTTTTGGTTAATGGGGAAAGGAGGGGACGACCAAGGAGGGGTTTTATATGCAGGGTTTTATTCTCCTATGAGTTATGGAAAATTTGGTTTTGGTTTGGAATGAATTGGAGTTGATTTGGTCAACCAATCAATCAAATTAGTTAGGTGGATAATTGGATTCCTTCTATGAGTCGGATGTTTGACTTTTGTCAAAGTTGTTAGGATTTGAGCACATGGCTGCTCCTAAATTGAACTAAATCAATCTAATATGGTTCCACTATGGATTAGCACCCTAGGGTGATCCCCACAAGTTAGGTTGACTAGGGTTAAGTCCCAAAATTATTTCCAATAGAATTAGACACTAAATGACTACAAACGGGTCTCATGTGCCATTTACAGATAAGTAGCATATGAGAACTCAATTAAGTGGGACACCATAGACATGTGTATTAGGTTCAAAATAATTCGAAACCATATATTGGGTCGTTTAGGTTGGATCTAAGTTGAGTCCTGAAATTAATTTGGAAAGTACGACAAGTTTTACGGTGGATAATCTTTTGGCCTAAGTTGATCCAAAAGTTGTGCGACGAAAATAGAATATAAAAGAACATATTTGAGTGGGACATGATATATCAAATTGAAGATAAACTTGTCTAGATAAAATCTCATAAAGGAGGTTCTAGAGATTGGCATTTCTTGTGCTCCAAAAATCAAATATACGGAAAAGTATATAATATGATCATAAATAATAGTAAAAATATATATAAAATAACCAATATATACTTAAAATATAATTTAAAAACATATATGAAATTTAGAAGGCTTACAATGATAATAATTAATGAGAATAATGGAATAATAAAAAGGAAAAATGTAGTAAACCGTAACATTGGCAAGGTACACTTGCTTGTAACCTCTGCCTTTGTGTACGTCTAACCAACTCCAACGTCCTCGCTACTCTCGCCAGGTCCACCTATAGTAAATATTCTATTGTTAATGACTCTCTAACGACTTACCATATATGGACTTTCTATATATAAAACATAATAATATCTATACACCAAAGATAGTCATAATGTCTATACTACACAATGTAACTTATAGACTACGAAATCTTCCTATAAAAGTATTTTATTATTAACATAAAATAATAATTTAAATTCTGGAAAATATTTATAAATATTTTATATCATTGATTGTTATATTCTATTGGTAGAAAATTAAGTATACAAGTTCTAGGTTGATTCTACAACAATGTTCTTAGACTAGGTGTACGGTATTAGCACCGAAACAAGAAATATTTTAAAATAATTAATTATGGAAAAATCACAAAAAATAGGTAAAATTATATATTTATCATGAAAATATGCACAACAATAAATTTGGTAATGGTATACGAAGTTTCAGAATCAATTGGACACGTAGAACTCATGGATTTCGGTATTTCCATATTACGGTGAAATGTCCATATTTTTAGTAAATAACAAACTAAACCAAAATCCGGCAAAAGTATATGCTTAGAAAGCTTAGGAAGTCTAGTTTCTTACCAAAAATATACGGAAGGTCGAAGTAGCTCGAAAGTGGATAAAAATTGGCTTGTAACATAACTGGTCTATTCTGTACACCTTTACATAGAACGGACACCCCGGCCAAATCGTTTGGAACTGTATGGGTGGCCACTTGGACATGAAAATAGACACATAGATATCTCTATTTTTTCTATTTCATGAAAAGATGAGATCGGAAGTATACGAGACCCTACATGCTAAACAATGTACCTGTTGGAACAAATTTAGACTTGGATCCCAAACTTCGGTTGACTTGGAAGGCTATTTTGGTGTACTAGAAGGGATTGTGAATATTTCAGGGGTTGATGTTAACTTCACAATGAATATTCCTGGAACCTCACGGGAGGTCAGAAAGGGGTCTAAATTACTGTTATGCCACAAGGTGCTCTGGCTGAATTGGGCTGGAAGGGGATTTCGATTTTTGCAATGTATGAAGAGAGGGGCTACAGTTTTTGTAAAACCCCTAAATTTCTATTATTTTTTTTAAAATTTAGTACCGATTTAAATTTTTGTATTGTACGTCGCGTAGTCGTATTATACGTCACGCACGAATTTTATTTTTCGAAATTGCTCGACGAGTGCGATTATGTGCGAGCGTACATATTTTTGAAAATATTATTTTTCTATTTTTTTTGTTTCAAAATAATATACATAATAATTATTTTGTTATCGTTCCACAAATTTCCAAGTTTGTTATTTTGTTTATAAAGCCTTACATTTTTCACAATTATTAAAAACAAATAATATTTTTATTTGAATGCTAGAAAAGCATAATTATAAGAACATCATTTGTACCTACATACATATTTAGTAATTATTTATTAGTTTATTTTAAATAATAATATAATTTTTGAAATTAATATTATTAGTATTTTTGGAAAGCATATTTTTTTATTTATTGTGGAGATTTAAATATTGATTTGAATTTATGTATTTATTTAAATAGTTAATATTGAAATTTGATTTATTGATTTGATTTTAAACTAAGGAATTAAATTAGATTTAATTGGATTTGGATTTAGATTTGATTTTATTGATTTAATTTAATAGATTGATTTATCTAAATTGGGTTTAAACAATCCTAATCATTATCTAATTGGGAATTCCCACATCCTATAAATAGGCAGGTACTCCTCCAATTTATTATTCATCCACAACAATTTTCTCCACAAAACTACGTGTTTCTCCACAAAACTACGTGCATATCGTGTCTGTGCCCTACCCATCCATTATATTCTTTTTTCTACATGTACAATATTTTTCCTATCCGCGTCCGACAACCCCGGACGTCAACTCACTCCATGTCTCGCAGGACACACCCCGACGTCAATGAATTCCTAATCTAATCCTAACCATAGCCTAGCAACCTGGACACCCGCCGCACGCCAAACACAACCCAACTCCTCTTCTCCGTCGAACCCCGCCACCACCACCAACTGCGACCATCACCTCCTCCTCTCCCCGACCAAACACCGCTTTCCGCTACCAGCCCATACAACCACCGTCCACCGGAACAACCCACTGTCACCGTCCCCACCACCGTCACTCCGGCCACCTTGGCCGAGTGCAACCACCATCACAACCATTACCAAGCCCAGCCTCCAGCCCGTCCACCGCTACTGCCAAAATCTTCTCCACGCGCCACCCGGCCAAAAACCAACCACCACCGCCCTCACGGCCATCGCCGGAAAACCTACCAAAAATTAAACCAAAAACCTAAACCATAGACTCACCTCGACGGCGACCACCTTGGCCGCAGCCTCGAACCACCCTTCCCGTGCGCGGCTGCCCTCTTGTCGCCAACGCCGACCTAGCCCAGCGTCCAGAACACGCCGCCCCATCCTCTTTCCACGCCGTGACCCCAGCCTTCAGCCGCCGGACCGAACGACCCCAGCCCTAACCGCCGCTCCGTCCTCGCCGACCGACAGTGCCCGCAAACCCCATCGCCGCGCCGCCGAACCCACAAACCCGCAGATCCGGCCTTCCCTTTCCCTACTCCAGATCCGCCACCGCCTGGCCTCGCCGGCGACGTCCCGCGTCAGATGCCGCCGCCTCCGCGAAACCCCCTCTCCCAAACACTCCTCCGCCGACCAAAAACCGTCGCTTCCCTTCTCCCCTCCGCAGCGTCCGTCCGCCTCTCCTCCGCTTTCTCCCTTCCGCTCGACCCAGCCGGCGCCGCGCCGCCGACGAAGCTCCGCCGCGCGCGCGTTCACCAAACCCCCTCCCGTCCGATTTTCTCTCTCCCTCTCTCTCTCTTGATCTATTCTATTCGGTGCCCCTCATTCGAGGGAGGAGCACAGAGCACTGTGCTGGGGTGCTTTTTTTTTCTATTTTTTTTTGTTTTTCTGTTTTTTTTTGTGTTTGATTCTTTATTTTTTCTTTCGTAACAGTACCATATAGTAATTATAATTTTATTTTATAATATTTACTAAGTATTCTTAATTACTATCATAATTATTGTTGGTATTTTATATTCAATACTGTTTTAAAACAACATATATAAATTTCAAAAATATATATTTTAGTGATAAAGGTTTATTATTATTATAATTATGTTAATATTTGTAAATATTTTATTTCCTATTATTATCGAAAATATTATTAGTATTGAGTATAATTTTCCTTATGAAATATATAAAATATTTTTGGGGTACGTTTATATCTAGTTTTGCTAGTCAAAGATATTTTGATAAATTAAGGAATTGTCTTAAATAAGTTACTAGATTTTCAAAAGATATTTTTCTAACAAATATTAACTAATAATATATCGTTTTACCAGTATTATAAATAGTTTTCTATATCTTATTGTTTATCCATTATTTCTTTGATTCTCTAGTCCGTAACCAATCTTCCTATCCCTTTGCAAATTCTTCCCTTCCACCTATTGACCCTAACTAAATTGACCCTTCTGGACCCAATAGAACTGTCCGTGTCACCACCCAAGGTCACCTTGCATAGTTGTTGCACCGAAGACATAACTCCATGCCAGCTTGATCATTGCAGCACACCAGGCGACCTACCAGGCAAGATACCTTGCCATTTGCTGTTTAATTATTGTAGCTCATATTTCATGCATTATTTATTTTCTTTATGAAAATAAACTGTGATACATGGCATAACCTGTTAGAACTTACTGTTCATTTATATTTCCTGCTATGTATTATTTTTACACATTAAACCTAGATCTAAGGGACCACCTTTGTGTGTTGCATTCATTGGCCTTGACACGTGGTAACACGAAGTTGTGTATCGCATGTAGGACACAAAAGTGCGTGATTGGCTGGCCACCAGTACGTACAAGTCGTGCGATAGGAATAACCGCTAATAGAGGTTGCATGCTAGTTTGACTTAGCGGTTATAGTGGTTTGTGTTGTGGATGCAACACAGTAGGCATTGGGCAGGGAGGACAATTCCTTAGCGTATGGGCTTCGATGCACTTCCCTTGTGACCCGGACTCTCCGCTGGAGATACGGAATTGATGACCCATGATTACTGACGGCCACTGACGATTCTGCGGAACGTCATGCTCTTACTGATGGGGCCTCTGGTGCCCAAAGGGGACTACGCCGATCCTATTCAGCCAGGGCCCATGCGTAGGATGGATTGTTCTTAACTATATTTCACTTAGAACGGTTAGGCTACCTTTATCCGTTAGGTACGAGTACTTTTGGTTTGGGTACTTGTATCTGACCGTGGCTTGGAACAATAACTTGTCGCGAATTAGTTCGTCACATCTTGTCCTTGTTTGGTTGTAGGTGTGACTTACTACTTCGATGAAAAGGTATTGAACGTTGTTGGGGTCCGGATACCATATTGGATTCATAGCATGGGAAGATACGTTACCGTGAATTAGTTTACCATCTCTTGTCCTTGTTTGGTTGGGGGGATGGTACGCTCGTTCAGTAGGTGCGTATTGGAATATGTTATAATTCGATTTACTTATTTATTTGAGCAATATTTATTCAGTTTATATGGCATGATATTATGTGTCTTATTACGTCCCTCTGAGGACCTGGTTATCTCCCCAGGTGTGTGCTCTTGTCTTTCGCAGGTGTTCTAGCTCTAGCCGTGATTATCGCTATTTCTTCGAGGATGATTGCATTTGGATCGTCTTCGCTTCGCTCGCCAAAGTCATTTCATTTTCTATTTATTTTTCCTTTACTTGTTGGTAGTGGATTTGTCTCCGCCCAACATATTGTATCAAGACAGTTCATTATCATTTTATGATATCTTTTATTTATTTTGTGTGGATGAGATTAGTTATGGTTCTACTATATTTTACAGCTTATGTATTTATACGAGGCTTCCATATATTGGAGTATACTTCGTATGAATATAGCTGGCATACATACGTTCCTAGTCCTACGTATTTTGGGACTGGGGCGTTACATATTTTTGTGGTGGCCCATGCAGGTCAAGATAAATTGTTTGGTTACTTTACCATACCAAGCAAGCCTGCGTATAGGATTAGAAGTCTAGGATCTCATCCACATACTTGTCCTTTTTCCTTGATTTTATCTACCGTTTGACTCATCAATTGCATCTTGCTTGCTTCCTTCCATCCCTATTCTTATCTTTCCTTCGTGCTTGCTAGAGATTGACCCTACTAGTTAGTTGTCCCAAACCACCATTAGTTTAATTCTTTTAAGTTGGGTAGAATACCTTACGACCTAGCAACCCCTTTGACCTAGTGACCTATATTAGCAAGCTTATTTAGATCCTAAAATCTAGAGGACCTAACCCGTCTAGCCAACCAAGGACTTGGACAAGAAGACTATAGGACAATTGTATGACTTAGAATCATTCTACCTTCTTTTTATCTAAATATCTCGTGCCTATGTTTTTTTTACCACTTTGACTAATATTGCAACTATAATCTAGTTTTGCAAACTCATCCATTTATCGAGTTTGTTCATGACTTATGCTATTGAGCGGCCGCTCACTAACATATTGTCTACTCAGAACCGGTGCATGATGGTCTGATCAACCGAGTGCACTTTGGTTCGCTTTTGTCTATTATTCTACGTGGATGGAACATAGTTAAACTTATCCTTAGAACCCCATCCGCGACCGCCTTGAAAATTCTTTTTGAAATTATTCGATCGCCTTTGAATCACGTAGTCGTATTCGATAACGCCTCCTTCGTACTCCTTCTTGCTTTCGCCTTCACCTATTTTAGAAGGACGAAGACGTTATACTAAAACTTCCTCTAGCCTTCCTATCGGCTATGACCATTCTCACTCGATGTTGCTATACCTTCATCCTAAACTACTCGGCCCTATCAAGACCCTCTAATCGCTTAATTTAAGTGAATCTAATTCGCTCTCTTCGTGACCCTCATTCATTCTGACCATACCGTATTATTATTTTTTCTATAATCTAGATCGCGATCCTTACGGCATGATTTTGTTATCGATTGTTCCCCATCGATACCCCCTTGTGTCCTCTCACCCCCTACTAATTCTTAATTTCGAGGACGAAATTCTTTTAAGTTGGGTAGGATGTAAAACCCCTAAATTTCTATTATTATTTTTTTAAAATTTAGTACCGATTTAAATTTTTGTATTGTACGTCGCGTAGTCGTATTATACGTCGTGCACGAATTTTATTTTTGGAAATTGGTCGACGAGTGCGATTATGTGCGAGCGTACATATTTTTGAAAATATTATTTTTCTATTTTTTTGTTTCAAAATAATATACATAATAATTATTTTGTTATCGTTCCAAAAATTTCCAAGTTTGTTATTTTGTTTATAAAGCCTTACATTTTTCACAATTATTAAAAACAAATAATATTTTTATTTGTATGCTAGAAAAGCATAATTATAAGAACATCATTTGTACCTACATACATATTTAGTAATTATTTATTAGTTTATTTTAAATAATAATATAATTTTCGAAATTAATATTATTAGTATTTTTGGAAAGCATATTTTTTTTTATTTATTGTGGAGATTTAAATATTAATTTGAATTTATGTATTTATTTAAATAGTTAATATTGAAATTTGATTTATTGATTTGATTTTAAACTAAGGAATTAAATTAGATTTAATTGGATTTGGATTTAGATTTGATTTCATTGATTTAATTTAATAGATTGATTTATCTAAATTGGGTTTAAACAATCCTAATCATTATCTAATTGGAAATTCCCAAATCCTATAAATAGGCAGATACTCCTCCAATTTATTATTCATCCACAATAATTTTCTCCACAAAACTACGTGCATCGTGTCTGTGCCCTACCCATCCATTATATTCTTTTTTCTACATGTACAATATTTTTCCTATCCGCGTCCGACAACCCCGGACGTCAACTCACTCCGTGTCTCGTAGGACACACCCCGACGTCAATGAATTCCTAATCTAATCCTAACCATAGCCTAGCAACCTGGACACCCGCCGCACGCCAAACACAACCCAACTCCTCTTCTCCGTCGAACCCCGTCACCATGGCTGCTCGACCCAAACCCGCCACCACCACCAACTGCGACCATCACCTCCTCCTCTCCCCGACCAAACACCGCTTTCCGCTACCAGCCCATACAACCACCGTCCACCGGAACAACCCACTGTCACCGTCCCCGCCACCGTCACTCCGGCCACCTTGGCCGAGTGCAACCACCATCACAACCATTACCAAGCCCAGCCTCCAGCCCGTCCACCGCTACTGCCAAAATCTCTTCCACGCGCCACCCGGCCAAAACCCAACCACCACCGCCCTCACGGCCATCGCCGGAAAACCTACCAAAAATTAAACCAAAAACCTAAACCATAGACTCACCTCGACGGCGACCACCTTGGCCGCAGCCTCGAACCACCCTTCCCGTGCGCGGCTGCCCTCTTGTCGTCGACGCCGACCTAGCCCAGCGTCCAGAACACGCCGCCCCATCCTCTTTCCACGCCGTGACCCCAGCCTTCAGCCGCCGGACCGAACGACCCCAGCCCTAACTGCCGCTCCGCCCTCGCCGACCGACGGTGCCCGCAAACCCCATCGCCGCGCCGCCGAACCCACAAACACGCAGCTCCGGCCTTCTCTTTCCCTACTCCAGATCCGCCACCGCCTGGCCTCACCGGCGACGTCCCACGCCGGATGCCGCCGCCTCCGCGAATCCCCCTCTCCCAAACACTCCTCCGTCGACCAAAAACCGTCGCTTCCCTTCTCCCCTCTGCAGCGTCCGTCCGCCTCTCCTCCGCTTTCTCCCCTCCGCTCGACCCTGCCGGCGCCGCGCCGCCGACGAAGCTCCGCCGTGCGCGCGTTCACCAAACCCCCTCCCGTCCGATTTTCTCTCTCCCTCTCTCTCTCTTGATCTATTCTATTCGGTGCCCCTCATTCGAGGGAGGAGCACAGAGCACTGTGCTGGGGTGCTTTTTTTGTTTTTTTTTGTTTGTTTTTTTTTGTTTTGTTGTTTTTTTTGTGTTTTGATTCTTTATATTTTTTTTCTTTCGTAACAGTACCATATAGTAATTATAATTTTATTTTATAATATTTACTAAGTATTCTTAATTACTATCATAATTATTGTTGGTATTTTATATTCAATACTGTTTTAAAACAACATATATAAATTTCAAAAATATATATTTTAGTAATAAAGGTTTATTATTATTATAATTATGTTATTATTTGTAAATATTTTATTTCCTATTATTATCGAAAATATTATTAGTATTGAGTATAATTTTTCTTATGAAATATATAAAATATTTTTGGGGTACGTTTACATCTAGTTTTGCTAGTCAAAGATATTTTAATAAATTAAGGAATTGCCTTAAATAAGTTACTAGATTTTCAAAAGATATTTTTCTAACAAATATTAACTAATAATATATCGTTTTACTAGTATTATAAATAGTTTTCTATATCTTATTGTTTATCCATTATTTCTTTGATTCTCTTGTCCGTAACCAATCTTCCTATCCCTTTGCAAATTCTTCCCTTCCACCTATTGACCCTAACTAAATTGACCCTTCTGGACCCAATAGAACTGTCCGTGTCACCACCCGAGGTCACCTTGCATAGTTGTTGCACCAAAGACATAACTCCATGCCAGCTTGATCATTGCAGCACACCAGGCGACCTACCAGGCAAGACACCTTGCCATTTGCTGTTTAATTATTGTAGCTCATATTTCATGCATTATTTATTTTCTTTATGCAAAATAAACTGTGATACATGGCATAACCTGTTAGAACTTACTGTTTATTTATATTTCCTGCTATGTATTATTTTTACACATTAAACCTAGATCTAAGGGACCACCTTTGTGTGTTGCATTCATTGGCCTTGACACGTGGTAACACGAAGTTGTGTGTCGCATGTAGGACACGAAAGTGCGTGATTGGCTGGCCACCAGTACGTACAAGCCGTGCGATAGGAATAACCGCTAATAGAGATTGCATGCTAGTTTGACTTAGCGGTTATAGTAGTTTGTGTTGTGGATGCAACACATTAGGCATTGGGCGGGGAGGATAATTCCTTAGCGTATGGGCTTCGATGCACTTCCCTTGTGACCCGGACTCTCCGCTGGAGATACGGGGTTGATGACCCATGATTACTGACAGCCACTGACGATTCTGCGGAATGTCATGCTCTTACTGATGGGGCCTCTGGTGCCCAAAGGGGGACTACACCGATCCTATTCAGCCAGGGCCCATGCGTAGGAAGGATTGTTCTTAACTACATTTCACTTAGAACGGTTAAGCTACCTTTATCCGTTAGGTATGAGTACTTTTGGTTTGGGTACTTGTATCTGACCGTGGCTTGGAAGAATAACTTGTCGCGAATTAGTTCGTCATATCTTGTCCTTATTTGGTTATAGGTGTGACTTACTACTTCGATAAAAAGGTATTGAACCTTGTTGGGGTTCGGATACCATATTGGATTCATAGCATGGGAAGATACGTTACCGTGAATTAGTTTACCATCTCCTGTCCTTGTTTGGTTGGGGGGATGGTACGCTCGTTCAGTAGGTACGTATTAAAATATGTTATAATTCGATTTACTTATTTATTTGAGCAATATTTATTCAGTTTATATGGCATGATATTATGTGTCTTGTTACGTCCCTCTGAGGACCTGGTTATCTCCTCAGGTGTGTGCTTTTGTCTTTCGCAGGTGTTCTAGCTCTAGCCGTGATTATCGCTATTTCTTCGAGGATGATTGCATTTGGATCGTCTTTGTTTCGCTCGCCAAAGTTATTTTATTTTCTATGTATTTTTTTACTTGTTGGTAGTGGATTTGTCTCCGCCCAACATATTGTATCAAGACAGTTCATTATAATTTTATGATATCTTTTATTTATTTTGTGTGGATGAGATTAGTTATGGTTCTACTACATTTTACAGCTTATGTATTTATACGAGGCTTCCATATATTGGAGTATACTTCATATGAATACAGCTGGCATGCCTACGTTCTTAGTCCTACGTATTTTGGGACTGGGGCGTTACAGTTTTTAAAGGTTAAAAATAAAACATTTGAGTATTACATGTTAGGGTTCGGTGGAATTTGATTTGGTTGCCTACTTTTAAAATAGGCAAAGTTCTCTCTCATAGGATTTAAATCGAGTCCAAAATAAAAAGTTGTTATTGAGTTGGTTTAAATTAGATTTAATTAATTTGGCTGCATACTAAACCACAAAAATCAATCTAAAATAGGTGGAAGAGGTTAGGACACCCTAGAATAGGCTTTACGAACCCTAGTTGGACTAATTTTGGGTCGGTAGAATTTTTGTGATCGATTTGAGTGCAATATGTCTATAGTTTCGACTTGTATGCCATTTAAAAATGAATAGCACATGAAAACTCAATTGAGTGGGACACCATTGGCATGTGTGTAGTAGTCTCAAAATATGTAAAAATTATATATTGGGTCAAAAAGTTTGGATCAGGTTTAGGCCTCAAATCAAAATTAGAAAAATATATCAAAATTACGACAAATGATAAAATGACTATTTTGATCCCAAAGTTGTACAAGAAATATTTAGTACAAGGAAGCATGTTTGTGTTTGCTATATCTTCGTGATGCTTGAAGGAGAGCTTCAAAGGTTACAAGCAAGAATGTAAGAAGGAACTCCTAAACAAAAATTTTCTAATTACACATTTTTTATCTGGGTTGTGACAGTGGAGGGTTGATGCTTTACTCCATTGACGATCTGATTGTGAGGGAGAACTGCCGGACTTAACTTTACTGGTTAAGGGAAGCGCAAGAACTCTTTGAGGAAATAGGGGGAAACGGGGGATTTGAATGGAGATGAGCTCCTCTTATTTATAGCAGAGGAGAAGTAACCATACACGCACTTGTCAGTGGTAGGTGTGGGTGTCTCTGATTGCCACATGGAACCCTTAAATAGGATTCAGTTATAACTGCGTGCACACTTCACTGATATGGGATTATAGCTGATTGTCATGTGTCATATTGTTGAGATTTACTGTTGAATAGGATCTTGAATTACTTTGAACCTATTCTTTGGCATGACTAGGTCTTCGACACGTGGCACACGCTTAGTTCTGCTACAACCAATAAGACACCTGTGCCTAGGAATTCACTGTCCTAGGTGGCATGTGTTTATAGTAGAAGAAAATTAAAGACACGGGGGTAGAAGTACACGAACGCATGGGAGATTCTGGGTGCCACGCGCCTGGATGATCATGCAACACACACCGAAGTTTAATCGGGTAACACGTGCCTGAGCTTAATCGGACAACACACACCAGTCTATACTATTTCCAAGGTGAATGAACTTTGACTTCTGTGTTCATTCTTTGCATGAGTATCAAAGTGTCGAGTCGAAGTTTCGAGAGGAGCTCAACTTATTCAATGCAGTCTCGAGAGAGCAACTGTAAGGAATAGGTGGGGATACAGAGGGTTGGATGCGCCTGTATTGGTGAGGCATAGGTTGAAGGAGAGGCATGAGTAGCATAGTTCATCATGACTTCTTGATCTCTGTGTTTTGGCTGTCTTTTGCACGAGGATCGAAGCATTTTAGCCCAAAGTCCAAGAATGGGGTGTGGAAATCATAACGGCTAGGTGAGGCGTGAGTAGCACGGTGCTTTATTGAGGCGTGGGCAATACAACGCCTAGATGGTGCCTAAATGAGGCGCATGTAATCTTCTGACAATAGTCTGTAGTTAAGTTCTTGAGGCGTGTGATCCATGCTTTTACAAGACCCCCTTCAAAGTTTTGGTGAGGCACAGGTTGAAGGGGAGGTACGAGTAGCATAGTTCATCATGACTTCTCAATCTATGTGTTTTGGCCATTTTTTGTGCGGGGATCAAAGTGTTTTAGCCCAAAGTCCAAGAATGGGGCGTGGAAATCATAACGCCTAGGTGAGGCGTGAGTAGCATGGTTCTTTGATGAGGCGTGGGCAATACAATGCCTAGATGGTGCCTAAATGAGGCGCATGTAATCTTCTGACAATATTTTGTAGTTAAGTTCTTGAGGCGTGTGATCCATGCTTTTACAAGACCCCCTTTAAAGTTTTCTAACTTTCTGAACAAAGCTAGAAATACTTTAAATAAAAGCACCCATATGACGTCAGCACATGAGTCTTTTTTTAGCGTAGCCCCTGCTTTGGCCAGCCTGTAAAATCTGCTTTGGGATGAGAGCAGTTAATTTGGTTCAATTTTTGAAGAGGCGGTAGCGCTTCATCTTCATCTCGAAACGCGCGTTTCAAAACCTATAAATAGGTGTGGGTGAGGAAAAGAGACTTTTCATTTTCCCGAGCTCTTTTCTTTTCCGATTTTTCTTCATCTTCGTCGGCTTTCTTGCCTTTTTTGACTCTCGCTGAATTTATTTTGCCATGGCGCCCAAAGCTGTTGCTGTTAAATGGAAGTGGAAATCCAAGGCGGTTGCCACCTCTCTCATCAACGAGCCAACTCATTTTGACGTTCATGGTGAAGTCGAGGGTATGGTTGCCTTATCAATTTTTTTTGGTCAGTACGACTTCGAATGTTCATTCGAGTCATGGTCAGGTTTCTACACCCCCGCCGTCGCGTACTCGTGCCTTCATACCGAGTAGCCACGTGCCTTCCTCTACATGATCAGACACAAAATAATTTATGTGCCTTTGCTTTTGCGGGCGTGTGTGAAAACAGAACTGTAACTACCACTTTTCAAAAATGAGAGTATTTTTGAACTTTTTCTGAAATTGATTATTTTAGTTATTATTTAATGGAATAAATCATGTTAGTGATATAAATTGGTAAATTTTTGATTATTTTAATTAATGTATTGTGATAGTATCATTAGTTAGTGAAACCTTAGAACCACATTGACTAGAGACTAACCAAAACGATAGAAACATGGTTAGTGAGTTTAGTCATGTTAGTTAGGCTTTAATTATTCTAGAATATCATGTAGAGGCTAGAAATTGACTTAAACACTAAGTTAGGATGGACCCCTTCCTTAGAACTTGTCATAACAACATAGAGGGGGCTCCTTGGACATTTCTTATGGACCCAAAACCATAGAGGACACCCCATGGTCGGCCCACATAGCCTCCGCTCTCTATTTGTATCACCACATCATCTTATTCCTCCTTCCATTTCATTTCAAATCCTAATTTTAGGAGTTTTTCTCCAAATAGCTCCTACATCTATTTCTCATCCAAGTTCCTCCAAACAAGTTGCAATCTCTTCCCCTTGAAGAGAGGAAGCCTCTATTTGCTAGGAGAGAGCCTATTGGGACAATTTGGCCATTGGAAGTGAAGGAAATCTAGATCTAGAGATTGTTCCTTGAGAATCCATCTCTCAAATGGTAAGAGCTTCTAAACACCTTCTGATTTCATATTTCTTTCCATAAATATAATCATTTAGGGTCCCCATAGCATTAGAAAGAATTTAGGACAATTTCGGATTCATTTGAGGTGCGTATCGCAAGAGTATCAGATACGCGCATCAAGTGTTTGGTAAACTGCCTCTTAGAACTTTTATTGCTTTATTTTCAAATGTAATTAGATATTAGTGATGCTAATATAATGTAGATGATGTAGGCACTGTTCTGTGTGATTTAAGTTAGTTTTGGTTACGAATATTTTTCATGGGGAGATCGGGTTCATGCTTGTACACTGTGATGACTGTTCTGTTGTACAGACAATATATTTGGGTTTGTAATGGTTGTTTCACCCTCCTAAAACCCTAGATTGAATGACCTATCATCTGTCTACTTGTCCCATTGCTCAGATCAGGGAGCATCGCAAATCGAGCCCTTATTACTTGACCTACATCTCCATTTAACCACAACACAGTTATGTCTTGCGTCTACATATGCATTCACTGCAAAACATTTGCAGTATGTCATTTCATTCACTGCATTACCCCCTTCTTTATATATTGCATACAATGTTGCCCTGCTTGGTCGGACAGTGAACATGCACTGTTCTGTATCACATACCCTGTCCATATTAGATCGTACTGCATATTGAATCATTCACACTGCCTGCATTACAATTAACCACTGCATCATCATACATTATACTACACAGTGATATATTTACTATATTGTACACTGCTAATGAGATATATACTGTATTTTAGATCATCTACTGCATTTGTCCTACATTCCCAATTGTCCACTGAACACGTTTGTATTATTATTGCATCTGTCTTGTTCCTTATTGCTCTGCCTATAGAGTTCAGTTCACTATCTCAATTGGCAGACCTATATATCATATAGGTGTCAGGTCAACATTGAAAATGGTTTATGGTTCAACTCATATCATTGACCAGTCCCATCTGATGATTCATGTGCAGCCCATAAGCCATGATGTATCTGTCTTTGGCACTTTATGTTCAGTTTTCACATGATGATCAACCAATTGGGTTTATTCCCTTACCTATTTTGATAGGTACAGATCAATACTTTCCGCAAGGCCTGCATATAGGTTTTTTTAGGGTATCAGATGTATAATAATAGACCTGCATATAGATTAACTTGGAGTATCAGACATATATGTAATGTCCTGCATCACTTAGAGTTTTTAGTCTAGATTAGGTAGAGTGGAGGTTCAAGTTCATGACTAATGGCTCACTTCACAACTCTAATCTAATGTCCAGTACCATCTTTATGTTGTTCTGCATATCCTTTTACTGCCTAATGTATTTACTGCATGTTGTATTCGATGCCCAGTGTTACACTGCAAGTTTCATTATACTAACGCTATGGCTTACAACCTTATCGAATTAGCTCACTGCATATCTTGCATATTCCTTTCACTGCACTCATTTTGATCCACTACACAGAGATGCAGTACACTGCTCATTAGTTGAACCAATGTAAATTGTATTATCTGCATAATTGATGTTTCACTGATCACTGCAAATTAAAATATTTCCCTACTGCACATGCCACACCTCACATACTACACTGCCTTGCTACTTGGTCATGTCATGCACTTCATATGGCATGCTGCACATTAGCCACAACACATAGCATGTCCTGCATACATTACTTACCTGCATCTGACTGTCATTTAGAATTGCCCTACACTATGGCATACTTACTGCACTTTAGGAGAGTATCAGACCCAAATTGGCTCTGTGTACTTTGATACCAACATGTATCAGAGAATGTAGACACTCATTGCATCATTCCTTTCATGTCTTGTATCTGCCCTCTCCATTAGAAGATGTTTTGCATATTAGATAAACTACTGCATTCTTTGTTAACTACATATGTTGTATTACATTCATGTAACCTTCACTTCATTAGCAGTTCAAAGCAAATCCTTCACTGCATTATTTGTATTGCCCTGCATTAGGCATTATCTTGAACTTTAGCACATACTGTATATCCTTTCTTACTGTCCTGATCCTAGTGATGCACTGCCACAGAACACAATTGTCCTGCACACATATATACTACACTATACCTGCCTCTTATGTACTTTTTTAATATCAATATGGAGGCTTAAGTAAGGAGCACAAGAGTATCACTCATTCCTGTTCAGTCCTTAAATTTTGGTTCCAGCCCATGTTAACCCCCTTCATTGTCTATATGCATTCTCTATTTAGTCTTTTAATTCAGTTACAGCCTGGAGGTATACCTGTATACTAATATGAAGGATTCATATATGCTATACCTTATATATATATATATTTATATATATATATATATATATAAAATATATATATATATATATAATATATATATATATATATATATGTATATATATATGTGATGGACAAGGTATATGTGATAGATAAGGTATATGTTATACATATATGGATATTTGGGGTAAGGTAGTATTGGATAAGGAGTAATGTCTTTGTATATATGTGTGTATCTTAGGATATATGTTAGAGTATGGATTAGAGAGTTAGGAGTTAGTTCATGATTTGTAGTGTACATATGAGAGAGCTGTCCTTGAAATATTAGATATGGGATAAGGTATGGTGATTATACATAATATATATATATAATATATATATATATATATATATATATATATATATATATATATATATATATATATATATATATATATATATATATATATATATATATATATATATATATATATATAGGTGATGTGCCCTATATATATGTTTGGTATATGGGTTAATTTGTGAGTTTAGTTTAATGTAGAGTTGACAAGATGGTTGACCCTTTGACTGTAGAGTTTGACTTAGTTGACTAGAGAGTTGACCAAGGGTTGACTTTTGACCTAGAGAGGCCTAGAGCATGTAGAATTTATTGTTTAATTCAATTATTAATTTAGAACACATTGTAACCTGTATTTCTCATAATAGGACATTGTGACTCCAATTCAAATACTGATTTACATCAGTTGCTCAGGATATCAAGCGAGTACATTCTCTGTTAGTTTTTATTCATGATAGTATCTATATTGCTTGCTCTAAACTACTTTACTTGATGCTGACACATTGTTAACCTGGATTGGTATTATATGGATCTTTTCATGAGATGTTATCCCCTCATCGGGTGCATCTGGTATTTCATGTTCATGTACATTACCATGTGCATCATGTACTCCTTCTATTTGTATTTCTTTATGTATAAACATGTGCTCTCATGTGCTCACATGTGCTCTATGTTAAACGAACAATCATGTATATAACGTAACTTAAATGGATCCTTGTGTTTTGATTGGGGTAGGGGGAGTAGAAGTGGTTATGTGATTAAATTCCTCTAGTATAAAATGTGGATGTCTATTATACCCTTACGTATAATGGAGTTACCATAGAATAACCTTGTGCAACCTAAGCCAATCACATAACTGTCTTGTGCTCCGAATCACTTATATATATGTTATAGTTACATTTTCTCTATTATGTTAATGTACTCAGTATTATCTGTACTTCTTATATTCCTGTACTTTTTTTACAGCACGTCATGTACTTTATTCTATTGTTAGCTCTATATTTCTTATAATGTTTTAGATCTGCTTTCAGAGCTATTTATTTGCTCCAATCCTGACTGGATACGTTGACAAAATTTTATAGAGAACTTGGAGGATCCAGCTAGCCTAGAGTAGATACCAGTAAAGCTTGGAGTAATTGTTAGGTTGTTATCTGGTTGTTGTTTTCAGTTATCCTCAAGAGTTGTATTTATTCGTACTGTGTGTGTTGTGGATAACTCTTAAACTCTGTCAATTCTAGTTCTGTATTAAACTTTGAGATCTTTCTAATTATTCTATTTCGTGCTAATATCCATCTTAGTTACTTTGTGATTGAGTTGTATCCTTCTGAGATTGTCCTGCGTTTGGAGAGTATATCTTTATTGGTCAGATATATTATTTTGTGTTAGATGTTGTTGAGACCTAGGACAATATTCTACCGCCGACACTGTGGCATAGGCTGGACATACCACGGTCTCGTTCCCTTATACTGGGTCCGGGTCGTGACACATTTTTAATGGTGGCCCATGTAGGTCGAAATTCGCATTGGTGTGATGTTGTGGTAGCGCAACGACTTAGTTGTACTACCGCGAGCCTACGATAGAATATAGGAAGTAAGGTGTTAGAATGAGAGGATACTCAATCACAGTTAGAATTTCTTGAGAGATTCCTGGGACGACCCTTGAGAATGTTATTTTGAACTTCAATTTAAAATTCCTTCCTCTTATTACTGTTCACCCTTGCTCCTTGTTATTGAATTTGATTTTTTGATGGTTCATTGTTGATTTTGATTTTCATATCGAGATGAATTTTATGGCCTGAGTTACTGTATCTTTTGATAACATATGTTGATGAGGACAACAGGGAAGGTAAAATGTCTACTTGGTTATAGAGCTTGGAGTTTATCGCATCCATATTAGTCGGCGTGGCAAAAACGTAGAGACCTGACTTCGGATGTACATATCTTGGTTGAGATTTGGAATTTCGTGCAGCTATACTAGTCGGCATAGCAAGGATTCTAGACGACATGATTAAAGAGGTACATACCCCAGTTATGGAATCTATCGTTTATCATAGCCTTGCTTAATGGCATGGCGAGGATTCTGAGTATCATGATTTTGGACAGACGCATATGATTATCAGATTGTATCTTGAGAAGGTTCTTATCATATCATTTCTATCTTTCACTTCTATTATTATAGAATTATGTTCTATCATCAATTAACTTAGGAGTAAGGATACTTTTAGTTATTTTTTTCAATCCAGTTCTTTGCAGAGCTTATTCCATATGTAGTACTTTCATAGTATGATGGTTTATGGCATGTAGAGTGTCTGTATCCTTGAGATGATAGTTAGCATTGGTATTAGAATAATAACCCATTGTAGATAATTTCTCTATTATTTATAATACCTACCAGTTTTCATAATATGTAGGATGTTAGTCTGCCTTGCAGCCCTTGATGATTTATTGTTTTCCATCTATCTTTCCGGTATGGCACCCATGACCAGAGCCCGTCGTCTGAGAGCAGTTGCAGCTCCGGATATGACTGAGAGCGTGCTTCCACCTAATATTGTTCAGGAGGTAGTGACCCTTCTGGCTGACTAGAGGGTAGTGGCACCTCCTGCCGTTGAGGAGGTGGTAGCAGCCTCACCAGAGAGCTTTCCTCCATCTCCTGCCATTCAGGAGAGAGCTGCAGTTTCGTCTGAAACCGAGACTCTTCCTCTGTCTCCTCCTTTGCCTCTTGGAGTGGTACCCCATACCATATTCTCGGGAGGTTTGTTTCTTGATGGAGCTCAGATATTTGGACTTCTTCGGGATGTGTTGGAGACAAAAAGAGTTCAGACCGAGATCCCGAGGGAGCAGAACCAGAGGATCCAACAGATGTGGGACCTAGTGCATTCTCGAGGAGAGCCTAGTCCCAAGAGGACGAGGAGCAGTATCCACCCAAGGCCTCAGGAGTACCCAGACCATCAGTCTGTGCCATCCTTTCCGGTTTAGATTCCTGTCCAGCAAAGGCCAGTTAAGCGAGTGCCTACCTGTGCTTACTGTAGGAAGCTTGGGCATGTATGGGCCAACTGTAGGAAGAGGAGAGGGTTGTGCCTGTATTGTGGGACAGCTATCCCCCTGATGCGCGACTGCCCTATTGCACTTATCTCAATCGAGGCCCCGCCTCCAGGAGGGAGTTCCAGCCACCAGACCTAGTTGGAAGTGAGTATTTGACCTAGACTTTAGTATGTCTTTTGCGATAATTTGATGCACCCCACCATTGCTTGTATGTTTTTGATACCTTATGATTTGCCTTGTGCTATGGTATGATTCTAGACCCCCAGATTGATATAGCATGTCATGACTATGTATGTTGTTTCTCTAAAAAAAAATTGTATGATTTAGATAAGGTTTCTTAGACCATGATTGTTGGGGGCATGACCTTAAGAAGAGTATGAGCAACTTAAATTTCGAGGACAGTATTTTTCTAAGAGGAAAGGATTATAACTGCTACTTTTCTAAAATATGGGTATTTTTGAACTTTTTCTGAAATTGATTATTTTAGTTATTATTTAATGGATTAAATCATGTTAGTGATATGAATTGGTAAATTTCTGATTATTTTAACTAATGTATTATGATAGTATCATTAGTTAGTGAAACCTTAGAACCACATTGACTAGAGACTAACCAAGACTATAGAAACATGGTTAGTGAGTTTAGTCATGTTAGTTAGGCTTTAATTATTCTAGAATATCATGTAGAGGCTATAAATTGACTTAGACACTAAGTTAGGATGGACCCCTTCCTTAGAACTTGTCATGACAACATAGAGGGCCTCCTTGGACATTTCCTATGGACCCAAAACCCTAGAGGATACCCCATGGCCGGCCCACATAGCCTCTCCTCCCTATTTGTATCACCACTTCATCTTTTTCCTCCTTCTATTTCATTTCAAACCCTAATTTTAGGAGTTTTTTCCAAATAGCTCTTACATCCATTTCTCATCCAAATTCCTCCAAACAAGTTATAATCTCTTCTCATTGAAGAGAGGAAGTCTCTATTTGCTAGGAGGGAGCCTATTGGGACAATTTGACCATTGGAAGTGAAGGAGATCTAGATCTAGAGGTTGTTCCTTAAGAATCTATCTCTCAAATGATAAGAGCTTCTAAACACCTTATGATTTCATATTTTTTTCCATAGATGCATTCATTTAGGGTCCCCATAGCATTAGAAAGAATTTGGGACAATTTCGGATTCATTTGAGGTGCGTATCTTAAGAGTATCGGATACACGCATCAAGTGTTTGGTGAAATGTCTCTTAGTACTTTTATTTCTTTGTTTTCAAATATAATTAGATATTATTGATGCTAATATACTGTAGATGATGTGGGCACTGTTATGTGTGATTTGAGTTAGTTTTGGTTACGAATATTTGTCATTGAGAGATCGGGTTCATGCTTATACACTGTGATGATTGTTCTGTTGTACAGACAATATATTTGGGTTTGTAATGGTTATTTCACCCTCCTAAAACCCTAGATTGCATGGCCTATCATCTGTCCACTTGTCCCATTGCTCAGATCTGGGAGCATGGCCAATCGAGCCACTGTTACTTGACCTACATCCCCATTTAACGACAACACAGTTATGTCCTACATATACATATGTATTCACTGTAAAACATTTACAGTATGGCATTTGATTCACTTCATTACCCCTTCTTCATATATTGTATACAATATGTTGCACTACTTGGTCGGACAGTGAATATGCACTGTTCTGCATCACATACCCTGTCCATATTAGAGCCCACTGCATACTAAATCATTCACACTGCTTGCATTACAATTAACCACTGCATCATCATACATTGCACTGTACAGTGATGTATTCACTATATTATACACTGCTAATGAGATATATACTATATTTTAGATCATCCACTGTATTTTTCCTGCATTCCAAATTGTCCACTGAACATGTTTGCATTATTATTGCATCTATCCTGTTCTTTATTTTCTCTACCTATAGAGTATAGTTCACTATCTCAATTGGCAGACCTATATATCATATAGGTGTCAGGTCAGCATTGAGAATGGTTTATGGTTCAACTCATAACATTGACCAGTTCCATCTGATGATTCATGTACAGCCCATAAGCTATGATGTATCTGTCCTTGGCACTTCATGTTCAGTTTTTACATGATGATCAACCCATTGGGTTTATTCCCTTACCTATTTTGATAGGTATAGATCAATACTTTCCTCAAGGCTTGCATATAGGTTTGTTTAGGGTATCAGATGTATAATAATAGACCTGCATATAGATTAACTTAGAGTATCAGACATATATGTAATGTCCTGCATCACCTAGAGTTTTTAGTCCAGATAAGGTAGAGTGGAGGTTCAAGTTCATGACTAATGGCTCACTTCACAACTCTAATCTAATGTCCAGTCCCATCTTTATGTTGTTCTACATATCCCTTCACTGCCTAATGTATTAACTGCATGTTGTATTCCCTGTCTAGTGTTATACTGCAAGTTTTATTTCACTAACACTATGGCTTACTACCTTATCGAATTAGCTCACTGCATATCTTGCATATTCCTTTTACTGCACTCATTTTGATCCACTACACAGAGATGCAGTACACTGCTCATTAGTTGAACCAATGCAAATTGTATTATCTGCATAATTGATGTTTCAATGATCACTACAAATTGATCTATTTTACTACTGCACATGCCACACCTCACATATTATACTGCCTTGCCACTTGGTCATGTCCTGTACTTCATATGGCATACTGCATATTAGCCACATCACATAGCATGTCCTGCATACACTCCTTACCTGCATCTGCCTAACATTTAGAATTGCCCTGCACTCTGGCATATTCACTGCACATTAGGAAAGTATCATACCCAAATTGGCCCTGTGTACTCTGATACCAACATATATCAGAGCATGTAGACATTCATTGCATCATTCCTTTCATGTCTTGCATCTGCCCTTTCATTTAGAAGATGTTCTGCATATTAGATAAACTACTACATTCTCTGTTAACTACATATGTTGTATTGTATTCATGTAACCTTTACTGCATTAGCAGTTCAAAGCAAATCCTTCACTACATTACTTGTATTGCCCTGTATTAGGCATTATCATGAAGTTTAGCACATACTGCATATCCTTTCTTACTGTCCTGATCCTAGTAATGCACTACCACAGAACACCATTGTCCTGTACAGATATATACTATACTGTACCTGCCTCTTGAGCACTTTTTCATATCAATATAGAGGCTTGAGTGAGGAGCACAAGAGTATCACTCCTTCATGTTCAGTCCATAAATTTTAGTTCCAGCCTATGTTAACAGCTTCATTGTGCATATGCATTCCCTATTTAGTCTCTTAATTCAGTTACAGCCTGGGGGGTACCAGTATACTAATATGAAGGATTCATATATGCTATACCTTATATATATGTGATAGATAAGGTATATGTTATACATATATGGATATTTGGGGTAGGGTAGTAATGGATAAGGAGCAGTGTCTTTGTATATATGTGTGTATCTTAGGATATATGTTAGAGTATGGATTCAAGAATTAGGAGTTAGTTCATGATTTGTAGTGTACATATGAGAGAGCTATTTTTGAAATATTAGTTATGGGATAAGGTATGGTGATTATACATAATATTATAGGTGATGTGCCCTATATATATGTTTGGTATATGGGTTAATTTGTAAGTTTAGTTTAATGTAGAGTTGACTAGATAGTTGACCCTTTGACTGTAGAGTTTGACTTAGTTGATTAGAGAGTTGACCAAGGGTTGACTTTTGACCTAGAGAGGCCTAGAGCATGTAGAATTCATTGTTTAATTCAATTATTAATTTAGAACTCATTGTAACCTGTATTTATTATAATGGGACATTGTGACTCTAGTTCAGACACCGATATACATCAGTTGCTCATGATAGCAGACGAGTACATTCTCTGTTAGTTTTCATTCATGGTAGTATCTATATTGCCTGCTCTAGACTACTTTACTTGATGCTGACACGTTGTTAACACGGATTGGTATTATATGGATCTTTTTATGAGATGTTATCGCCTCATCGGATGCATCAGGTATTTCATGTTCATGTACTTTACTATATGCATCATGTACTCCTTGTATTCGTATTTCTTCATGTATACACATGTGCTCTCATGTTCTCTCATGTGCTCACATGTGCTCCATGTTAAACTAACAATCATGTACGTAACGTAACTTGAATGGATCCTTGTGTATTGATTGGGGGAGGGGAGAGTAGAAGTGGTTATGTGATTAAATTCCTTTGGTGTAAAAATGTGCGTGTCTATTATACCCTCACGTATAATGGAGTTACCGTAGAATAACCATGTGCAACCTAAGCCAATCACATGACTATCTTATGCTCTGAATCACTTATATATATGTTACAGTTATATTTTCTCTATTATGTTCATGTACTCAGTATTATCTGTACTTTTTATATTCATGTACTTCTTTTACAGCACGTTATGTACTTTATTCTATTGTTAGCTCTATATTTTCTACCATATTTTGGAACTGTTTTCAGAGTTATGTATTTGCTCCAATCCTGACTGGATACGTTGACAAAATTTTACAGAGAACTTGGAGGATCCAGCTGGCCTAGAGGAGACACCAGTACAACTTGGAGTAGATTGTTAGGTTGTTGTCTGGTTGTTGTTTTCAGTTATCCTCATGAGTTGTATTTATTCATACTCTGTGTGTGGTGTGGATAACACTTAAACTCTTTCAATTCTGATTCTGTATTAAACTTTGAGATCTTTCTAATTATTCTATTTAGTGCTGATATCCATCTTAGTTACTTTGTGATTGAGTTGTATCCTTCTGAGATTGTCCTCCGTTTGGAGTGTATATCTTTATTGGTCAGATATATTATTTTGTGTTAGATGTTGTTGAGACCTATGACAGCGTTCTACCGTCGACACTGCAACATAGGCTGGACGTACCCACGGTCTCGTGCCCTTACACTGGGTGCGGGTTGTAACACGTTTTTAGTGGTGACCCATATAGGTCGAGATTTGCATTGGTGCGATGTCGTGGTAGCGTAATTACCTAGTTGTACTACCGCGAGCCTGTGATGGAATATAGGAAGTAAGATGTTAGAATAAGAGTATACTCAATCACGGTTAGAATTTCTTAAGATATTTCTGGGACGACCCTTAAGAATCTTATTTTGAACTTCAATTTAAAATCCCTTCCTCTTATTATTGTTCACCCATGCTCCTTGCAGGCGTGTGTGCAAAGTGGTCCTCGCGCTTGATAGGCCATACGCCCCTTCTTTATAGGCGTGTGAGAATTATTCACACGTCCAACTGTTCACGTGCCCGAGTGGGCGTATGTGGAATAGTACACACACTGTTTTATGCACTTTACTTAGTATTATTTTCTAACTTGTTTTCCCTTGTCTTTCTCTTTGTAGTATCTATGGTAGTGCCTCCTCTGGGTGAAGTCCCCTTTGGTCCTCTGCTCTGCCCATTGGGCCAGAACTTTGTTGAGGATGTGATGGAACCTACGAAGGCCACCATCAAGGTCGGGCAGTCGGTTACCCGAGTGGCTCTCATCGAGGAGCAGTTTGATTCTTTCTTGGGACACATGCTAAATCTGGGAAAAATCTCGAAGGTAGATAGAACACAGAATTTATATCTGAAGTCGCAGTTCTTGTTTGGCGATCGGGTGGCATCTCATGCTAATGAGATCTTGAAGCTAAGAGACGATTGGTACTTCATATCCAATGGAATGAGTGTTGTCCCATTGGTCACGGTCGAACCGAATTTTAATAATTGATCAAACCCTGTCTCGATATAAGGGCTACTTGGACGAGCTACTACAAATCATTCCTGCTACCATTCAAGACTTGGAGCCGTGTATGTAATTGCATATGTATTTCCAATTATCAATTATCAATATATTTTCATATTTTATTGTGTCTAGGAATACAAAAACATGAGAGAAGTTATTCGGGCAAGGCCACAGTATAAGTATCGACACTCATAAACCTTTAAAAGCCTTGGCTCAGTTTATAAACCGCATCTTACTGGCAAATAGGCTAACGTTTTCAAAATTGCCAATTTTATTTTGAAAACAAGCCTAAAACCAAAACCCAATTCCTAACTATTTGAAAAGTTTGAAAAGCCCAAAACCTGAGTTGCAAATCCAAAACCCAATCCATTCTGGATCAACAGAATTCGGAGTGAATTTGCCACGAGTTCGGTTACATGAACGTTGCTTTTATAAACTCAGTCTTCCCGCAGTTACGGATGCAACGGCTATACGTCGAGATTCTCTCATAGAATTCTGTCTGAATTCTGCCCGAATTCTTCCTCTGGAAATCCTATAAATAGAGAAGAAATTCTACCATTTCAACACACCAATTCACTTTCTTATCGTTTCTCTCTAAACTTACTACGATCTTCCAATGCCCTACGAAGCTTTCAATTTTAAATCCTAAGTCAGTTACAATCCTCTAGTCGATTTGTCAGTATAGTACGGTCTAGAATTTCAGAGTGATTGTAATCAAGAGGCTTGAAAGAAGTAAGATACTTCACAATTGAATATGGTCGAGTGCTTCGGATCAAAGCTCGCATTTATAGAAGTTGCAATGACTTCGTATGAAAACTTTTAAAGGCTTTATAAACGGTGTAGTATCGACCTTGCCTTTTGAAAAACCATTATCAAGTAGAAAAGAGCTTAGAAGATCGTACCAAGCACGAAGGGCTTGTTTCAAATCGTATAGGGCTTTCTTCAACTTGAATACATAATCAGGGTTTCTGAAATCAATAAAACCTGGAGGTTGAGCAACATAAACTTCTTCTTTTATGAAACCGTTAAGAAAAGTGCTCTTTATATCCATTTAAAAAAGTTTGAAGTTATGAAAACATGCAAATGCACATAACATGCAAATGGATTCTAATGTCGCAACTGGGGTATAGGTCTCATTGTAATCGATACCTTCCTCTTGGTTGTATCCTTGAGCTACGAGTCAAGCCTTCTTACGAGTGACTAAACCATTATCATTTAATTTATTTTGGAATACCCAGTGGATGCCATTGATAGGATGATCAATGTGCTTGTGAACAAGTTTCCAAACTTGATTTTGTTCAAATTGGTTTAGTTCCTCTTGCATAGCATCTAACAAATAGTTATCACTAAATACTTCTTTAATAGTTTTAGGTTCTAGCTGTGAAATAAATACAACATAAGAAGCTATATCTCTAGTAGCGGAGCGAATACTTATGCCCTAGGTAATCTCACCTATTACTAGGTCCTTGGGGTGGTCAGCTATAAATTTTAATCTTTTTGACAAACTTTTAAGGTAGCTGGTTCTGATTTTCGATTATGTAGACGTCTTGCTTGGTGTACTGATATCTTCACTATTATCATCGATGATCGTCTGTTGGTTTAATTCGGCGAAGGTGACATTCGTTGATTCTTTGATGATAATTGTCCTTTTTATTGAAGACTCGGTACCCTTTGCTTTTGGCCGCATAACCTAAAAAGATACCGTCATCGGCCTTTTCGTCAAACTACCC
The DNA here is from genome assembly GCA_029216955.1 of Iris pallida. Taxonomy (NCBI): domain Eukaryota; kingdom Viridiplantae; phylum Streptophyta; class Magnoliopsida; order Asparagales; family Iridaceae; genus Iris; species Iris pallida. Next base: position 11,188,141 of record JANAVB010017999.1, on the reverse strand, counting down.
AAATTATCTTTAGTATTAAGAATAAAATATTTACAACCAAAGATTTTAAAATAAAAAACTGCGGGTGTTCTATCAAACCATAACTCATAGGGAGACTTCTTCGATTTAGGTCGAATTAGAACCCTATTGAGAACATCACAAGCTGCATTGACAACTTCTGCCTAAAAATATTTGGGTAGACTAAACTGGTTCAACATTATTCTATCCATTTCAGATAGAGTTCTGTTCTTACGTTTCACAACTCCATTTTTTGTGGAGTTCTAGGGCAAGAGAACTCGTACAAATATACGTTTGTATCACAAAATTGCTTAAACTCTACATTTTCAAATTCGCCACCATGATCATTTCGAATACGTGTGATCATGAATCCTTTCTCATTTTGAACTTTCTTACAAAATGTTACAAATTCAGATAATGCATCATTCTTGGGTGCGAAAAAATAAACCCACGTATATCTAGAGAAATTATATACTATAACAAATGTATATAACTTACCACCTAGGCTAGGAATTCTACTAGACTCAAATAAATCTATATGCAGTAATTGTAGCAGTCTAGTGGTACTTACAACATTTTTGGACTTAAAAGTGGATCGGGTAGCTTTATTCTTTTTACATTCACTACATACCATATCATTCTTGAAAACGATGTCTGGTAAGCCATGTATCAGTTTTTTCGTGGATAATCTTGAAATGTGTCGAAGTTTGCATGATCGAGTCTCATATTCCATAGTTGACTCTCATCGTTCTTGACGAGTAAGCATATACCGGCTTTGTTAGAATCTTCCAACAAATAGAAAACATATATGTTGTCTTCCCTAATGCCTTCAAAGATAGTACTACCAGTTGAGTTATCAACTATAGTATATTTGTCTTTGACAAAGTTAATACCCTAACCATGGACTGCTAAATGGCTTATACTGGGTAGGTTATGTTTTAACTCAGTTACTAGACAGATATCTTTAATCACAAGGTAGGGAGCCTTACCAATGGTGGCGATACCTACTATATACCCTTTAAAGTTATTACCGGAGGAGACATATCCTTCTTTCTTCTTCGTCGATCTTGTAAATATAGAAGCATCATCGGTCATGTGCCATGAGCAACCACTATCGAGGATACACTTGCTTCTAGCATGAGTAGGGTGTTCCACCTACAAAAAAGTTTACAGATGAAACTTTTGGTACCCATTTCTTGTAGGGTCCGAATATGTTAGTCTTTGGTATCCATATACATATATTCAAATCAACTAACTTTCTTACTCTACATGCAGGAGAAATATGACCAATGGTGCCACAATAGTGACATATACCATGCTGAGTGTTAGGTACAGTATGTTGTGCATGATTGGTAGGTCTTGGTGTTCTAGTTGGATACTTATAGTTGAATGTATGTTGGTTAGTCTTCTTGGACAAATGTTTGGCTATGTTTGGTCTGACAATATTAGGTTTGACTGTGTTTCGATGTTTCGGTAATTAACACGTGTTAGGGTAGGAAGCAGCAACTTCAAGCTGTTTTCCTAACCTAATTTCCAAGTTTTTGGAGGTATCATGAAGTGTGTTATAGTCAGCTGTGAGTGCATCATTTCTGACTAGTGCATAGTGACGACTCTTCTTCTCTTTGAGTAAATCTTCCTTAAGTTTAGCAATGGTCTTGTCTTTTTCTTCGGATAAACGTATAGTCTCGTGTAGTTGCAGTTTGATAGAAGAAAGCTCAACAGTCTCACTAGGGTTTACACTATTTCTAACCTCAGCTAGTAAGTCGGTAAGTCTTCCTATTTCACTTTTATTCTCTTTGAGTACCTTCTTAGAGTTTTGGTACTTGCTAAGCATTTTTTTGTGGTCATCTAAGAGGTCACTAAAAGCTTCACCTAACTGTTCAAAGGTAAAATCATCATATGTATCAAACAGGGGGTTTGTGTTTACCTGATCGTATGCCAACAAGCAAACATTTACAGCGTCGTCTGATTATTCATCTTTTTAGTCGCTAGCTTCGCTTTCATGCCAGATGCTTGTGTTAGCATATCTTTTGGAAGTAGAATTCTTCAAGTAACTCTTTTCATACTTGTTGCCTTTCTTGGTTGATGATGATGCTGTCGGACAGTACTTCTTGACGTGTCCTTTCTTTTTACAACCGTAGCAGATTGGATCTTCTTTATTGTTGTTGTTGTTGCTATTGTGTTCCTTTGTTCTTCGGTTGAATTTCATGAACTTCTTGAACTTTTTAACTAGGAGAGCTTGATCCTTAGTGCCAGAATTACTGTCGTCAGAATTGTCTTCGATAATTCTTCGGTGTTGTGCTTTGAGGGCGATTGATTTTTCCTTTGGTGGAGCGTCTTCAAAGTCTTGAAGTTCCAGCTCGTGAGTGAGTAGCTTTCCCATGAGCGTTTCTAGAGTCATGGTAGTGAGGTCGTTTCCTTCAACGATTGTCGTAGCCTTAGGAATCTAGTTCTTTGTGAGAGCTCGCAGCATCTTACGAATCTTCTCATGATTATTGTATTCCTTGCCTAGGGAGGACAAGGATTTACAATATCCAGAAATCTTGCGAACATTTGTGTAACAGACTCGTTCGGCTTCATCTTGAATGCCTCATACTATTGAGTAAGTCTTCTGATCTTGGACTCCTTGACTTGCATCGTGCCTTCATGAGTAACTTCGAGAAGTTTCCATACCTCATTAGATGTTGTGCATGTAGACACCTTGTTGAATTCAGTCTTATCTAAAGCACAAAATAAAGCATTAATAACACGTGTGTCAAGACTGACTTCTTTTTTTTCAGAGTCAGTTTACTTGTTATGTGCTTTTTCAACCAGATTTCCATCAATAAGAACACGGGGAGTCTTTTTATAGCCATCAACTACAATCGACCATAGGTCAAAATCTAGGGATTTCAATAAGAAACTCATACGTGTTTTCTAGTAAGTGTAGTTGGTACCATCAAACAGTGGGAGTCTGTTTGTGGCTTGGCCTTCAGTTGTAAATTTCACAGTTGCCATATGTGATATAGTGCTCTATGTAACATCAGTTATATATGAAGAAAATAATAACAATGTTACCTTGCTTTACCTGTAGAACCTCGCTCTGATACCAATTGTAGGATCGAAATGTAAAGCGATATACTCTAAAGGGGGTGAATAGAGTAGGTAGCAGAATATTAGCTATTAAGAAATTGTTAGCAACAAGATCACAGAAATATATCACAAATATGAGTAAGTAAAAGTAAAGTGCAAAGAGCAAACTCAAATACGATGATGTATTCTGGTCTCCTTCTTATGAGGACTAATCCAGTCGGAAGAACTCTAGCCCCCGGTTGAAATCCACTATAAAAAACTACAAGTTTTTATATGAAGTCCTTTTAACTTCTACAAATGCGAGCTTTGATCCGAAGCACTCGACCAACTTAAATTATGAAGTGTCTTATTTCTATTAAGCCTCTTGATTACTATCACTCTGAACTTCTAGACCGTACCGTACTGGAAGATTAGTAGGTCTTTGGAAGATCGTAGTAAGCTTAGAAAGAAGAGATAAGAAAGTGAATTGGTGTGTTAAAATAGTAGAATTTTTCTCTCTCTCAATTTATCAATTTTCCTATTTCGTAGATATTTTTCTATTCCATTGAAAATAATGCCTAGAATCAATAATCCTTTCAAGAGAAAGAAGACGACTAGTGAAGAAGCCTCATCTTTTGATCCTATCCAAGGATCCCTCTTTTTGCCTGTCTAAACGGACGACGGGGTGTTCAATGAGTTTTTCTTTGAAACTCTAGAACAATATTTGTTATGGTATGCAGATTTTTCAATTCGTAATATTTGCCCCGACGCACCGATAAAGTGGACAATTTTTTCGTCTCACAAACCTTATTTTAAAAATTTAGGATTGCATAATCTTGTTACACACTCATTTCCTATTGCCACAAATACAATTCGACTATTTTACTGTAATTTCACTTTAGCTGATAATAATTATCTTGTGAAAAGTCGTGTCGCCAGTATTGATATTCAATTCAATGATGACGATTGAGCGACAATCCTACAAATTCCAAATGTAGGTGAACCGCTTGTCGATATCATTGATTTTGAATTTCCAAACGACACAACTTTGAACAACTTTAAGACCCAACTTTGTGCTCCTGATTCATCCGTCCTGACAAGTCCAAAGCCATACACTTGAACTTGTTCTTCTATGAGTTACATCGGATTGTTTATTCTACTATACTACCCAAGTCCATCTCAAAAAATGATGTAACTAGTCTTGAGTTGTCTGCTATCTATCACATTCGTCATGGGATTCCCTTTTCCGTCCCTAAGACTATTATCTAGATGATGGCTAGGTGTCGCGAGAGGAACAAGAATCTTCTCTACATGATGATCCTTCCTATCATCTTTTAGCATTTTGAGATTGACTTGTCCTCTTGTGCTCATGATTCTGAGCCCAAGCATCTATAGCTATCTCATTGTAGTGCCTTTGTCCCTCCTGCTTCTCCTACTGTACTACCTCCTCCATTTCATACTTATCCTATGTCATTTAAGGGCCTCAATCATCATTTAGATGATATGTGGCATGCTTAGCTAGATGAGCACAACTCTTTGCATGTGTTTGTGATCGAGACATTGAGGGAACAAGAGTTCCGTAATGCCAGTCAGTTTCAGGCACTTGCAAATTCTTTTTCGGATCTACGTTTCGCTCAGACTGGTCAGCATTCCAGTTCTCTTCCACGAGATCCTACTGTTTCTGGTTACCGCTATAAGGAAGGGGCAGTTTATCACTACTTCAACCCCGGTAATGCCTATGATTGGTTCCGTGGTTCTGGTGCTACTCCACATCCATCTCATGGAGCTGGCGCTTCTGGGGCTGGTACTTCTGGATATGGTGCTGATGCTGATCGTGCTGACGATGACTCTGTTTAGATGAGGACTTGATCTAGACATTATTATATTTGTCTAGATGTTATCTTATTAGACTCTGTTTATGTCTACATATTCTTGGAAATGACATTCCAAGATAGTATTATTTTTTTATGCACTTCTATGACTGTTTGAGATGCTGAGTTGAATGTTTTTAAACTCTTTTATTTATGCATTTTCATTTCTGTGTTTATTGTCTCTTTTGGTATACACTTATGCTTAACATTATCTCTTAGCATTATGTCTTAGCTACTGCTTCATATCATAAACAGCTTGTGAACTTTATGTTATCATTATCTCTATTTTTTTTCACTGTTTGTTTCTTAAGCATAAATTGCGGGGGGAGCTTATCTCTTTGCAATTATTTTGCTAAGTGAGAACGGGGGAGAAAAGGATCTAACATGTTTTTCAGGATAATTATTTTAGAGGAGACAGTACCAAACAAATTTTTTGATATTTTTTGTCAAATCAAGATCAAGATGTTATATTGGTCAAGGTTTGTCAATTATCAAAATAGGAGATATTGTTGGTCCATTGGTCACGGTCGAACCAAATTTTAATAATTGATCAAACCCTGTCTCGATAGAAGGGATACTTGGACGAACTGCTACAGATTATGCCTGCTACCGCTCAAGATTTGGAGTCGTATTTATCATTGCGTTTATATTTCCAATTATTAATGTATTTTCATATTTTATTGAGTCTAGGAATACAATGTAAACCGTATCGTACTAACAAATAGGCTATCCAAGAAACATTTTCAAAAATGCCCATTTCATTTTGAAAACAAGCCCAAAACCAAAAACCCAATTCCTAACTGCTTGAAAAGTTTCAAAAGTCCAAAACCTGAGTTACAAACCCAAAATCAAATCCATTATAGACCAATAGAATTAGGAGCGAATTCACCCCGAATTCGTTCCATGAATGTTGCTTTTTAAACTCAGTCTTCTCGCAGTTACGGATGCAACGACTATATGCCAAGATTCTCTCATAGAATTCTGTCCGAATATTGTTCGAATTCTCCCTTTGGAAATCCTATAAATTGAGAAGAATTTTTACCATTTCAACACACCATTTACTTTCTTATCTCTTCTCTGTAAGCTTACTATGATCTTCCAAAGCCCTACTAAGATTTCAATTTTAAATCCCAAGCCAGTTACAATCCTCTAGTCGATTTGCTAGTGTGGTACGGTCTAGAATTTCAGAGTGATTATAATCAAGAGGCTTGATAGAAGTAAGACACTTCATAATTGAAGTTGGTCGAGTGTTTCGGATCAAAGCTCGCATTTATAGAAGTTGCAAGGACTTTATATGAAAACTTACACTTTTTTATAGTGAATTTCAACCAAGAGCTAGAGTTCTTCCGACTGGATTAGCCCTCACAAGAGGGAGACCAGTATACATCGTCGTGTTTGAGTTTGCTCTTTGCACTTTACTTTTACTTACTCATATATGCAATATATTTTTGTGATCTTACTGCTAACAATTTTTTAATAGCTAATATTCTGCTGCCTATTTTATTCACCCTTTCTCTAGAGTATACCGCTTTATATTTCGATCCTATACTGAGGATGTATCTCCCTCATACAGACCGTCACTACCCCTTTCAGCTTTTACTTGTCTAACCTCGACAAGGAAGATGGACTAGCAGTTGACCCCTACTCAAGCTGGGGTTTTGACTGGTTATTTCAAGCTGAAGTCTTATTCCGCTTCTCAAGACATTTTTGAGGCTGCGAAGGATGGTCCTTCCTTTTCAGCAAGAGTATTGCATCCAGGTAAATTGATGGATGATGCAGAGCAGGAGTCCCACCCTTTTCAGGCTTCCACCTTCGCCAACCAGATGCTGGAGGCTGGTGTTTCCTATCCGTCAGATGTTTATCGGGTCGCAGGATGGACACATCATACGAAGGATTGGAAAGTCATCACCGAGTGGGTCCTTACGGAATATGAGGACTTATTAAAGGAGTTAGGTTTATTTTACGCCATCAAGGCTACCCAGTACGGGATAGAGGTGAATAAACCCATGTTACTGGCACTATTTGAGATGTACAATACTGATACGGGTACCTTCTTCACACCTGGCGGGGAGATAGGTCTTGCCTTGCATGAAATGCATTTGGTGTCAAAGCTACCTTGGGGTTGTGAGCCCTATTAGGAGTACACACTTACCCTAGAGGAGTTAATGTGACACCACATGATAAATTAATGCCGTGATCTCCATAAATCCACCCCTTATATCCAAGCCTGCAAGCGACATGTCTTCATGCAAGGGGAAGCACCCCAGGGGAAGACTGCATTCGGTCTTTGCTTCTCTTCATCGGTTGAGGCTATTGCCAAAGCCATAGCGGTGCAGGAGGAGAAGAATCCCCGTGAAAGTGATTCGGGAGATCATAGTGATACAATTTTCCACTATTTCTATCAGGACATACTCCCGATGTCGTCGAAGGCACGACTAGCAGTGTATATTATGTTATGGTTTCGGGACTGCGTAGTTCCGGTTCTCTTAAAAGGCTGATCCAAAACCTCGTCTTCCCCGCAGTACGGCTAGTCTTTGGTGCGAAACAAGCCCTTCTTCTTGCATTGATTTTTGTCCTCCAACGAGGTCTAAGGTGGTTTATAGACAGGGTCCTTGTATATGAGGGTAGTAAGGGGGAGTTTGCTCATCCTGAGTTGCCTTACCAATATTTGATGGGTTGGCTAGTACTGCACTACCCGTCTTTGATGAATCCGGGCATGGCGTCTGCCGTTCAACCAGGGGATGCTTTTCTTCGTCGTTATCGATAGCAGTCTTGGTTGCACAAGGCGGTCCCAATTTGCAGAAGTGTGTTAGCTTATATGAAGGGATATGAGCCCTTCAAGGTACCTCCAACCTATAAGGACACAACGAGGAAAGTGAGCTGGTGGACGCAGGGGTATTTTTTTACTAGTTTGCCGGAGGAAGCGTTTCACTAGCTGCAGTCTATTTAGCCTTCTCACTTAGTCTATCGCGATCGGAATGAAGTATGTCTGGAGCCCTGTATGCCGAGTCTATTCGTGTGTCAATTCGGCTATAGTCAACTCTTATTGATTAATGCTAGCGACTGCCTTGGACATAAGGGTAGCCTGCTCGATGGTGCATGGGCCTGGCAATACTGCAATATCGGTTATACCCAGGCATGTTTCGTAGACCCCTTGCAAACACCGACAGTACACATTTTGTAATCTGCCGTGAGCTTTTATTGCTCGACGAATAGTTCGGCCCCGAGTTATTATCGAGATGAGAGTTTCATAAAGGGGACAATGTTTGGCCCCCTTGCAAAGAGAACCAGAACCTCCTCTCCATTCAATGGAGAAGAAAGGGAGGAAGCTCCAGTACGTTCATCCCCTCGATGAAAGCAGATGAAGAAAGTTACTTCCATAGTAACTTCCCCGGTAAGGATCCTAAAATTTTGATTTCTTTTATAGGAAGAAAAGAAGATGACTTTTTAAAATTTTATTGACCCTCTTTTTCTTTTACGCAGATTGCTCGCGAGAGTACTAGGGTTCCCAAAGAAGTATCCAACCCACCTTCGTCTCATACCAAGGAGAATGCGGTTGATACGACTTTTGCGTCCGGAAATGAAGATAACCTAGATGTAATAACTTCTTCCTTCAATTTCTTCGAGGGGTATATCGACGATCTGATGATTGCTCTAAACAGAGCTCAGGCACGGGCGAGCTCCTCAGGTAAAGCATTTTTTATGTTTAGGGGTCTCTTTTTCACTTTCCGCAAAACTAACGAGCATTATTTCTTGCAGGAGGTCTATCAGTGCCTAAAGTTAGCAGGGTGCCCGAAGTTGGGAAGGAAATAATTATTACGCACCCCAATACTCTGCCCTGGAATGTGGCAGTAGAGCCCCCACTCAAGGCAATTACTCAGTGTAACCCTGAAGGAAAGGGGTTTTAGGTAGACCCCTTTGCCTCGACGGGCCTTGTTAATGACAAGGCTATCGAGGAGGTAGCCTCCCAACGAACCGATGACGGGCCTGTTCTCATGGCGATCGATCTCTCGGGTACAGAGTCAGCGCCTGAGGTTCCAACCCCGACTGCCGGAGATGACGATACCCCTCTACGGAAGGCACCAACAACAGCCTTAGCTACCGGGGTTACTGAGTTAGGGAATACTCCACCCCTGTCTCCAAAGAGGTTATCCCACAGAAAGGTTCGCTAAAGATTCTTTTCAAGTCGTGGCATCGAAGGTCTTCCTCTATGTCGGATGCTTCTAAACTGCCGACTCCTACTCTGACAGAACCATCGACTGATGAGGAAAAGGAGACATCTGAGTCTGGTCCTCTCGTGCCGAGGCTGTCTTTGACCTCGGGGAGGCTGTCCCCAGCCTTGACTTTGGTCGGGGACCATTCTGGGAAGGCGGTCTCTCCAGAGTCTCCGAGGGATGTGGTTGTGTCAACCTTAAGTGTGGACGAATCCAGCTAAGTGCCAGTGGCTTGGTCTCTGAGCTTCCCTACTTCTTCAGAAGCTGCACCTGCTACTGTATCCCATCATGTGTGCCCCTCAGCTATGATACCGATGATGCCTCTTTCTCTCGCGGAAGAGAACGAATACTGGTTTTCTTATAGAGGCTTTCTACTTCGTCTTACGAAAGGGTATAGAGAATGTTTTGGAGCGTTGTCGTCCTTTTATAATAGCCAAGACGACTGCCTTAAACTAGGTTAAATCAATACGGGCTTATGACGGCCACGCGGCAGTGGCCGATACACTTGAAGGCGGAGGTTTATCTGGCCAAACATCGATTATTGCAGTCTACCAGTATTTCTACATTGGTTGCCGAAGAGAAGAGTAAGTTGCTGGAAAACATCTCCGTGGCGAAGGCATCTTACTACTCTGACCTGGCAGCCATCAAGAGAGTTCACTTGGACGCTACCACCAAAGAAATAGAACTTCGTCTGCCGAGGAATGTACCCTTGGTGTACGGAAAGGTTTGGCTGTCCGTATAAGTGGACTCCAGAAGCAGATAAAGTGATTCCAATAGGCGGTGGTCACCCTAGAGACCGAGGATCGGGAGAGAGCGCAAGTATAATAACTCATCTGCCAGCAGGTGAAAGACCATGCCCTATACCTCGCTACTCTGCAAAAGTGTAGGGCCGAGATGGATACTGTGGCTGATAAACTGGCAGCCCTCGACGATGAAGAAGTCCTGAACCAGCAGGCAGAACGTCAAGCTAAAATAAGTGTCCAGGAAAGGACATAATTTTTGAAGCAGCGTATCAACGAACTATGCACTGATATTGTTGACCCAAACTGGATCACAGTCAACTTGATTTAGAGAATTAACAAAATGATAACTGATATGATCCAATACGACACATCAAGTTCAAGACAGGACATCATCTATGATCCAATACAACGTATCAAGTTCAAGATAGACGTCGTCAACAAAGCTGTTACATTGCAAATGTATTTATTTTCAGTCTGTAATTTTTGATTTATTGAGTCTAGAAAAATGTATGTTGAGTCGCACTGAGTCATCTCAACCCCTAGACATACTTCTCTAAGCTCCGCCATACAAAAAAAATAATCCCGGAACCAAACCAAACCACTCTAGCCTATCTAGAACTTCTGGTCTGAGGAAGACAGAGTTTGGGCCGAACTCTGCCTAAGGCAGAACTTGGGCCGAACTCTGCTCCCTAAAATTAGCAACCTGATTTTTAGGAACACCCTGCTACGAGCTGTCCAACATTCGAATTTTTGAATATTTGGGACAGAATTCTGGTCGAACTCACTTGTCACGATCAGCACCCGCTTTTTGGAATACGAGTGCGTGTCCAAGCCCAGCCTACGCGCGGTATCGGCGGTAGAACGCTGTCTAGCCCGCAATAAACAAAGTGCTCATAAATGCTAACTGCTCATTCACAACAACTAAATCAACTTTACAAAATATAGAAGTTTACAATTGAAGAAGAATGTAAGCTTTTACATTTATAGAAAACTACCACACAACTAACTAGTCTTCTATGGTTTGACCTTCGAGTCTCTATCTCCCCCTCGTATGGTCCATAGCGCAAGAGTAGTGTCACGCCCCAGAACCAGAATACTGGAGAGCGGGGGCAGACATAGCCAGCTACGTAATCCCAAAGTACGTTAATACTCTGAAATCACGTATAAGCTGTCAAGACATGGGGGTTACTCTACAAGCCATCAGTCAATCCTATGGTTTAACAATCCTAGGTATCTCAATCACAGGCAATTATACAAGAGCAAAGAATACGATCATCATACATACAATAGTAAGGCGTCCCGAACCATATATACATGACTGATCATGAAGCCAGTACCACAGAACTGAGGACTAGCTAGAGTATTAGTCGTACATGATAAGGACTAGCTATAGTCTAGAATACACATATCATGTTTATGCCCATAGGCTACAATATCAAGGAAAATACCAAAACACGAGCTAAACACGTGCTCGGGGCTAAACGTTACAAGAGGAGAATTTACATATCAGTGGGAGAATGAAAAAGAAGCCCACTGAGGCACTCTGGTGCTCCGGCTGGTCACCGTCGAGTAGATGGTGCGGTAGATCCTTCGGGCTCTTCTATCAGAACCTGGCCATGCAAAACCAGTAGGGTCAGACCCCAAATAGCAAGTGTCACGACCCGCACCCACTGTCAGGGTACGAGAACGTAACAACGCCCAGCCTACGCCGCAGTATCGGCGGTAGAACGCTGTCCTAGGTCAATCATCTAACAATATAAAAGTACCTGTACAGTATATACTCTCCGAATGGAGGTGATATAACAATATGCTGTCTCAATCACATCTAAGGTAGAAGAATGAAGAACAGATAGATAGATAGTAACTCAAGGAGAACCATAGCATAGATGAAATAAGACTAAGTGTCTAAGATACATAACATCCAGAATGACAACTCATAATACAAAGTCTAAGAGTTTATACAACTCAACATCTCGAAATACAACTCAGATGTGAGACAAAAGATATAGAAAGACTGCCTAGTCTAAACTGGTCTAGACTACTGGAACAACCTCCTCAGCTGCAGGTGGATCCTGCTGAGGGTCCACAACATAGGTGTCATCTAGTCCTGCTCCGTAATAGGTAGATACCAGGGCCTCCTCCTCATCCTCTGTAATATTTTCAACAGGTCCAATCAGGACGGGAACGAGCACAATACATCTCACGCAGTGCATAGTATGATAGGAGATATAAAGCATGCAATAGAGTAAAATACAGGAACTGCTGAAAGAAGATACATGTAGCAAAAGAGATAACTGTAATGAAATATCTACTGTATATAGAGAACTAGCAGTGTCTAGTGAGTCAGAGCAAAATATAGACATGTGAAATGGCATAGGAGATTCATGGCTACAGCTAAGAGTGATTCATGACTACACTACTTTGGATATTATTCACATGACTATTTCCACTCCCCCATCCCCAATCAATACACAAGGATCCATTCAGGTTATGTTAAGATTCGTGATAAGCCCATAAATGGGAGATTCATGAGAGGCTCTGTGAGCATGAGAGTACATGAGTCACAAGCGATTCGTGAATCTATGAAAGCATAGAGATACATGATGATTCGTGAAAAGCACAAACATGCTGTATCTGATGCTCCCGAGGGGGATAACATCTCATGAAAAGATCCATATAGTACCAATCCGTGATAACAATCGTGTCAGCATCAAGTAAAGTAATCTAGAGCAAGAATATAAATCCTGGCAAATATGAAACGGTCAGAGAATGTACTCGCCTGATAACTGAATGTCTGAAGAAGATATACTGTCTGAGAAGAGGTGTATGGCTCCTAATCAGAGCAATACAAGTCACAATGTATCCACAATGGTAAAAATAAAGTATACAATGCATACTACATGATTCTAGGTTAAACTGGTCAAAAGTCAAACTTGGTCAACTCTAGACAATTCTAACAGTCAAACTAAGTCAACTTAAGTCAAATTTAGACTAATCAAGGTTCTAGTCAACTTTAGATTAGTCAACAAGGTAATTGGGTCAAGGGTCAACTATCCAAGTCAACTCTATAAGGTTAACTCAACTAACCATAGGCTAACTTGTCTTAGGTTACCTAAGATACCATAATACAAAGCTAAGGTATAACCAACTTCCTATATAAGGTATACCACATATAAATATACTGTACAATACAACCTTAACCTTATAATCAAGCTAAAACCATAGTCTAACTCAAATCAAGACTTAATTCCTAAGTATCCTACTTAACCCCATACATATCTTCATTTACATATGACTACTCATTTAACTTTAAGTCACAATTTACCCATGAATGGGTCAAACCATAATCAACTAGTCAACAGTCTAGGGTTTAGTCAAACCTAGATCATTAAGTCATTTAGAGTTCATCCAATTTCTTTCTAGGTCAATTAGGTCAAGGTTTGACCTATAGTTGACTTTGGTCAACCATGGTCAACAATGGTCAACTTTAAGTCAAAGCTAGGTCAACACTAGTTAAACTAGTTAGGGTTTTAGTCAAACTAGTTAACTAATCAAATAGGTCAATCCTAGTCACATCTAGGTCAATTAGGTCAAGGTTTGACCTAAGGTTGACTTTGGTCAACCTTCAGTCAACAAGGGTCAACAAGGGGTTTCTAGTAGGGTTTTGGGCCTTTTAGGGTTAATCCCAAGCCATAGGCTAATAACCTTGGCCATAGACCATAGTCATAGGATTTTCATATAGCCCTATAGCTAGTAAGTTATACATATATATCTATATATATATTTATAGGCCTAACTATATACCAATATGGGAATACACTATATATAATACCCAACCCCACATATATATATATAAAATAACACTATGTATATATCTAATACAATATATATATCATATATATATATATATATACATATATATATATAAACAAAACCTATATATATATAATCATATATATAGAGAGAGGAAAGAGAGAGAGACAAAGGGAGAGAGAGAGAATGAGAGAGAGTGGGACAGTGAGGGAGAGAGAGGAACAGTAGACAGGGGGGGGGGGGGTATCTCAGGTTTCCTGAGACAGGAAACCCCCACAGAACACACACACACACACCACATACATACATACATATGTACATAAATGTATACACACACACAACTACACCTACACACAACCAATTTCACTCAAACCTCACCTACACACACTTATACATATATACTATATATATACGTACTAATATACACTAGTACAATGGATTAAACACACACAAAATCGAATTGCAATTCGATTTTCAAAACTGGAAAATTATCCCAAAACAGTGAACTGTTGCACTGTGCACTCGATATGGGGAAAAACGAAATACACGCAACCCAACGAGCTAAGGCTCGCATCTAAGGGTTGGTAACTGACACCCCGCACATATACTAGTGTCCTAGGATACTGAAACGACACCACGACACGATTTATCGTGTCCAAACACAAGAAAACACGACTCGGGTAAATTCCTGATACACCCACGCGTGCACAGCGTCGTGCACGCGTGCAGCTAGCCCTAGGACACGACACACACGACCTCGTGTCTTCGTGGTCGTGTCAGTAGGTAGGGTAGGTCTAGGGGTATGTGTCAGTGTGTCTGCACGGTGTCCACGTGTCTCACAGAGTCGACACGAGACACGTATCAGTCGAGGAAACTCGACTGTTACACACTGTTTCAGACAGCGTCGTGCGGTGAGTCACGTGCCTCGTGCTCGTGACACAGGACACGACGCACCACGTGCTCGTGTCCACGTGTACGCCACATGAAGGGCTACACGATGGTGTCATTACGAGGTGTCCACGTGGCGTGTCCGTGCGACACGACACGCTTGAAATGTGCTCTGTGCAGTGCAGTGCGCGACCCTTGCGGGGACGATTCCGTGTCCGACACGACACGAGGTCATCCCAATTTTTGGGGATGACCTGTCAGTCAATGCCCCGTGTCGTGTGTCAATTTTGACGTGTCCAAGTGGCGTGTAGAGTGTGTTTGGATACTGTGGTAGCAGGGCACATTTTGTGTACTGTGCAGTGTCCAGACAGTGTTGAAACTGAGAGCTTCGTGTCCAGATTTTGGACACGACACAACCCAATTTGTGCTCAGTGTTTTAGGGTTAGGTTTAGGGTTAGCTAGGCTAGGTTTTGGTTCAAAAACATTTACAAAACAGTGTGTGTTTTATACTGTGACAGTGTGCAAACAGTGAGCAATATTAGGGTTTATATATGTAGGATACGTGTCCGATACGACACCAAACAATTCCTAGATTCCACCAAACTTTACCCACAGCTAGTATACACCTATATGCATGCATTCATGAAGAAAAATTACAATATTAATATGGTTTAGAGACATTTACCTATATGTGCAAAATCCTTGAAAACTCAAATAAATGAGGGGGGTGTCCAAGTCCACTTATGGGTGTGTCCAAGTCCTTGTGTCCAACTTGCTAGCCTCCCTTAGCACCCTCTAGGTTGTAGGAACCCAATGCAAGAAACTAGAGGTGATTTGGACCTCTAAAGAGTGAGATATGAAATTTTGAAGTAAAGGGTATTTTTCTAGGATTAAAAATTCATATAAAATCTTCATGAATGAATGAAATGAGATTATATAGAAGGGTGGCTGCTAGGGGGGTGCCCTATGGCCGGCCAAGACAAGGGGGGGGGGGTGTCCTTGGGTTTCCTTCTAGGTTAAGGCAAAGACTTGGTGAAAAGGTTGAAGATATTTTGAGTGTTTGTAGCAAAATATCCTATAAATAAATATCTAGATATTTGTATAGCTTTGACTACCATGAAATATCTAATCCTCTTAGTTTCTAGGTTAGGAACTAACCTCTAGATTTGGGTAAGCTAGGTTTAAGGCTCTCATGACACACTACAATGAATATAATATATTAAAACACATTAATCCCAATAATTCCAAACAAATCCTAGAAAATTACCAAAATACCCCTTAGGCCAAAAATCACTAATTTGGTGTTCTAAGCCTATGGCTAAGCTCTCATGGTCATGGCAACTTCTAGGTTAGAAAAAACTAGGGTTTACACTAAGTTATACTAACCAAAATCACAAAGTCATAAGTCATGACTTAGAAAATGGTTTAACTTAACTAAAATCACCAGAAAATCATACCATGACTAAAATACCACTAATAAATAATAAAATAATAAATTGGTCAAAAATCCCTAATTTTCAGAAACAGGGTGTTACAAGTCTACCCACCTTAAAATAATTTCGTCCTCGAAATTTAGATGGTCGTACTCCTTCTAGGTCAAACCTCCAACAATCAAGGACGAAGCCACTACCTAGGCAACATACAAGGTCAACAAGCAAAATATGGGTAGTAGACCTATACTGGGTCATGTCCAAAAATTGGCTGGCAGTTTTAGGTCATAAGGTGCCCTTAATTCAAATCGAAGCCAAAAATAACTCCATGGGGTAAATCAGGATGGAGTCTCGGATCAGGAAAATCGTACTAAGCAAATGAAGCACACAATGGTATGCCTGAGTGGGACACTAAGGTCATGGGTGTAGGTTGTCAAGTCTAGGTCATGCCTGTGAAATTGGTTTTGAGAAAACACTAGTCTTGTGCTCCTAATTTAAAAGTCATGGTAATGTGCCTACGATGATCATAATTAGAGTGGGAATGGTCAATGGCCTAAATTTAAACCAGAAGTTGTGATGCAATAGTAGTACAAGGATAGTTTAAATGGGATAGTCTGTGACTATGGGTATTAGACTAGGTAGGTAAGAAAACAATGAATCAATAGGGTTAAGAGGTTTACCATTCTATGGTTAGAGTTACTCTTCTAAGTCAAAGGTATAGCACATACATCAATTCATTCCTAAAGGATTATATTAACAATTAGAGCTACTCCTACTCCTACTCCTACTCCTAAGTAAGAGATAAAATCAAAAGAACTATCAGGTCAAATTCATCAAAATAAGAATAGGTAGGAGCATATGGAATTGGATTCCAAGATAGATATAATGAAACAAGATGGGAATGGATTTGAAAGAACAGAACCTGCAAGTGGCTCCATCCATGTAGAATAATATATGAAAGCGAACCAAAGTGCAATAGGTTGATCAGACCATCATGCACCGGCCCTGATTAGACAATATGTTAGTGGGTACTAGCCCCCAATAAAATATGTCGTGATCAAGCTCGATAAAATATAAGCTTGCAAAACTAAGGCTAAATTAGCAGTAAAGAAGGTCAAAATATAAGGAAGGTAATGATGAATAAGGTTAAATAGTCCAAGATCCCTTAAACATCAAGGAGTGAGGGTGAATTAAAACAAGAGGAAAAGGGTTTTCAATATCGAAGTTCAAAATAAGATTCTCAAGGGTCGTCCCGGAATCTCTCATGAAATCCTAACAGTGATTGAGTATCCATTCTCTCTAAGCCTATTCCTCTAATCCTATCGCAGGCTGTAGTGATACTCTAGTTCGAATACCACTACATAAACTCGACCTGCATGGGCCACCACTAAAAACGTGTCACGACCCGCACCCACTGTCAGGGTACGAGAACGTAACAACGCCCAGCCTACGCCGCAGTATCGGCGGTAGAACGCTGTCCTAGGTCAATCATCTAACAATATAAAAGTACCTGTACAGTATATACTCTCCGAATGGAGGTGATATAACAATATGCTGTCTCAATCACATCTAAGGTAGAAGAATGAAGAACAGATAGATAGATAGTAACTCAAGGAGAACCATAGCATAGATGAAATAAGACTAAGTGTCTAAGATACATAACATCCAGAATGACAACTCATAATACAAAGTCTAAGAGTTTATACAACTCAACATCTCGAAATACAACTCAGATGTGAGACAAAAGATATAGAAAGACTGCCTAGTCTAAACTGGTCTAGACTACTGGAACAACCTCCTCAGCTGCAGGTGGATCCTGCTGAGGGTCCACAACATAGGTGTCATCTAGTCCTGCTCCGTAATAGGTAGATACCAGGGCCTCCTCCTCATCCTCTGTAATATTTTCAACAGGTCCAATCAGGACGGGAACGAGCACAATACATCTCACGCAGTGCATAGTATGATAGGAGATATAAAGCATGCAATAGAGTAAAATACAGGAACTGCTGAAAGAAGATACATGTAGCAAAAGAGATAACTGTAATGAAATATCTACTGTATATAGAGAACTAGCAGTGTCTAGTGAGTCAGAGCAAAATATAGACATGTGAAATGGCATAGGAGATTCATGGCTACAGCTAAGAGTGATTCATGACTACACTACTTTGGATATTATTCACATGACTATTTCCACTCCCCCATCCCCAATCAATACACAAGGATCCATTCAGGTTATGTTAAGATTCGTGATAAGCCCATAAATGGGAGATTCATGAGAGGCTCTGTGAGCATGAGAGTACATGAGTCACAAGCGATTCGTGAATCTATGAAAGCATAGAGATACATGATGATTCGTGAAAAGCACAAACATGCTGTATCTGATGCTCCCGAGGGGGATAACATCTCATGAAAAGATCCATATAGTACCAATCCGTGATAACAATTGTGTCAGCATCAAGTAAAGTAATCTAGAGCAAGAATATAAATTCTGGCAAATATGAAACGGTCAGAGAATGTACTCGCCTGATAACTGAATGTCTGAAGAAGATATACTGTCTGAGAAGAGGTGTATGGCTCCTAATCAGAGCAATACAAGTCACAATGTATCCACAATGGTAAAAATAAAGTATACAATGCATACTACATGATTCTAGGTTAAACTGGTCAAAAGTCAAACTTGGTCAACTCTAGACAATTCTAACAGTCAAACTAAGTCAACTTAAGTCAAATTTAGACTAATCAAGGTTCTAGTCAACTTTAGATTAGTCAACAAGGTAATTGGGTCAAGGGTCAACTATCCAAGTCAACTCTATAAGGTTAACTCAACTAACCATAGGCTAACTTGTCTTAGGTTACCTAAGATACCATAATACAAAGCTAAGGTATAACCAACTTCCTATATAAGGTATACCACATATAAATATACTGTACAATACAACCTTAACCTTATAATCAAGCTAAAACCATAGTCTAACTCAAATCAAGACTTAATTCCTAAGTATCCTACTTAACCCCATACATATCTTCATTTACATATGACTACTCATTTAACTTTAAGTCACAATTTACCCATGAATGGGTCAAACCATAATCAACTAGTCAACAGTCTAGGGTTTAGTCAAACCTAGATCATTAAGTCATTTAGAGTTCATCCAATTTCTTTCTAGGTCAATTAGGTCAAGGTTTGACCTATAGTTGACTTTGGTCAACCATGGTCAACAATGGTCAACTTTAAGTCAAAGCTAGGTCAACACTAGTTAAACTAGTTAGGGTTTTAGTCAAACTAGTTAACTAATCAAATAGGTCAATCCTAGTCACATCTAGGTCAATTAGGTCAAGGTTTGACCTAAGGTTGACTTTGGTCAACCTTCAGTCAACAAGGGTCAACAAGGGGTTTCTAGTAGGGTTTTGGGCCTTTTTAGGGTTAATCCCAAGCCATAGGCTAATAACCTTGGCCATAGACCATAGTCATAGGATTTTCATATAGCCCTATAGCTAGTAAGTTATACATATATATCTATATATATTTATAGGCCTAACTATATACCAATATGGGAATACACTATATATAATACCCAACCCCACATATATATATATAAAATAACACTATGTATATATCTAATACAATATATATATCATATATATATATATATATACATATATATATATAAACAAAACCTATATATATATATAATCATATATATAGAGAGAGGAAAGAGAGAGAGACAAAGGGAGAGAGAGAGAATGAGAGAGAGTGGGACAGTGAGGGAGAGAGAGGAACAGTAGACAGGGGGGGGGGGGTATCTCAGGTTTCCTGAGACAGGAAACCCCCACAGAACACACACACACACACCACATACATACATACATATGTACATAAATGTATACACACACACAACTACACCTACACACAACCAATTTCACTCAAACCTCACCTACACACACTTATTACATATATACTATATATATACGTACTAATATACACTAGTACAATGGATTAAACACACACAAAATCGAATTGCAATTCGATTTTCAAAACTGGAAAATTATCCCAAAACAGTGAACTGTTGCACTGTGCACTCGATATGGGGAAAAACGAAATACACGCAACCCAACGAGCTAAGGCTCGCATCTAAGGGTTGGTAACTGACACCCCGCACATATACTAGTGTCCTAGGATACTGAAACGACACCACGACACGATTTATCGTGTCCAAACACAAGAAAACACGACTCGGGTAAATTCCTGATACACCCACGCGTGCACAGCGTCGTGCACGCGTGCAGCTAGCCCTAGGACACGACACACACGACCTCGTGTCTTCGTGGTCGTGTCAGTAGGTAGGGTAGGTCTAGGGGTATGTGTCAGTGTGTCTGCACGGTGTCCACGTGTCTCACAGAGTCGACACGAGACACGTATCAGTCGAGGAAACTCGACTGTTACACACTGTTTCAGACAGCGTCGTGCGGTGAGTCACGTGCCTCGTGCTCGTGACACAGGACACGACGCACCACGTGCTCGTGTCCACGTGTACGCCACATGAAGGGCTACACGATGGTGTCATTACGAGGTGTCCACGTGGCGTGTCCGTGCGACACGACACGCTTGAAATGTGCTCTGTGCAGTGCAGTGCGCGACCCTTGCGGGGACGATTCCGTGTCCGACACGACACGAGGTCATCCCAATTTTTGGGGATGACCTGTCAGTCAATGCCCCGTGTCGTGTGTCAATTTTGACGTGTCCAAGTGGCGTGTAGAGTGTGTTTGGATACTGTGGTAGCAGGGCACATTTTGTGTACTGTGCAGTGTCCAGACAGTGTTGAAACTGAGAGCTTCGTGTCCAGATTTTGGACACGACACAACCCAATTTGTGCTCAGTGTTTTAGGGTTAGGTTTAGGGTTAGCTAGGCTAGGTTTTGGTTCAAAAACATTTACAAAACAGTGTGTGTTTTATACTGTGACAGTGTGCAAACAGTGAGCAATATTAGGGTTTATATATGTAGGATACGTGTCCGATACGACACCAAACAATTCCTAGATTCCACCAAACTTTACCCACAGCTAGTATACACCTATATGCATGCATTCATGAAGAAAAATTACAATATTAATATGGTTTAGAGACATTTACCTATATGTGCAAATCCTTGAAAACTCAAATAAATGAGGGGGGTGTCCAAGTCCACTTATGGGTGTGTCCAAGTCCTTGTGTCCAACTTGCTAGCCTCCCTTAGCACCCTCTAGGTTGTAGGAACCCAATGCAAGAAACTAGAGGTGATTTGGACCTCTAAAGAGTGAGATATGAAATTTTGAAGTAAAGGGTATTTTTCTAGGATTAAAAATTCATATAAAATCTTCATGAATGAATGAAATGAGATTATATAGAAGGGTGGCTGCTAGGGGGGTGCCCTATGGCCGGCCAAGACAAGGGGGGGGGGTGTCCTTGGGTTTCCTTCTAGGTTAAGGCAAAGACTTGGTGAAAAGGTTGAAGATATTTTGAGTGTTTGTAGCAAAATATCCTATAAATAAATATCTAGATATTTGTATAGCTTTGACTACCATGAAATATCTAATCCTCTTAGTTTCTAGGTTAGGAACTAACCTCTAGATTTGGGTAAGCTAGGTTTAAGGCTCTCATGACACACTACAATGAATATAATATATTAAAACACATTAATCCCAATAATTCCAAACAAATCCTAGAAAATTACCAAAATACCCCTTAGGCCAAAAATCACTAATTTGGTGTTCTAAGCCTATGGCTAAGCTCTCATGGTCATGGCAACTTCTAGGTTAGAAAAAAACTAGGGTTTACACTAAGTTATACTAACCAAAATCACAAAGTCATAAGTCATGACTTAGAAAATGGTTTAACTTAACTAAAATCACCAGAAAATCATACCATGACTAAAATACCACTAATAAATAATAAAAATAATAAATTGGTCAAAAATCCCTAATTTTCAGAAACAGGGTGTTACAGCAAGTACCACAAAGGAGGCCGAACTATGAACTTAAAACCAGCAGTCATAGGCAATCAACAGGGAGAAAAGCAATAAGTAAAGAGGGATCGAGATTCGTGCAGTACCAATGCACTTATCCCGAACATAGGAAGACAGTAAGTAAATCATCATTTGACATAAAGTAAACTGGAGAACATGTTAAATAAATAGAGCTAGGCAATATTCGAAGAGAGAACGAAGGTACTGTTCCGGAAGCCAAGTTATAATCCTTAAACCAAACAAGGACCGGGATTGTAACCTTTCGCCTGAACGGAACTTGGTCTCTGATCATTTATTGTTAGAGGTGACAATCATTAAGTGACAATCATAGAGTGACAATACAGAGTATAATTCATTAGAGTGACAGTCATTGCAATCATTATCCTGGAACAATTAGGAACTGGATCTAGACAAGACTTAGACTGGAAAGGTGATATACGATGGAATAACCATGGGACTATTCAGATAACCAGGTTACAACCCGTAAACCAAACAATGACCGGGATTGTAACCTTTCGTCTGAACGGAACTTGGTTTCTCCCACCATTTATCGGCAAATAAAATAAGAAATCAGGACATGTAACAATCATGTACAAGATCAAGACAAGACTAGACAGATTGAACTCCATCCAACATTCACGGCCAAGCAATAAGTACGGCTTGATACTTTAACTAGCTAGGGTTATCACAAGCCTAGTTACTAACAAGATGCAATGAGAATTCCAAGTCCGATTACCTGTTTGTTACTACCTGAGTGATCCCAGCAAGAAAAGGAAAAGATAGCATGATATAGCAGGCACACTATAGTAAGATACATGTGTCCTAAGGTACCACGCTCGACGGCGGGCTGGAAGTGCGCTCATCTCGACGGATAGCAACAAATCTCGTGTATATATATATAAGGCCGGGACCAAAAGGGCAACAGGTAACTGGGAAATTCTCCATGAACTATTATTTATTCTAGTTATTAGCCTTAGCCATTTACAGTAGGTACCCCTGACCGTGGTACTCAGGGGTCCCCATCCTAGACATGATGCAAGACAAGACGGGTTCATTTGTACAAGCACAATCGCCCACGGTGTCCAGGTCATTTATACAGGTCAGGCCAGGTTAGCCGTCGCAACAGGATTTCAAGGAGTATCATGTCAGGTTTATCATGTCAAGAGTGCGCCACGGCGGGCCACTATGCATTATCATGTCAAGTTTACTAGTCAAGAGTGTGCCACGACGGGCCACTATCAGGTCATGTCAGGTCATTAATCAGGAGTGCACCACTACGGGTCACTATCGTGTTTAGGGTACATGTGCTGGACAATATAGTACAAACATTCAATCAGGAGACTCAAGTTATGCTGAAGTTACAAGACACAAGTCATCAGTAAAGATCAAATAACAATAGAGAAATAATAATAATAATAATTAAATAGCTGGACAAGGCACAGGAAGGAGCCCTGCGGCTCAGGGTCACTATTAAGTCATGCTAGTTCCTAGTCACACCATGTCATGTACAATTGTCATTTCAATCATGCCAATCAAATCGGGATTATCAAGTTCAGGACAAAAAGCGTAAGGATATAAAATGGACATAAAAATATACAATAAGGAATTACAAAACATGGGCAAATAATGATAAATTATAAAATATAAGCCAGGAAAGAGCCACACGGCTCGGACATATGCGGCTCAGGAGTCGGGTTCATGCGGCTAGGGAGAAAGGTTCTCAGGCGGCTCGGGGAAAACAGGTATATGCGGCATCAAGAAGCACATGGGGCTAATGCGGCTCATGGGGGAGGGGTTCATGCGGCTGGACCAATACGGGTCATGCGGCCAAGATGTAAATGTTCATGTGGCTCAGGAAGCACAGGTATATATGGCTCGGGAGTCTCATGCGGCTCCGCCAGGGTAGGTCATGCGGCTCAGCCCCACGTAAGGCCATGCGGCCAGGAAGGGGTGGGTCTCCATACGGCTCGGGTAAAAGTTCATGCTGGTCGTAAGTCCTATGCCATGCGGCTCGATCTAATCAGGGTCATGCGGCCCGGGAATCAAAAGTCCATGCGGCTGGATGGATCAAATCTTCATACGGCTGGGAGTAAGTTCCTGCAGCATAGGCCATGCGGCCAAGTCATGCAGTAAGCTTATGCGGCTAGGAAGGATAACTGGCCGTATAAGAGCTATGCGCTCAGTTCATGCGGCTGTGAACTGTTCTTCTTCTCCATTCTTCCGAGAAGAAGAACCACTCAAGCCATGGCTCCCAAGCTCCATGAATCTTTCATCCAGAGTCCAAATCCGAACTTTCATAGGTCAAAATGGGGCAGAATAAAATGCTCTACAACATAGAACCATCAAAACTCAAAAATAACAAGATTAAATAGATCAAAACCCATGAAAACTGAAATCTCTTCAAAGCTAGATCTACAACATTTGAACCATCAAAATGGAAAACTCCAAGTTCTAAACAAGCTTAGAATATAACAAGGAAGAGAATGGAACAAACGAAATTAAGATCGTCCAACATTCGGCAAGGTGTACTTGCCTTGGGCTGGAGGAAGAAGATGAAGATGGAAATAAAAATGATAATAATGGAGGAGAGAGAGTGGTAGGTGGCTTATATAACAAGCCCAAGCAATTTCCACCATTCATTCCTCTCCACTCAATCTAAACCATACCCCTCATCTCATAAAGAACCAAACTAAACCAAACCAAGTCAAAGTGGAACCGAACCAAATAAAACCAAATTCAAGTTAAACCAAGTCATGAAATCCTATACTTAGGAAATTTTAAAATATCACGCAAATCGATAAATACGAAATACGGCTCAAATAAACATGTATCCGTATAAAATACCGATACGGCAAGATAAGCATTACAAGTAGGCACGTCAACCTCACCTATAACAACGATCCAGTCAGGAAAGGAGCAGAGTACAACTATATTGCAATTAATATTGTTAGTCCAAAATAAGTTAGAACAACGAGAAACCATGATGGAAAAGAGTATATAAAGAACTAGCAAGAGATGAACTAATATGATATGAACTAGCACTAGCAAGATATAAACTAGCAGAATGAAACTAGCAAGGTATGAACTAACGAGATACGAACTGGGAAAATGTAAAGTATCAAGATGTGAACTAACAAGATATGAACTAACAAGATAATAGACTAGATAAAGGAAAAATATGAACAACTATGTGTGTGTGAAATACCTTTTAATACGTGAACAGCTGGGCTAATATGGTACATCATACGATGGCTATCCACGATAATAGGGTACGGCTAAGTCATACGTGGGGTATATGACTTAGCTATCCACAATCAAAATAGTTGGGTTTGTTCACGTACTTACCGAGTATTTTTCCTCCCGACTCTCTAACAATCAATAACGGTCAACGATACACTAAGAAGGGTATAATAACTACGGTGTCACAATCGTGTCTTAACGAAATATCAAGCAATGTCTCAACGGAATATCAAACAATAAAACGATAGAGAAAATGTTATAATAAACTAAAACATAAATACAATACTGTACTTGCCTGAATCCTTGTATAAACCATAGTCACAAGTCGAGAGAATGAGGGGATTGCCAATCTAGAAGCTTTCAACCTATAATATACATCGTACCATGAACCATACACGAAAACCACAAGTCAATTATAAGGTTATAGTTCTAAATTCATGGAATAAGTGGCTAATGGGCTAACTAATCTAATAATATTTAATTCTAGAATAAATTACTTAAAAACCTAATTTAACCTAATAATAATCTGAATATAATCTAAACATGCAAGTTTCATTATCAAAACTTATGTTTCCAATTTTGGAAACCATGGCATGCAAATCGAAGCGTGCCGTTGACTATCTAGTCAAATGTAGTGAACTCTAGATTTAAAAAGTGCAACTTTGTAGATTTCAGTGCCATGAGTGCGCTGGAATCAACCGTGCCGCAAAATCACGCTTTGGTCAAAAGATATCACCGTTATGGCTAATCGTGACCAAAACGGTGATTAACCGATCTATTCTGAGTTCAACAGAATAACTAAAATATATGTCGTAGAGCTCTGTATTGGCTTTTCGCCACTTCAAACGATTCATGATTTGATTTTCGGTCCTCCCGGAATCTCAAAAACACCAAAACGTGTCAAGTTTCGGACAACCGACACTCTACGAATTCTCCAGAAATTTAGGAACAAACTATACGAAAATAAATTACATATTCAGAAAGTTTATCTCGAGACGAATCCAATAAAAAAATGTCACGTGAATCCGAGGTCGAAGTTGACGGCAATCGCCTCGGGAAGTCGGGGGTCTCCTTGGAACAAGTTTCCTTAAAATCGGTCAGAATTAAATTATATATATATATATAGGGCGGTTACAGCCAGCACCTGCTGACTGGGTACTGCAATGGCTGACGGGTGGGCCCGGCCAGCGCTGACTGGGTATGACTGGATAATTAATTTTCAGAAAATGATTTAAAAATCATTCTAAGGCCAAAAAACTCAAATAAAATCCTAAAAATTCCTAAAAAATTGTAGGAAATTACAAAAAATATATCTAACCTCCTAGAATATAAATAAAAATAATTTACCTCCTATTAGTCCCAAATGGTCTTATAATAAATATTAAAAGCCTTAAAAAATATAAAATTTAATGAAATAAATATCTAAAAATTATATAAAATTCATAAATATAAAGTAGCTGAAAAGTGTTCATATAACTATCTAAGGGCCATATAACCACAATATGATACATAGCTCCCTTATGAGCTTAGGTACGACCCTTAGTGACCGTAAAAATAAATCATAATCAAAATAATAAAAATTCGGGAAGTGGCTTTCAGCCTCCCGTGACTAGTATATATAGGGCTTGATTTCTCTCATTTCAAATTATCTCTCACTCTCAATCTTCTAAGCCTTATACATTCTAAGTCTTACTCTTCCAATCTACTAGCCACAAAACTTCCTAAGCCCCAAGGTGCTTAGTATGATTCAGCTAGAAGTTATGTGCAAGAGTTGAAAATAAGTCACTTGGAAAATTCTAAGTTTCGCCTCTGTGATTATCCTAACCATTAGTGCGACTAGGTCACTTGTGATCAACCCGTGGGGTGGACAGTCATAACCACCGACGATTACACCAGAAGATCCTTAAGTCTCCCCCGGAGCTTCCGCAGCAACGGTCGCCCAATCAGCGCCTCAACAAGGCCGAGCGATTAAACAGCCTGTCTAAACAGCTATTGCACCCAGGTGGCATCTTCTACGCTGGAGATCCCCCCATCATCATTACCTCATTTATAGCTTTCCCGTTAAAAGACAAAAGTAAAGGAGGTGCACATCACCGACATCAAAAGAAAAGATGATGGAACCCGATCAACTGAGATAACAGAGAAGAAGATCAACACGGGGATCAACCCAGAGATTACCAAAAAAGGAGGAGATCAGATCATTAATTGATCAAATCCACCAAATTAACCTCGTCAATGAGGACAACAGATACACTACAAAAATCATGGAAGGCAACGAGAGTTCGAATTTGAAAATCAAGAAAGGTGATCAAGTGTGTGGATGAGATTCCTAGACTCTAATCCTATATTGCACGCTCACATCGGTACAATAACATAATCGAAGTGATAAACTTGACCTGTATGGGCCACCACAAAAATATGTAACGTTCCAGTCCCAAAATACTTAGGACTAAGTACGTAGACATGCCAACTATATACATACGAAGTATACTCCAATGTATGGAACTCCCGTATGTATACATAAGCTGTAAAATACAGTAAAACCATGATAACTAAATCTCATCCATAAAATCAGAGGAATAATAATAAATCAACTCAAGAATTGTTACTTATATATGTAGTTAGGCGGAGACAAATCCACTACCAACTATTTTAAAAGAGAATATACAAGGAAAGGATAGATGAAAATGACAAGACGAACCAAGGGCAATCATCTTCGAAGGACTGGAGAAGATCACGGCCTTGGCTAGAACACCTGTGAAAAGTCACAAAGCACAGACTTGGGGAGATAACCAGGTCCTCAAAGGGACGTAACAAGATATATAAAGAACATGTCACATAACTAAATATAATAATATGTTATCAATCACAAGTAAAGTAAAATAGTCTCAATTGTAACAAGATACAATATCCCATCATCGAAACAGTGGACTACCCCTACAACCAAACAGGGACAAGGGGTAGCATATATACCGCGATGCTACATTGTCCCAAGCTACTAATAGGACGGGATGATATGACATTGACGAGGGTTACTTGACCATTCTAATATGTTTATGCAGTAAGAACAAACCTTAACACATGGGCATCTGGCTACAGGAGTAGGAACTCAGGTATGGTCTACCAGGATACCAGGGACCTCAAAGTATAACATTCATCGAATGTCAGAGGCCAGCAGGAAATCAGGTATCAGGATTCAGGACCATATCTCCAGCGGAGATAACCGACAACAATAGAAAAGTGCATACGTGGCCCATACGTTAAGGAACTGTTCTTCCTACCCAATGCCTAGTAGAGTCACATCCATGACTCATATACCTCTACTAACTGCCAAGTCTCCTAACATGCCTCTATTAGCAGTTAGCCCTAACGCATGCGCACAGGTGATCAGCCATCACGCAAGTACCTCTACATGCTACTCATCTCACACATACCTCGTGGTACAATTGTGTCAAGGTTTATGTTATATACTACAAATAGTAGTCCCTTAACTCTAGGTCCATATGCAATCAAAGGATAATAAGTAAAGTAAAGCTAATATCACTGAGCAGACAATAAATCAGGAACTGTAATAATAGTACAGCTATAAGAACTGAAAATAAGTAAACAGTGATATACAATAATAAAAATGCAGATTAAACATAAGCAGTAAATATGGCAAGGTATCTTGCCTGAGATTGTGTGCAAAAAGGACGACGTCCAATAGCTCGAACCGTCAGAATAGTAAAGTAATGAAAGCCAAATCTCGCATACGTCCTCGGATGTTGAAATAAACACCATGAACGTGTTTGAAATATAAGATATGTCTAGGAAACGCCTGTCCAAAAGTCCAATTCTGGAACAGGAGCAAAATCGTAATTTCGGGTCAAAACGATGTCCACCGTTGGATCCGTTTTGCACCGAAACACGTGCCAAAACCTACAATCTCTAAAGTCATCAAAATATATGTCTATGGGTCCGATTTGGGGAGACGAAACCAACCGTATGTCCAAAGTTGGATTCCGGTGAGCCGTGCACAAAATCGCCCGTTGGAGATCGCGGGCCCGCCAAATAGGCGTTCCAGTCGACCTTCTCAGAATCAGACCAAACTTGGCATACAGGACCAGAAAAATGATACGGTCCTGCTGGTGCAAGTTTGTTTCAATTCGGCGAACGTGCACAAAGTAATTGAAGAATTTACAAAAAGGCCGATACGGTGAATTTCGACGGATACGCATGAAATTTGTCGCGCACACGCAACCAATTTGAATTCTGTCAAAGTCCACACGTTCGCAAAACTGATACGCAGCTTTTGATGCTTTCGGTTCGTGACCACATCGCCCGATTTGGCGGGACGCACGTCGTATCGAGGAGATTTTCTAAATTTTAATGTTTTAAAGACAGTTTTTCGCTAAACTTTAACAACATGTAACTTTTTACACACTAGATGAAAAGTGAATCCAGAAGGTTCATTACAATCTTGGTTATGTTGTCTTTGACTAGCTTTAATTAGTTTCTACAAAATTTTAATGTACGTAAAGAAAAGTGGCTGACAAGTTGGTGTTTTAAAACAGTTCTTAATATTCCAGAAAAGTGGTTTTCTTCAACTTCGTCTCGATTTTTCGAGCAAGTTGGATGGCCAGGTCGAAATCCACCTAAGGGATCTCGAAGAGGGTCATGTGGGCTTTCTACACGAATTTACGGATCTAAAAACGGATTAGAATTGAAGGAGGAATCGCACGGTAAAGTTGGGTACCTCAAGTTTAAATCTGTTGTTGGTTATTGCTGTCGCCGTGGCGACCATGAGGCGGGGCTGCTGCTGCGGACAGCACGCCGGAGGAGGGTAGGAGGAAGGAAAGAGGATTGGGTTAGGGTTTAGGTTTTCTTTAGAGTCAATATTATATATAATATATATATATATATATTATATAATATATATTAATATATATATATATATGTGTGTGTGTGTGGGGGGGGGGGGGGGTGTGTGTGTGTGTGTGTTTATATATAAAGGGTTGGAGGGGGGGTCGACCTTAATTGGTTACTGATGCTTTTTTTTGCTTGTGTTGAAGGAAGTAGGCGGCAAACCACATGTTGGCTGCTATTGCAGCCGGCCTATGCATGTGTTTTTATTATTATTATTATTTTGTATTTTTTCTTTTTCTTTTCTTTTAACTTTTCAAATCTTTCTATATATATATATTATATATATATATACACCATAATCTATTAAAAATCCAATAACAATTTAAATGTCATCTATCCAATTATTTATATATTTAAACACATGTACATATATAAATTTATTTTGACAATAAAAATAAAAACCAATCCTAGTAATTTAATAATAATAAATATGCTTATTTAATCATGACAAAAATAGAATTAATAATAATAAATATTAGAACAATCAAATATTGGTCTTGGTGGACTTATACCACACTCCCTATCCGGGTCCAGAATATTTTGCAAATATTGTAAATATTATTTAAATAATAAAATATCAATAATTGCAAATAATTAAATAATTAGAAATTGTACATAAATTCTAAAATAATTTAGGAAATATTGCTACGTACATAAAATATGTCTACATGGCCACCTTGGTCCCACCACATGCCTACATGGGCTTAAATTAGGTTGGGCACAGTTCGGCTGAATTAGACAAACCGGTTCATCTAAAAAGCAATATATAAAATAATATTTAATTAAAATAATTTAATTGAGTTAATTCATAACTTGGCCTGGTTTCCTAATTTGGACAAAACTATGGCTAGGCCTCCCATGGCATGGCTAGTACACTAGTCAAGGCACACTGCTACATCTTCCGTACCAAAATTCATGGTCGTCTAGCGCTCCAAAACTCAACAATGGCTAAAGTCATCTTTAATAATTAATAAAACCCATAAATTGCATAAATTCGATTTTAAGTCTTTAAAAAAATTTAAAATTTTTAGGGGTTTTACAATATTAAAATATGAAAAATGAAAATTACTCTCAATTTTGAAAACTGGAAGTGACACTTCTTGGCGTGACTAGATCTTTGACACATGGTACGCGCCTAGTTCACTACAACCAATAAAACACCCACGCATAAGAAATTACTGTCCTAAGTGGCGTGTGTTCATAGTGGAGAGAACTATAAACGTGGGGGTAGAAGCACACGCGCTCAGAAGAAAGTCTGGGTGGCACGCGCCTGAGTGATCAACAACACGCGCTTGAGTTAAATCAGGCGACACGTGCCTGTTGTAACCCACTTTCCCGAAATTTAAGATTTAGAATATATTATTTTCTGAATATTTTATTTAGAGTTTATTTGGATAATTAAAATGTTTTACTTGAATATATTTAAGCTTTGATTATTTACTAGATAATTAGTTATAATTTATGGAATTTATTTATATCTAATTATGATTGTGTGAACTATTTAATTAATTATGATTTTCTACTTTAGATAATGGCATGACCTATTTGGTAGTTATGGAATAGTGGCAAGTTAGTAATTTAGAGAAAAACATTAAGAGGGAAAATTTTGGAATTAATTAATTGCTGATTTATTTATTAGTTATGATTAATTGATCTAGAAGGTTCCCTCTAACTACTTTTCTATCTAACTAACTAACTTGTAACTAATTCCTAACTAATTTTTAACTACCAAACTTGGATCCCGAGTTTCTTCTTCTATAAATACCCCTAATTATTGTTAGTCCTAATCATTCCAGCCTAATTAGCAGCCCTAATCTTTGTGTCCATCTTGTGTCCAACTGTGTCCCCCCATTTCATTAGAATCCTATCTATTACACATACATCCTCCGGTGTCCAACATTTTGGACACACTGACAATCTCATTCTTGTATCCAGCACACCACCCGGACACAGTTACAAGTCGTTTCCCCACAGCCTCTGTCCTGCAACCCAGATACGACACGAGATATTATAGATACCATCACAAAATTCTATAAACCCTAACCCTAAAGTCTTTCCGCAGCCACCATGGCCGGAGCTCGACCGCCGTATCTGCTGGCCGCCGGTCACCGGAGATCTTGATCGATCTGTCGGAGTGCTCCACCGAAGTCGACGAGTCACCGGATCTAGCACCAAGCCTCCTTCTCCAATCATCCACCGCCTCTAGCCGACAACTAACGTCGTGACCATATCTACAACCACCGTCGAAGTTCGTCGACCTTTCCTCGATCGTGACCATACTCGATTAGCGTCTTCGATCTGCATGTTCTTCGAGTCGTGCGTTCTTATCTCGAGGGCCGCGCCAAGCTCTCGAGCTTCGTGCCTTCGCCAGAGAATAATAGAGCCGCTGACTCCTGCCTCGATCTGGCCAGATCTTGTCGTCGCTGTCGGATCTGACGAGACCCCTCCAGAACTAGTGCTTTGCCAGAGCCCTTCGCTCCTTCGAGTACGCTGAGTCCCGCATCGTCATCATCGAGTTGTCCGCCCGTCTCCTCCTCCTCCTCGTGTGTGCGCCAGTCACCTTCCAAGGAGCATCCTAACTTGATTTGAGCCACCGTCTCTGCTTCGATTTTGGCACAGCCGTATCGAGTTGCTCGACCACCACCTTGGCTACTCGAGCACTGCCAATCACTGCCCTCTGTAAGCTTCCCTTCTTCTTCATCTTCAGCATCGTCATCTTCTTCTTTGTGCTTCTTTCTTTCTTTTTTTCTTCTTGTGTATGTGCGTGTGTCGGCTGAGAATAGAGGGAAGAAAGAGTGTGGGACTTGATAGTGTTAGGTTAGAAGTGAGAGTATGTGCTGGTAGAGGAAAGAAAAGGAATTAAGGTCGGCTGAAGGAATAGAAAGTGAGAAAAAGAGAGTTAGGTTTTAGTGTGAGTGTGTTGTGAGTTAGGTTTTTAGTTTATTAGTGGGACGGGCTCTGTTGTGTCAGGCCAGCAAAAGGGAATTAAGGTGAGTTATGTGTAGGTAGGGTTTTGCTCTATTCGAATGAGTGAGAGAGAGAAGTTAGCCTTCTATGTAGGTTAGGGTTAAGTGTGGATGATTTTGAGCTGGGTTAATATATAGTCTTTAGTTCCAGTGTGATTGTTGGGCTGAGTAGCTATTAAAGAAGAAATAATAGGAAACAACAGTAGGTTTAATGGGCTGAATCTATGCGCCTGATGTTTGAGGAATAAATAGAGATAATTGGATTTGGAGTATTATTATTATTATTATGGGCCTTGAATTAAATTGTTTTTGAGTTAAAGGAATTTTGGCCAATGGTTTTAAGTTAGATTTCAGTTTAATTTATAATACAGGTTATGAGACTTATGAGTGTATATGAGTTTAACACCTTAATCCCTATTCTGAATAGGTTTGGACTTAGGGGCAATTTCAGTAACTTGGATTTAAGACAAGTACTCCGTAGTATGTTCTCAATATTAAATAAATACAATATTATTTATTTCCTAAATGAGCATGAATCAGATTACGACACGATTTTTGACACGTATCATGACTCTTGCATCGCATGATTTTATTTAAGTCTTGAATCTTATTTGTTACAAATTTTTGAATCATGCATCAAAGTAATCAAGTTCCGAATCTTGCTTGATAAGAATCAAAGGCATCGAGTTCCGAATCTTGTTTGATTTTTCGAATCATGGGGAAAGAAGAAATATCGAGTAGATGTGTTGTCAATCCAGTCTAGTCCAAAGCATAGTTTGACATACGCTGCACGTATGTCTAGCCTAATCAGTACGTATCTAAACCTTAGCCGGCCACATGTCGAAACAGTATTTCAAATACCTAGTTTACTAGTTGTGCATCCTTGATTCATTGTCTGACTCTGTGACTAGTTTAAATATATTTTATTACGATTCTCATAGTTTTTGTGTTGAAGGTTGCATTTTATTACAGTGTTCATGCATTGTCTGGTTCAGTTTCTATTTACTTTTCATGCTTTATTTATTATTATGTTACATTATGCGGGGATATACTTTGCTCCTTTTCTGACTTGATGGTTGTCTATCAGGTGTTAGTAGGTTAGCTTGGAGGATTGCTTTAGAAGACTTAGAATTAGTGTAGAATCATTTATTTATTATTATTGTATATTATTTAGAAGATTTGGCCGAATTTGTCTCCGGGGTGAGATGGGTATGTATCATGTACCAAAGAGAGATATAGTGGACTATGATTGTGTGCGTTTGATTGTTTTTCGTTTACTAGTTATGTGATTGAGCATAGATCGATATCATTATCACTTGAGGATCTCGAGGACTAGACAGCTGACTACCGTTGTCAACGACAGCGTAGGCTGGACGCGCTCACAACCTGTACCCGATCACGCGGCGTAGGCGTGACACCTGTCTACGCTATTTCTAAGGTAAATAAACCTTATTCTTCTAGGTTCTTTCTTAGCACGAGGATCGAAGCATTGAGTTGAAGTCTCGAGAGAGGCCCACCTCATTAAATGTAGCCTCAAAAAGATCAATTATGAGGCGTCGGCAGAGATATAAGAGATTGGACACGCCTGAATAGGTGAGGCACGGGTAAATGGAGATGAGGCGTAAGTAGCATAAGTAATCATGACTCTTTATACCTTGGCCGCCTTTTGCATAGATATTGAGGCGTTCAGCCCAAGGCTCGAGAATAGGGCATGGGTGACATTATGCCTATGTGGGATGTGATCAATACAGCTTTCCAATGAGGCATTGGTAATATGAGGCATGGTAATCTTGTAGTCACTTAGCTTTAAAGGCGCGTGATCCATGCTTCTAGAAGACCCCCTTCAAAGTTTTCTAACTTTTTGAATAAAGTTAGAAGTACTTTGAATCAGAAGCGGGGCGCGCGCATGACGTCAGCCCATGAATTGTTTGGGCATAGCCCTCGCTTTGGCCAGCCTGTCAAATCTTCTTCGGGATAGGTATTCCTTGATTTGGTTCAATCCGAAGTAGGCAACTCTTCGTTTTGCCTTCTCATCGAAATACATGTCGTTCGAGGCCTATAAATAGGTGTTAAAAAGAATCCTAAAAAACTAATTGACACGAAAGTCAAAGCGTTAGATTCATCGCCATTAATTTGTAGTGCTCCATCCCTACTTCGTTCTCCGTTTTCGTCCACGGGATGTGCGAGAAAGGAACATTGTGCTATCGATTCGGTCGGGACCGAAACGTCAGAATCGGCCGAATCGGTCGAATGGAAACGGTTGAATTAAGATCCATCCCCCGTTATGGAATAACTTTTTCGGAACCAAGTCCATATTCAGCTGGTTGCCTAAGGATTGGCTCTGCGGCTGAGTCGGAGAGACCTCCCGTTGCTCTGGTTTTATGCCGCGCTTGATTTAGCTTTGGCTTTGGTTTTATGAATGCATTTTCGTGAATGTTTCCAATGGGTTTTCATGACTTGCGTTTTGAGCTTCACATTCATATCGAAATTCCTTGAATTACACAGTGTTCTAATCAGTTGCTTATGCGATTGCAGGTGATCGCATAGGCGATGTCAGTACAGCCAACCAGTCCCTCGCCTGAAGCAAGTCTAAGGCGAGTGGCTGACCTCCTTCACCTCGACCCTCTATTTCAAAATCAATATGAAGTTAAATGAAATGCTTATCATATAGTGAATCAAAGAAATCAGGGCACGATTCCTCAGAAACACTTGCTATCAAACTGCCGATATTGAAAATGGAAAACGTGCTTTCTTATGCAATTCAACTTACCTATGCAAAACAATGAATGAATCGATTAACGTTTATCGTAATGACATGGTTAAGTGAGTAAACCGATTAAGTTTAAAAGAAAGGCTAAGTTTTGCAACTAAAAGAGAAAGGATAAGGTTCTAAAAAGATATAGCATTTTTTAGACTCTGCAAAACGGTCATTGGACAACTTGTCGACAAGGTGTAGTTTCCTCAAACGGTTGCCTAGGCCAAGAACCGATTCGTCCCGGGGGAATGAGTATAGCAAGCGCCAGCCTTACATCGACATGGGTTATTCGGGAACTTTCGCACAGGGCTCGCTACCCACCGCGAAAGGGGTCGTCGTCTAGCCCAGCTATAGTCGTGATGGCTTGACATTGCCAGTGACCTTCACCCCTTTACTGCTTGAACTAATGCACGTAACAAAGGATGAATATGATAGTGCTCAATGTATACAATTTCATATGCTTGCCTCAAAACATGTTATCATGCAAATCGATCAGGATATTAGAAAGATCACAGAAATAGCTAGCTAACATGTTTATAAAACTGCTTAAATCAAATACAGGGCTTGGATTTTAATTAGCCATTCGTCAGTACATGTGATCATACTGATCCTCGCTCTTTGCAGGTCCCGTGAATCAGGAAGGACGCGCCAACTAGATGATGATGTTCGTGATTTTGAAGCTTGGCCGCGCATCGAAGTCTTTTCTCGCAACTCCATTTTTGAAGACTCTCAATTATCCAAGAAAGATGGCTCAGCGTCCCTCCATTCTAGGTCACTGGAATACTCTGTTGTAAATTGAAAGATGTGTGCAATGTATGAAACAGCTATCTCATCGGCACTCTTTTGTAATTAAATCATGTTGTAGCCCGTGCGGCATGAGTCCGGTACCGGAGTCTGTAAATGATGTCTATTATCAATAAAGATGAAAGTTCTCTCTACTTAATGTGTGATTCAATTTGTCTGCTTGCTCTCTTAGATCTCATTTTTCGGATTGCCTTATGGCTAAGCCTTGTGTGATCGCAAATTAGGTTCGCACGGCATCACGCCCGGGGGGATGACTATCGATTCGACAGAATCGGGGCATGACATAATGGTATCAGAGCACGGCTTTACATCCTTGGCCTCCAGTGTGAGTTCTAGTCTTAAACCGTTGACCTGTGTCGATGAGATGAGTTGTTCCATATGCTGAACCTAGGATATTTTCTAAAACTAACGAGAGTTGCCTTTCTTTTCCCTGCAGTTACGGAACCTCGGGCGGAGGACGAGACGAGTGCTTCCAGCGGCTCGAGTAGTTCCAGCCCCGAGCATTCCCTCAACCCAATGGAGAAAATGCCTACCGTAGCCGGATCCTCCGACTACCCGATGCAACGGATGCTGCAGATGCTCGAAATACAGTAATACAAAAATGAGCTCCATCGTCAACAGGCAGAGCTCGTCAGACCCAGTTCGAGAATCGGTTCGAGGCTCAATTCAAGCAGCAGTAGCTGAATACACTCCAACAAATCGTACAATCTGTCGTGGCCAACAACAATTCTACGATGACGCCTGCCGTGACCGAGCCTACGGTTCGATCCAACGAAGCTGAACCGGAGGCGCCCATGCTCTCACCTGTGGTACCGAGAATTTCTAAATTCAATGTGTCAAAATTCACAAAAAGCTGCTGTACTTCCTTTACCGGCACAGAAGATCCCTCCGTAGCGATCGACTGGTTGGAGGAGCTGGAAGACAAGTTTCAACTTCTAGGTGTCGAAGACTCGAAGAAAGTCGTGTGTGCTCAACTCCTACTTCGAAAGAACGCACACAATTGGTAGGCCATACAAAAGTGGGCAATTCGACATGAAGACGAGACGAGGGCGATCTCATAGGCCACATTCAAAAAAGTATTCGAGACTGAATATCTTTCTGCAGCCGTTAAAAATAAAATAAATTTATGTAGTTGAGGCAAGGCAATATGACAATACGACAGTACGCAGCCAAATTCAACAAACTGGCCAAATTTGCTAGAGCATATCTACCTACAATTGCAAGTCGAGCTCCACGATTCGAAGTGGGCCTGCGTTCCTCTATTCGTGCTCATATTTCGGTGCCTGAATACAAAACCACGGGCGAGGCACTCAACCATGCCCTCCGTCTGGAGTCCGAGTATCCTCCTGTTACTACTGGCGCTATTCACTTTAATAACAAATGCTAGTAATGCGGGAGGCAACAATACGCACAAGAGTCCATCCCAGTTCACTCTCGTTGTCTCGACCATCGAAAGCTAGGAGATGAGTGTCATATGGTGTGATACCTATCGGTATGTCACATTCTCTTGAGTCTACCGTGGCTTTATGATCGATCAGTGAAGCACGACGGCCGAGAGAACACTATACCTTTGAGCTGAACGGGAAGCGTACTACTTGAAGACCTATCAAGATTCTCCAGCCAAAGAAGCCAGCCAAGAAAGAAGTGGTCAAGCCCTCCAATGTCCTGAGCATGAGAAGATTGGAAGCCGAAAGCAAGGAGACATGAGTGATATGTGCTATGATTGGCCTGCTCGTGGGTCAAAATTGCGGTAACGGAGGAGGCAACCAGACAAAGGATCGAATAGTCTAAAATTTCTACCACAAGGAGGGACACGTGGCCAACGAGTGTCGATTGAAGAGTGGAACATGCTTCGGCTGCGGCCGAATGGACCATATTGCATGCAACTGTCCGGAGAAGCCGAACCAGCGTCCCCAACAACACCAACAAAACCGAGGCCAAGCACCTCGGGCTCCACAGACCGTACCACAGAATGGCCAGGACCGTCCCCCAATGCACGGGCCGCGTCTATGCCATGACTCGAGATGAAGCGTTCGTATCTGACACAGTCATAACAGGTATACTGCATTTTATTAATAAACATGCTCGTGTATTGTTTGATTTAGGTGCCACGCATAGTTTTACATCGGCGGACTTCACCGTCGAGCACAAATTTCCCCTAACACTACTGTGTTTCGATCTTACTGTTAATGTACCATCGGGCATGCTACTACTTGCAAATTTAGTCTGCGGAGATGGAATCATTTATATATGTAGTCAAAAGACCAGTCTTGATGCGATAGTTCTAGATATTAAGGACTACGACATCATTCTGAGATGGATTGGATCGGTCCATGCAATACAACCATAGACTATGCTGAAAAGAGGATCACATTTCGTATACCTGTGTACATGAATTCTGCTATTCGTGTGGCGAGGCATTGCCGACCTGCATGGTGATCTCCGCAATATCTATTCGACGGATGCTGCATTCCGGGTGCGAAGGCTATCTAGCGTCCGTTTGAGACATGCAACATGATGGTACAAACGCGGGTCAGACCAACGTTATGGCAGAATTCCTAGATGTATTCCCGAACGAACTGCCCGACATGCCACCTGATCGAGAGATTGAGTTCACTATTGACACATTCCCCGATACCTGACAGATCTCTAAAGCCCCATACAGAATGGCCCCATCAGAGCTTAAAGAACTCAAGGTACTGTTGCAAGAGTTGCTCGACAAGGGATTCATACGACCCAGCGTCTCGCCATGGGGAGCGCCCGTGCTGTTCGTCAAGAAAAAAGATGGCTCACTGCGTCTTTGTATCGATTATCGCGAACTGAATAAAGCCACTGTCCGGAACAAATATCCCCTACCCTGCATAGACGATCTGTTTGATTAGCTGCAAGAAGCTACGGTGTTCTCTAAAATTGATCTGCGCTCGGGTTACCATCAACTCAAGATCAAGCCGAACGATGTGCCGAAGTCCTCCTTTCGTACTCGATACGACTATTATGAATTCCAGGTAATGCTGTTCGGCATAACGAACGCCCCAGCTACTTTCATAGATTTAATGAATCAGGTGTTCCGACAATTCTTCGACAAGTTCGTAGTAGTCTTTATCGACGATATACTCGTTTACTCGAAAATAGGCAGCAACACACTGAGCATCTACGGACCGTGCTTCAAACCCTTCAAGAAATCAGTTGTATGCGAAGCAAAGCAAATGCAAATTTTGGTTGAGCAGCGTCGCATTCCTTGGACACATCATTTCAGCTGAAGGCATTGCAGTCGACCCAAAGAAAGTTGAAGCCATTGTCGATTGGAAACGGCGAGCGTCCGTCGACGTAATTCAAAGTTTCCTTGGCTTAGCGAGATACTACTGACGCTTCGTAAAAGACTTCGCGAAGATCGCATCGCCTCTGACTTGTCTCACCCAGAAAAGAGTCGCATTTGAATGGTCAAACGACTATGAAGCTTCCTTCCAGGAATTAAAGCAATGGCTCGTCTCGGCCCCGATACTCGCACTTCCAGAAGGGACTCAGTTTTTCCAGATATTTAGTGATGCATCCGGTTAGGGCTTGGGGTGTGTGTTGATGCAGCGGAATAAGGTGATATCTTTTGCTTCCCGACAGCTAAAGTCGCACGAGAAGAACTACCCTACTCATGACCTGGAATTAGTGACGATTGTGTTCGCATTGAAATTATAGCATCACTATCTTTATGGTGTGGCATGTACGATCTATACCGATCATAAGAGCCTTAATTATCTATTCAAGCAGAAGGAACTGAACTTGCGACAAAGGCGTTGGCTTGAACTGATCAAAGATTACGAGTTGACTATTGACTATACGCTAGGAAAGAAAAATGTTGTGGCAGACGCTCTGAGTCGAAAGTATATTGCCTCGTTATCCATCGACCGCAGATTGCTACGCGACCTAAAAGAGATGGACATCGAACTCCAAGTCAGATTCAGGAATATACAGTTGGTAAAGTTGCAGTCGAGCTTGTAAGAAAAGATCAAGACCGCTCAGAAGGATAATCCGTACCTAAAGAAAATTTGAGAGCTAATCTCGACGGGTAGGACGACCGACTTTGCGGAAGATGAAACCGGTATGCTTCGATTGAAGGGTAGGTTATGCCTTCTGGATAACTCAGAACTTAGAAAGGAGATATTGTCGGAGGCGCACTGTGCGAAGTACTCCTTCCATTCCGGTAGCACAAAGATGTACAAGGACCTCCGTACAAACTTCTGGTGGCACGGAATAAAAATAGATGTGGCACTCTTCGTGTCGCAATATATGGCTTGTCAGCAGGTGAAAGCTGAGCACCAGAGATCGAGCGGGGAGATGCAGAATCTGGCGATTCCGGAATAGAAGTGGCAGCACGTGTGTATGGATTTTATTATTGGTCTGCCGAAGACGCCGTGGGGAAATGCTGCCATCTGGGTCATCGTCGATCGACTAACCAAGTCAGCGCACTTTATTTCCATTAAAGTTACTTGGAGCGCATTGATCGCCTGACGCAGATTTATCTTGATGAGATAGTACGGCTGCACGGAGTTCCAGTATCCATCATCTCTGATCGGAATTCACGGTTTATGTCACGATTCTTGAGTAGCCTTCACTCAGCTTTGGGTACCAAGTTGAACTTTAGCTCAGCCTATCATCCCCAGACCGACGGTAAAACAGAGCGCGTCAATCAGATTCTCGAAGACATGCTACGGCTCTGTGTAATTGACTTTAAATCAAGCTGGAATGTTCATCTACCTCTGGTCGAATTTGCATACAACAATAGATATCAATCCCGTATCCAAATGGCGTCGTATGAAGCCTTGTACGGACGAAAGTGTTGATCACTCATTTGCTAGGACGAAGTCTGAGAGTGGCAGGTTCTCGGCCTGGAACTGGTGGAACAGACTGTGCAAAAAGTTTAGCTTAATCGGGAAAGATTAAAGACCGCACAGAGTCGTCAGAAAATTTATGCGGATGTTCATCGTTGACCCCTCGAGTTTCAAGAAGGCGATCATGTGTTTCTTAAAGTGTCGCCTATGCGGGGAGTGAACCGGTTTGGTGCAAAGAAAAAGTTGGGTCCAAGATTCGTTGGGCTGTTCGAAATACTCAAGCAGGTCGCCCCAGTGGCCTATCAAATTGCCCTGCCGCCGGCGCTAGAAGGTATACACAATGTCTTCCACGTCTCTCAGTTATGGAAGTACGTGCATGACCCTAGCCACGTGGTAGATTTTGGCCAGCTGGAAGTGAAGTCCGACTTATCCTACGTTGAAGAGCCAGTTCAAATCTTAGAACACAAGGATAAGATGCTACAAAATCGAACGATCCCTTTCGTCCGTGTACTCTGGAGTAACTATACGGTCAAAGAGTCGACGTGGGAGCTTGAATCGGAAATGAAGGAAAAATTTTCTTCATTGTACTCGTAGAGGTAGGTTCTATCCTTAAGTTTTGAGGACAAAACTTTTTATTAGTTAGTTATGGTGTAGTGCTCCGTCCCTACATCGTGCCCCATTTTCATCCACAGGGTGCGCAAGAAAGGAACACTGTCGCTATCGATTCGGTCAGAACCGATAGGTCAAAATCGGCCGAATCAGTCGAACGGAAACGGTTGAATTAAGATCCATTCTCCGTTATAGAATGGCTTCTTTGGAACCAAGTCCCATATTCAGCGGGTTGCGCCTCAAGGATTAGCTCTGCGGCTGAGTTGGGAGAGACCTCCGTTGCTCTGGTTTTCATGTCGTGCTTGATTTGGCTTTGGCTTTGGTTTTCGTGAATGCATTTTCATGAATATTTCCAATGGGTTTTCATGAATTACGTTTTTGAGCTTCGCATTCATATCAAAATTCCTTGAATTACACAGTTTTCTAATCAGTTGCTTATAGGATTGCAGGTGATCGCGTAGGCGACGTCAGCGCAGCCAACCAGTCCCTTGCCTAAAGCAAGTCTAAGGTGAGTGGCTGACCTTCTTCGCCTCGACCCTTTATTTCAAAATCAATGAAGTTAAATGAAGTGCTTGTCATCATAGTTTAGAATCAAAGAAATCATGACACGATTCTTCACGAAACACTTGCTATCAAACTGCCGATATTGAAAATGGAAAATGTGCTTTCTTATGCAATTCAACTTAGCCTATATAAAACAATGAATGAATCGATTAACGTTTATCGCAACGACATGGCTAAGTGAGTAAATCGACTAAGTTCAAAAGAAAGGCTAAGTTTTACAAATAAAAGAGAAAGGATAATGTTCTAGAAAAGAGATAGCATTTTTCAAGACTCTGCAAAATGGTCATTGGACAACTTTTCGACAAGGTGTAGTTTTCCTCGAACGGTTGCCTAGGCCAAGGAACCGATTCGGTCCGGGAGGAACGAGTATAGCAAATGCCAGCCTTACATCGACATGGGTTATTCGGAAACTTTCGCACAGGGCTCGCTACCCGTCGCGAAAGGGTCGCCGTCTAACCCAGCTGTAGTCCATGATGGCTTGACATCGCCAGTGACCTTCACACCCCTTCACTGCTTGAACTAATCCACGTGACACAGGATGAATATGATAGTTCTCAATGTATACAATTTCATATGCTTGCCTCAAATATGTTAACATGCAAATCGATCAGGATGGTTAGAAAGATCACAGAAATAGCTAGCTAACATGTTTATAAAACTGCTTGAATCAAATACAGAGCTTGGATTTTAATTAGCCATTTGTCAGTACATGTGATCGTACTGATCCTCGCTCTTTGTAGGTCCCGTAAATCAGGAAGGACGTGCCAACTAGATCGGCGACATTCATAATTTTGAAGCTTTGGCCGTACGTCGAAGACTTTCCCTGCAACTCCACTTTTGAAGACTCTCAACTGTCCAAGAAAGATGGCTCAACGTCCCTCCATTCTAGGTCACTGGAATACTCTGTTGTAAATTGAGGGATGTGTGCAATGTATGGAACAACTATCTCATCGGTACTCTTTTATAATTAAGTCATGTTGTAGCCCGCATGGCATGAGTCCTGTACTGGAGTCTGTAAATGATGTCTATTATCAATAAAGATCAAAGTTCTCTCTACTTAACGTATGATTCAATTTGTCTGCTTACTCTCTTAGATCTCGTGTTTCAGATTACCTTATGACTATGCCTTGTGCGATCGTAAATTAGGTTCGTACGGCATCACGTCCGGGGGACGACTATCGATTCAACGGAATCGGGACATGACAAATGCAATATTCATTGTACTAAGTGTGGGTATAAGCATGTTGAGCCTATAAATAGGGGCTTTTGAAGAGAGATTTTGCTCGTTCTTTTCCTTCTCTCATCCTATGATCGACATTAAGGCTTCCTCGACTCCTCTTTTTTTGGAGAGGAAAGCGAACTCAAGGCAAAGTCGCCCGAAGTTCCTACCGGCACGACGCTCGACATCGGCGTGGTATACTCTGTAGTTGAAGGTAGGTAATCTGCTACGAAAA
Organism: Iris pallida; assembly: GCA_029216955.1. Taxonomy (NCBI): domain Eukaryota; kingdom Viridiplantae; phylum Streptophyta; class Magnoliopsida; order Asparagales; family Iridaceae; genus Iris; species Iris pallida. The sequence continues at coordinate 11,144,012 of JANAVB010017999.1, read as the reverse complement.
GAAGGAAAAACTTTATTCTTGGAAGCCATAATACACGAGTACATATTGTCACGCCCTGACCCAGAAAATCGCTCGTCCTCGCATCGATTTATTCGAATCATTCATCCTCGCTTGAATGTGATGTCATATGAGTCTGGAGTTACACTCGTACAAGGCAAGATAACAAGTTCTCAAATGGTCATCTTTGATTTGATATTAGCAGCGAAAGAAACAGAGTATACAAAACAATTCTCTTTATTGATAATTAAACTGAGGTTACAAAGGCTTTTAATAGCCCAACTGAATTTGTCAGATTGGCTACAACACTCAGGTTCTCTCTTGCCTATAAAAGATTTCACCGTTCTATACATTATGTCTTCTATATCTCGGCTGCATCATCCTGTTGCAAGTTCGAGCGTCAATGTGGTCGTACGTATCAACACGCAATGATATTCCATGCCTCAATGCGTTCAAACGAAGCTCCGTCGTGAGCAAATTATTTTCTGAACCTGCAATCAATCTGGTGGAAGATCAGTACTAATCCTCTCTCGTACTGATCAGAGACCCACTTTACTAAACCGACATAAAGTGGATATATGGATCATGCAGCTTAATTTGTGATCTTTCTATATTTGCCTTAGGATAGGTTTCATGGAATATTCGAAAGTGGTAAAGCATGTTATCATGGAAAGCATGTTATGTTTGAATCTTGTAAGCAAACAGGCAGGCAACATATAGTAATCTCGTGTTTTGATTCGTGGTGCGACTTCTTACCAACATCGACGTACTCGCCCTTGCACTGTTGCAAGGTGAATACGCCTACCATCCTTCCCTGTCATATTGTAAGTGATCTTTGTGCAGGATCTTTGTATGTCTACACTTTTTGGCCATCATTCTTTAAACTATATAAAGGTCGTTGGCCTATCCGTGCCAGAATGGAACTCTACCATATTTCTTTTCCCAAATTGGATAACCCGACGTCCTTTCCGTACGGGTTGCTGGCCCAATATCCGAAGGACGCCGAACTTACCATCAATTGCGGCTTATCACATGTAGAAGATCGCAAGTCATGCCCAAAAAAGTGCAACAATAATGATTAACATCCCTCCTAGGTCGAACGGTCCCGGTGCCCCAGCATTTAACTCGTTCGAGGGAAATTTTGCCCTTAAGCTTTGGAGGCATTACTTTATGGAGATCGAGTAGATATTTTCACCGACCACAAGAGTCTTAAGTATGTGTTTACCCAGAAGGATCGTAACATGCGTCAGAGAAGATGGCTAAAGTTATTAGTGGATTATGACATCAACCAGCAGTATCATCCTGGGAAGGCCAACGTAGTTGCAGATGCGTTGAGTAGAAGAGCAAGAGCTTACTTTCTAACAGTACAGCCAGAGTTATTAGCGGATCTTGAGAAGATGGTATAGAGATAGTTCTCCTTCTAATGTGGCATTGATGGCCAGTATGCAAGTTTAATCCAGCATAGTTGAGAGAATCAAGATAGCACAGTCATCGGATTCTAAGCTTAAGCGGCTTAGGGCAGAATGTGAAGCAGGACGAAAAGCAGAGTTATGTATTCACGAAAATGGCAAGCTCTGACATGGAAACGTCTTTGTGTACCCAGTAGTGACATCAAGCATGAGATTATGACAGAGGCTCACAGTTTACAGTATTCAATTCATCTCGGTGGTACGAAGATGTATCGTATATCCGTCAGTATTTCTGGTGGAATGGCATGAAGAGGGAGATAGCTTGGTTTGTCTCTCGTTGTTTAGTTTGCTAACAAGTTAAAGCTGAACATCAGAGATCAGCTGGACTTTTTCAACCTTTATCGATCCAAGAATGGAAATGGGAGCATATTACTATAGATTTTGTAACGAGGTTACCTAATCCCCAGCATGGAGGGATGCTATATGGGTTATAGTTGATCGACTCACGAAGGTAGCTCATTTTTACCTTTCAAGGTTGGTTATTCGACGGATCAGCTAGCAGAGATGTACCTCAGGCAGATAGTCCGACTACAGGGAGTGACAGTCAGTATCATATCTGACAGAGATTCAAGATATACATCGCACTTTTGGCAGAGTCTTCAAGAGAGTTTGGGAACTCGTCTCAAGTTTAGTTCAGGTTATCATCCACAAACAGATGGTCAGTCGAAGCACACAATTCAAACTTTTGAAGATATGTTACGATCCTGTACACTTGACTTCGATGGTTCGTAGGAAGATCATCTGCACTTGGTGGATTTCTCCTACAATAATAATTTTTAAACCAGTATCCAGATGGCACCGTTTGAGGCACTGTATGGCAGAAATTATAGATCACTTTTAGCCTAGTGATGTAGGCGAAAGGCACAAGATTACCGTTGCAGACTATCGAGGTGGTCAGACAAGTTAGAGAACATCTTTGAGTTACACAAGATCGTCAGTGCCATTGGACCGATTCTCATCGGCGTCCTCTTGAGTTTTCTATCGGCGATTACGTATTCCATAGGATCTCGCCTACCCGTGGCGTCATTTGATTCAGCGTACGGTAAAAGCTTAGTCCTAGGTATATAGGGCCATTTGATATTCTCGAGTGAGTAGGTGATATATCCTATCGTCTTGCTATTTTGTCGTTGTTACGTGAGGTACATGACGTATTCCATGTATCCCTATTGCGACAGTACATTTCGAATCCGAGCCATATCCTTATTCATTCGGAATTGGTTGTTGGTACCAACCTTTCGTATGAGGAAAGGCCCGTATCCATATTGGACCGAAGGGAGAAGATACTCAACAACAAGACTATTAGTTTAGTCCATTTTGCTTGGGGTCATCACTTTTTGGGTGAGTCAACTTGGGAACGTGAGGATGATATCTCGCGATATCCACACCTGTTTGACTCATAAGGTATAATGTCTTTCTTATGCCTTATGCTTTTAATTCTTTGCTTGCATGAATGATCGCTTGATTGACTGCTAGTCGTAGATTGCCAGTATTAGTGTAACTTGTCCCGACACCTCTAGCCTCTTGATTAACTTCTAAGGACAGAATTCTTCTAAGGTGGGTAGAGTTGTCACTCTCGTTTTTCGTTATACGTATTTTTATTATACGTGTACGGATTTCTGATATTTGTCAGGTGGATCGTAGTTAGACTTGTCTTACTTAGCCTAGTCTTGGTTTAATCTTGTCTTGGTTTATTTGGTTTGGTTCAACATGACTTGACTTGGCTTGGCTTGGTTTGGTTTGAGATGGAGAGGTTCGTATTTAAGTCAACTTCTGTCTCTCTCCTCCATAACTTTCATTTATTTCTTCTCATCTTCTTCATTTACTCCTCTCCACCTACACCCAAGTCCTAGGCAAGTACAACTTGCTTCATGATGGATCTCAAATTTTATTGTTCCTTTGTCTTCCTTACTTGATTCTAAGTCTCTTTAGAATTTAGAGATTTGGTTTTGAGGGTTACATTTTTGTAGATCTAATTTTATAGTTTCTTCGGTTTTTCTTGGTTTTGATCTCTTAAACTTTGTTATTTTTGAAAACTAATGGTTTCATGTTGTAGAGAATTTAATTTCATTCAGTTTAGACCTTTAGTTTGCCCAATTTTGAGTCCTTTAGCTCAAGTTATGAACATTGGAAGTTCTAAAACACCATTGCCAAAAGCTTGCTGGTAGGGACGATACCTCACGCACCTCGTGCGCACCTTGCGCACCTCATGCACCTTTTGTTCTGCATACCTTGCACCTCATGCACCTTTTGGTCCGTGCACCTCGTGCACCTCGTGCACCTTTTGGTCCGCGCACCTTCTACCTCGTGCACCTTTTGGTCCACGCACCTACCTCGCGTACCTTTTGGTCTATGCACCTCGTGCACCTCGTGCACCTTTTGGTCCGCGCATACCTTCGCACCTCGTGTGCACCTCGCTCACCTTTTGGTCCGCGTACTTGTACATTTGCCACCTTGTGTCCGCGCACCTTGTACCTCCTCAACCTTTTGGTCTGCGCACCTTGTACCTTGCGTACCTCTTGGTCTGCGCACCTTGCAACCTCGTGCACCTTTGATCCGCGCACCTTATACCTCGCACACCTACACCTCGCGCACCTTTTGGTCCACGCACCTTGCATCTCTCGTACCGTTTGGTCCGCGACCTGCACCTCGTGTACCCTTTTGGTCCGCGCAACTTACACGTCGTGCATCTCATGCACCTTGTACCTTGCGTAACTCGTGCACCTAGCACCTTCCGCCATGCGCCTTTTTTCGTGCACGAATCACTCTAAATGACTTTTTTTGTCCGTTTAAACTATTTGTAGCTAGATCTTAAAAAACTTAAAATGTGAAAGTTGTAGATCTTTTGGTCCTTGGCTTCAAGAATTTTCCTGTCTCACTTTAATCTGGGTTCATATGTGACTTATAGTTTCAATCACACATGGGTGTTCTCGTCTTCTTCGTATGTTTTTTTCTATACTTCCTACATTGCAAGGACCCGACTTGACACTTGATAGTCTTGAGATAGTAACTGAACTTCTTGAACATAATAATAATGAACCCATCTTGATAACTCTTGATAAGTGGCCCGTCAGGCGCACTCCAGACAGTACTCTTGACATGACCAAGTACCTGACTCTGTGACATCTATAATCTTGAAAGGCTGTTGCGACAGCGCCCCTGACTTGCTAAGTAACTCTTGTCTTGACAACACCGTAGTTGACTTTCTTGATTGTGCCTTACAAGCTACATGTCTCGTCTTGCGTCATGTCTAGGACATGGATTCCTGGTTACCACGTCAGGAATTCACAGTGCAATCTAACTAGTTAATGACTAGATTGATCAACTAGTTCATATATAGAGATTTTTTCCCATTACAGATGGATCCCGTTTCCGGCCACACCTGGGACTCGTACCTGCCGATGAGTAGGGCACATTTCCAGTCCACTGTCATGTGGGGCACTTCTTGAAAACGTAAGTACTGAAAGTACACCAATAATCTTGATAACTCTTATAATCCCCTCGCCTGGATACCTGGATAGCTGTAGGGCTTGTGACTGCGAAAACATTTCATTGCATCTTGCTAGTACTAAGCTTGTGATAACCCTAATGTTAAGGATAGCAGCCTAGGACTTGATTGGCCGTGCCCGAATGCTTGATCGTGATTAGCACGGAATTATATTCCGTCTATTTTTTTTCTAATACAAGCTATTTGTTTTATTCTAACCCTATCTTCTTATCATTTAAGCCTATTCATTTATTTATTCTCCTATTTTATTATCTACTGGTTTTAGTTCCTTAATGAAGCCTCCCTTGTGGCATTTGCCCTTTATAGGTCTGACCCCTGGTTTTGTATTGCCAAATTTCGGAGTGATACCTGAGATCTTCCTGCTTATCAGCCAGATGGTGAACCCAGATGTAATCCTGGCAACGAGTGGGTTTCTATTTTGCTCTTCCGCTTTACTGTAAATTATTCTTTTGAGGCGTTTAGCCGCCGAGCAAGTGTTAGCTCGTGTTGAAACTTAATTTCTGTTTGCCTAAGGGCTATAACTAATTGACAAATCTTATGGTTGATCATGTATGACTTAACTCTTGCTAGTCTTCATATTTTATATGACTAGTTTCATGTTCATCTGAATATTAATATTTGTGATGCCTTACTTTGTATGTATGATTATCTAACATCTTGTAACATTTACTTGCTTGCTTGAGATTGAGATACTAATTTGTGTCTTGACCATAAGAAACTGATGGTTATAGTTTAACCCTCATGCATCTAGACAGTCGTGACCGTATTGCAAGGTGGGTTGCACTTCAAGGTACATAGCTGGCTGTGTCTGACCCCACTCTTCAGTATTGTTCTGGGCATGACATTATCAGTATACCCCGTGCCTTATTTTAGCATCATGACTGGCGAAGAACTATGCACGCCTGAGATATCTCGATCTCTATGCTCTGGGCCTACCGTGCCCCTTTAAGGGCGTGCCCCCTTTTGCTCACGCCTCATAGCACACCCGATCCTTCACATTATTGTTACTTCCTCCCATACTACATTTAATGAAGTTTGAAATCTTTCTGGAGATGTAAAGTCAGACACTTCGACTCTCGTACCAAGGATGAACCCTCAAAAGTGGAGTACAACCACCTTGGAGATGTAAAGTCAGACACTTCGACTCACCAACTTGGGCGCGCCTGAGCCATTATGCCACCGCCTATGTTTATCAGTTGCTCCTTTTCGAGACTGCATTTATGAGCATGGCTCTCTCTCGAGGCCACTATACAATGCTCGATTCTCGTACAAAGAGACGAACACTCAAGTCAAGGTTCATTTCCCTCGAGAACAATGCAAATAGGCATATGTCATCCTAAGCCCCCTAGGCGCGTGTGCTTCTACTACCCCGCGCCACCTAGACATGACTCCTAGCACATGTGACTCTGGCGCGTGCCACGTATCCAAATGCCCAGTCATGCCAAAGAACGGTTTGGAGCATTTCGAGATTCTCTCTAACACATATCTACTACATGGCGGTCGGCTATGGTCTTGTCATGACCCTACCCAGTGTAGGGGCACGAGAAGGGGTACGTCCAGCCTACGCTGCAGTATCGACGTAGAAACACTGTTCTAGTCCTATCTAATCACAACTCACGCAATTATATAATGTACCTATCACAACCTCACCCCGAATGGAGGACAAGTATAAGATACGATAATACTCATCACAATCTAAGCACGATAAGATAATACAGGAGTCTAACAACTATATAAACTCAAAACACACAACTTAAATAACTCCCAAAATAACAACATCCCAACAATCTCACACCACTTATTACAAAACAAGTTCTAAAAAGAAACTAAACCAAACTAGTAATCTACTCCAAGCTCTACTGGTCCTCTAGACTAGCTGTGAATCTCCAGGTTACCTGTAATATTTTCGACAGGTCCAGTTAGGACAGGAACGAGCACAATAAATCTTACGCAGTTCATATCATGACAGGAAATATAGTATGCTATAGAGTAGAAACATGAAACGCTTAAGAATATACATGAAAAAAGATATGACTTATGAAAATATCTACTATAGTAAAGAACTAACAGTGGCTAGTAATGTAGATACAAGAGACATGTAATGGCTTAAATTTGCATATGATATACTAAAGAGTTTGCACATGATTACCTACTTTGGAATTGTTCACATGACCTTTATCCCTCCGTACCCCAATCAATACACAAGGATCCAGACAAGTTATGTTTATTGTATATGATATCATTGAAGGCCCGTAATGGATGCACATGAATGTATACATGGGGCTCTGTGAACATGAGAGTACATGAATCACAAGAGTGTACATGATTGTGAAAGCACCGGAGTACATGATGAAAGTGAACACACACATGACATACTGTAACCCGATGCTCCTGGGGGATAACATCTCATGAAGGGATCCATATAGTACCAATCCGTGTTAACAACGTGACAACATCAAGTAAAGTACTAGAGCATAAATGTAAATCCTATCAAGTATGAACGGTCAGAATGTACTCGCCTGATACCCTGAACAGCTGATATGAAAAGATGGCCAACTGGAGTCACAGAGTCCTAGTTAGAGCAACACAGTTATAAAGAGTTCAATTATATGGTAATTGAAATTATAATGTAATCTACATGAGCCTAAGTCAATCTAGGTCAAATTCAACTTTGGTCACTATAAAGTCAAACTAGTCAACTATAGTCAACTATGGTCAAACTAGCTAGGTTGGGTCAACAATGGTCAACTAGTTTAGGTTGTCAATTCTAGGTCTAAACAAAATAAGTCTATGCAAATCAGTATCCAAGATAGCTACTAACTCATAGCCTAAGTCACTTGCTAAACCAAGCACAAAACTAAACCATAACTAACCAGCACACAACTTAGTCATATAATGTTATATATTATTCCATTCACATATTCATATACATAGATATATATAGGAAACTATTTATATATATATAGAAGGAGAGGTAAAAGTAGTGATTGTGTGTGTGTTGTGTGTTTGGCATGTGTGAAAGGATTGTGTTAATGTTCTAAGATTTAGTGATCGGTAGGTGTATTGACATAGGATACATGGGTCAAAGGGTGTATGAATGCATGTGTGTAAAAGGTTATAGGTTAACTCAGTTTATAAAATGCATACATACATACTTACATTGCATACATGCATATATACATATCATTATACATACATACATTGCATACATGCCTACATACATATCATATATGCATACTGCATTCATTCATGCATCTATACATACATACATACATAGATGCATACATCATATCATGTATACATACATACATTGTATACATGCCTACATACATATCATATATGCATACTCTATATTATTTACATTCATTCCTGCATACCTGCATACATGCATACATATAATATTGCATACAACCATATTTTATCAAAATATGTGAATACATACACTACATTACCTTAACATATATATAATATCATTCATTCATATCCCATATACATGCATACTTCAGTTCATGCATTATATCCATTCACTATCATTAAGTTGCATACATATACTTATTTTTACATACATGTCATTCATGCATTTATATTTACATGCATCTATACATTATATACATTGTATACAACAAGTAAAAATGAAGAGGGAAAAAAGGAAAAAAAAACTGAAATAGAAAGGGAAGGGAAGGAAAAATGTAAGAAAAGGGAAAACAGTGGACATATACATGCTTGCATCATATATTCTACATTACCATACATGATACATTATATATTTATTACATTATGCATTCATATCTATCATTGCATGTATACCTTGCATTCATATCTAGCATTCATTATATACTTTCATGCATATATTGTATATCATTCTTTCATTCATGATTTATGCATTGCTTACATACATTACATTGATTGCATTCCTACATACTTGCATTCAACCATATATACATTATGTAGAGGATACATATATATATATATATATATATATATATATATATATATATATCATTTCATTCATCTAACATATCATGCAACATACTCTACATTCATTTAATATCTATACTACATAGGCTCATAGATTACACAAAATGCCTATGTCATATAGTCACTCTTCTACTTAAAATCAATACTATACCAATTGGGCTTTACTAAATTCTAGGATTAAAGTCATAGCCCTTTGTGTTAGCTTTCCGAAACTTTAAACGGATCGCATTTTCGTGTCCGGAAGCTCCCGAAATCGCAAAAATACTGAAACGCATTCGTCTTTCGGACAGCTGACACTCAAACAGTTCTACAGAAAGTTCTAGAATGTATTTTACCTATTAATATATATATTGGAAAGCTAACTTCGATACGGTTCTTTTAAAAAAAATGGAAGATTAATCGAAGTTCTAAGCTAAAAGTTATGACATTTCTAAGTTATTTTGGTTAATAAAAACGTGGATGAATATTATGACGAATTTGAGTTGTTTTGGACAAAAGAAACACATGTAGGCCACGATACTTGGATACCAACATAGGTATCCAAATGAAACTCATTCTAACCATCCTAACTAAGATCAATCCACTCTCTAACCATTCTAAAACTGAATTTAAATATCTATTTAGACTATTAGCATACATACATACACATGGGGTGTCCTAATTTGGGATCTATCAAGTAGGACACAAGACACATATCTAAAATCCTCAAGAGAGCTCCAAATGGCCTCAAATTTGAATCTAAATGGGGTACATGCATGGGGTGGATCCTATGGATTCAAAACTAACTAATATGCATAGAAAATCAATTTAGAGGGTTGGTTTTACCTATTGGGAGTGGAATCCCAATGACACTCCCAATGACACGGCTCCGACACGAAGATCTTCCAAAAAGGATACTCCTCCTTGCACTTTGCTCCAAATCTTTGCTAGTACCCTCCCTTGGTAGTATGAGAAGGTTGGATGGAAGTTTTGATGGAGGGATGTAAGGATTTGGAGATCAAATCAAAGAGGGAAGCTCTCTAATTTGGAGAAGAACACTATGTGAAAGAAAAGAGGCAAGATAGAATGAAATGAATGGAAGGGAGGCTAACCTACCGATAGTGGCTGCCATTAAACCCTATTTGGGCCTTGGGGGAAGCCCAATAAGGCCTCAACTAGTCCTCTTGGTTAATTTTAAGTTAGGTTCAAGTTTGGGATCAAAAGGGTTAAATTTAAACCTCTAACTTAACCAATCTAACAAGTGAGATTAGTCTAGACTTACTAACTTAATTAGTAGGATTTGTGGGCCATGACTAACTAATGTTGGGGTTCCTTCTAGAGTCTAAGCTACCCGGGTCACTAACACAAGTCAACGAAACGAAACTCAAATCCGACTAAACAAATCCCGTAAAATCAATATTAAAATATAAAATTCCCAAAGTATTAAAATATAAAAATAACCAAAATCACAATACATCAATTTAAATATTATTAAAATAATCTAAAATTATCAATTAATCAAAATCCTAAATAATTCAAAAGTAACAAAATAACCAAAATACCCTTAGCCTAAAAAGTTGTAAATAGTCATTCTAATCACATAGTTAGGTCCCCATTGTCATGGTTAGTCTCTAGGCTCAACAGTTCTAGGGTTCACTAGCTAACACATCAAAATTATAATTCACCAATTTTAAATAGTATTAAATTAATTAAAAATCTCCATAAATCATAAATCCTATTATTAAATAATAAACTTTTACAAAAGTTCAAAATTACCCGCATTTTAGAAAATGGGTGTTACAGGTCTCCTCACCAGTGAAGTGTGTGCCTGATCGTAACCAACCCCTGTTTAGGGGTGCCGCATGGCAAGTTGAAGCTCGCGCCTGTCTACTCTTAGGCGTGGGTACTACTCCCTCCATCAACTATAAATAGGAGGAGTTCTCCTCTATTTAAATGGTCGATCCCCCCCCCCCCCATTCCTGAATTCCTCAAGAGGTTCCCGAGTAAGCCGAGAGAGTCCTTGCTGCTTCCCTTAGCTAGTGAAGTTGAGCCCGACAATACTCCCTCACAGTCAGATCGTCAACCGAGTAAAGAAACAACCCTCCACCGTCACAACCCAGATCAAAAAAATGCGATCAGGGATTCCTATTCAGGAGTTCCTCTTTGCATTCTCGTTTACAGTACTTCATAAGCAGCATAATTTCAAGCTCGAAAGTGGTATCGAACAAGATAACGACTCTGCTGGGGATGTCCTTCTCCTCTAAAGAATACTGTGATACAATCTGACACGGCCATGCTCGGAGCCACTACATAGATGTTGGTCGTCAAATTTGACCAATCAGCATTTGAGAAAATGCTCTCGGAGGATAGTACGGGCTCTTCTTCTAGATTGTTGAAGTCTAAGAAATGAAGAAGACGTGGGTACATACTCGTGTAGCTTACCTACAACCTACTGAAGAAGAGCAGTACGTGCCGATACTCTTACCCGGCGAGCCGATGACTTCGTCCCCCGCACTTCCCTTAACACATAGCTCAGAGAAGTTCAACATTCAGGGGGAACGTGCGCCCACTAATAGGTGCGGGAGGAAATCAACCCAAGGAAAACTCAGCGCCTTAGGTGACTGAAGACCTCGAGCGTGTGAGGTGGTCTCAGAAGAAGGCACAATACATGGCAAATATAAAACCAAAACCAAGGCGCGGGCCATACGTGCCACACATGCCATGCAAGGCATGTGCCTCTAGTGGTGATGCGTGCGCCTGATGGAAAGCTCTATAGATCTTATTCGTGCGCCTCTGTGCCAGGGTCGGGCCAAACTCCAGATTCTTTCAAATACCCAAATGCTCTGTTGGCTCAGGAATAGGGCATGGGGGCACTACCAATATAAGTCATATTGGCGACGAATTTAGCGACTCCGAGTACTAACATTGCTACTTTTTGTGTATTTAGCGACGTCTATAAAAGATGTCGTTGAACGTCACTATTAGCGACGTAGAGCGACGAGTAGCGACAAGCATTATTGTTTGGAAAGCAGATGTCGCGGTCTCGTCGCAAAACGTCGTTGTTTTGTTTCATTTAGCGACGTTTTCTGACTCATACTTCTGTACGTCATTGTATCTTTAGTTTACAGCGACGTTTAGCGACGTCCTTTTTTAGATGTCGCTAAAAAGTTTCATATAGGGTTCAAGTGCCGATCGACTTTTTATTTTTTTTTTCACCCTAAATTTCCCTTCCCGCTCTCTCGTCCCTAAATTTCCCTTCCCCTTTCGTCCCTTCGGCGTCCTCCCTCCCTCCAGCGACCCCCTCTCCGAGGCGACCCCCGTTCCTTCGGCGTCCCCCCTCCACCATCGATTCCCCTCGTCGATGCCGATCCGACCAGTCCCCTCCACCGCTGCTCCAGCCCCGGCGACCCCGACCCGACTCCGACCAAGGCAGGTAAACCCTAACCCTATCTCCCTCCTCCTGACGTACTGACACAGATACGATACGACACACGCAGATATGACATACACGACACGCACACACACAGACACGACACATATGCACACACATATGCACACACGCTGACACGATACGACACACACGATACGCACACACACAGACACGAAATAGGGCAGTAAGCATGTTGGCAAGTGCCACATTGGCATATGCCATGTTGCATTACTGCAGCAATAGAAACTTGCCTTGACGAGGCTTGTATTGGCTCGGGCTACAAGCCACGTGGGCAGGGGTTAGAGAAGTCAGGGGCTTTAGGAGATAGGGGAATCCCATTTGGGAGCTCGAATACAGGCAAATGCCTGAGTGAAGTGTGTATGTATCGAGTATGAGTGTGAGCAGTGGTATCAGTTGGTATCAGTATAGTATTTTGGGGAGATGAGAGTGCCTATTTGAGTTAGTGTGGTACTAGTGAGTGAATGTAGTTTAGGATCAATTAGGATATTTAGAAGTGAATGCGAGTATCCTATCTAAGAGTGTTAGTGTATGTGATTATCAGTATGTGTCAGATCTTAGTATTCCTAAGTAAGAGTGGGTATATGTGAGTGAGTGTCATTAGAGTGTTCTAGAGTTAGTTCAGTCCTAGTACCTAGAGTGTATAGAGTACCCTAGAAGGGTGGGTATGATTGGTGAAGTGTTTTAAGCCATTCTCTAGAAATTAAATTTACTTATGCCAAGCCTTTTGGGCCTATCAGAGTTATAAATTTTTTCGAAAATCTAGTATAAAGCTGATTGCCTAAAAAAGCTTGCATAAGTGAGAGTGTATAGAGTGAGTATACTAGTAGTATTTCGTAGTATACTAGAGTGTATAGAGTGAGCTTTCCTACTTCCTTTCTTCTCATTCGGGTCATTGAGCCGACTATTCCGTATCATAGGATATCTACCTCAACCTCACCCTAGAAAAGTGTAGAAATATTAATATTAACCAAGGTTCACAGTATCGATTTCGGTATCGGTATCGTTATTGGTATCATTTACAGTTGATATCATGAATCTCATAGCTTCCGCTAACAGAGCATAATGTGGAGCCAAACGTTAAGCAGAGCTTCATATTCAAAATATTAGAAGTAACAAGTTTTCGATTGGTGGTGGGACGAGAAAGGATTCTGACTCGTCCCACCACCAATCGAAAACTTTTTTCTTCTAATATTTTGAATATGAAGCTCTGCTTCATGTTGGGCTCTACATTGTGCTCTGCTAGCGGAAGCTATGAGATTCATGATATTAACCATAACTGATATCGAAACCGATTCCGATACAGATAGTGTAAATCCTCTTTCCGAAAATTTTTAAAAATAATTTTTTGATTTAAATGGTGATTTTTATAATTTTATAAATAATTATTTAGTTAATTAATACGGTAGATGACTTTAGCCATGGTTGAGTTTTGAAGTACCAGACGACTATGAATCATGGAATGGATAGTGCAAGTGGCGTGCCTTGACTAGTATATTAGCCAAAGTAGGGAAGGCTGAGCCATAGTGATATCCTAACTAAGAAAACCAGGCTAAGTTGTGAGTTAATCCCTATAAATGATTAATTAGTTATTTATTAATATTTTGACTTTAGGAAATTCGGTTATACCAAACTAGTCCGGACTGGGCCTGAACCGAGCCCAAGCCATGTAGGCTTATAGTGAGTCCTAAGACGTCCATGACAATATACTTTGAGTGTATACTTTTACCTTGTTTTAAGTGTCTAATAATATTTTCCTAGAATAATTGTTATATATATAATATAAATTTAACTTGCGAGTATTCGCAATATTTTAATAGCCACATCTTAATAGCCTCACGATCTGTATCGTTTTTTTGGTCATGTATGCCATGTTTGGTTCGATTCTGAGATAGTTGATTGGATCGCCGTTTTGCGGGCCCCACGATCCGATTCAACGGACGATTTTGTGTACGGCCTACTGGAATCCACAATTGGACATACCGTTGGGTTCGTCTCGTCAAAACAAATTTGTAGACATATAGTTTGACGACTTTAGAGACCACTGACTCTGGCACGCTTTTTGGTGCAAAACGGATCCAACGATGGACATCGTTTTGGCCCAAAATTACCGTTTTGCCCCTGTGTCCAAAATTGGACTTAAGGACAGGCAATCCTAGATAATTTGAGTATTCTGAGAATGTTGGCAATGTCTGTTTCAACTTTCGGAGACAGTTATGAGATTTGGACTTTATGGCTTACCAGTTGACGGTATACTGTTTGTTCTTCGTGCTACCACCAGGCAAGATACCTTGCCTCCCTCTACAGTTTATTTTCATACTTATAGTTTTTTCTATTTTTATATATGTTATCATCTTATTCTCTAGTTGATGTGAGTTTATCTATATGTTTCCTGCGTTCCATGTTTTACTAGATTATCGTCTTGCTTGTATATCAGTTTCATGATTAGATAGTGTAGTTACACCAGGCTTGTTCACTTTATAGTTCATGCTAGAGTTGTCCTTACCCGTGTCTTGATATGAGTTGTACCTTGTTTCACCTGTGCCTCGACTGAGTCGTGTCTTGGAACGAGTACGTGTAGTTGAACTGATAAATCCTTGTTATCGTTTCCTCAACCAGAGAGTCCACACTCGGGACGAGGGTTGACCATTTGTACTAGAAAGTCCACACTCAGGACGAGGGTGTTTGTCTTGATCTATCTACATTCGTGAGTCCACACTCGGGACGAAGATGTTGTTTATTTGCACCAGAGAATCCACACTTGGGACGAGGGTGCCTTGTCTTGGACTAACCAGAGAGTCCACACTCGGGACGAGGGTTAGTGATTAGTTCAAACCTGCGAGTCTACTCGGGGCGAGGGTTTGGTATTCCATTGATCTCGTGTTCACTTATTCATCCAGCAGTTCAGTTACGTGTAGTTGTTCTTGTATCCCCGTTCATAGTCACCTGTCAGAAGTCAGTTGTTGGTAGTCACTTGTTAGTTGTCATTTGGTCAGTAGTCACTTGTCGTGATTTCGTCTTTTTCTCTGTTTATATCTTATTTGTTTTTATGCATGATAAACTGCTAGATAGGCATATTTTTATGTATCTTGCTATGTCCCCTGAGGACCTGATGATCTTTTCAGGTTAGTGATTGCATGGAATTAGTTAGTAGTTCTGGATGGCGGATGATTATGACACTTGTGGGGTTCAGATGATTACGATATTGCTTGCGAGATTCAGGTATTGATATCACGTTATTATCCAGCTCGTGCTTTCCTTTCATTATTATGAGATATCCTATTTATTGATTCAGTTTGTAGACTCTTGTTATATTCTTTGGAGTCTTATCGGACATTATGCTAGTGGGCTGCAGACCACGACCCATAGTTTTTCATTCATGCTTATATTACTCTTGTGGATTTGAGATATAGATTACATTGCCATGATTTGGCAGTATACCATAGCCTTGACAGCGTTTACGTATTCGAGTTTGGCTGAGTCCGCTTGATGCGTAGCTGGCTTGCACACGTACTTACATCTGAAAAGCGGGTGCGGGTCATAACAAGTTTTTTGGTGGCCCATGCAGGTCAGAGCATATCGTATCGATTACGTAATTGTACTGATACGAGCCTGCGAACATGACTAAACCCTTAGAAATCTCAATCCACACTGCCTTGAAAATTCTCCTAGAAATTTCTTTTCGTGCCTGAAATTCATATTCGCTCTTGATTTTTCTTCCTTGCCTTCCCGTACCTTTGATTCTCGTCCCTTCCTATTTCAGGGTGACGAATGATCGTGCTGCCTAGAATTCATCAGAAATTCTTGAATTATAGTATAATATTGTTTTATTATTGAATGTTTAGTTATTTATAGATATGAGGGATTATAGATGCCATATGCCCTAGATATCTGTTGGTGGAATTGTTAGCAACTAGTTAGCAGATTATAAGATTTTAGTAACCGTGTTTTGAGGAGTAGTGTGACCAAAGGTGGATAGAAGTCCTTAAGTATTCAGAGTTATAAAATGGCTAGAGAAGGTTATAAAATATTTTTGAGAAATTAAATTTGAGGAGATTAAGGTAATAGTAGACTTTGAATTTTAAGGAATAGTTATGAATTAGAATTTCGAGGATGAAATTATTTTTAAGGTGGGTAGATTTGTAACTCCTCTTCCCGAAAATTTTTGAAAATATTTTTTTGATTTAAATGGTGATTTTTAGAATTTTATAAATAATTATTTAGTTAATTATTACGGTAGATGACTTTAGTCATGGTTGAGTTTTGAAGTACCAGACGACTAGGAATCATGGCACGGATAGTGCAGTGGCGTGCCTTGACTAGTGTATTAGCCAGAGTAGGGAAGGCTGAGCCATAGTGATATCCTAACTAAGAAAACCAGGCCAAGTTGCAAGTTAATCCCTATAAATGATTAATTAGTTATTTATTAATATTTTGACTTTTAGGAAATTTGGTTATACCAAACTAGTCCGGACTGGGCCCGAACCGAGCCCAAGCCGTGTAGGCTTATAGTGAGTCCTAAGACGTCCATGACAATATACTTTGAGTGTATACTTTTACCTTGTTTTAAGTGTCTAATAATATTTTCCTAGAATAATTGTTATATATATATATATATATATATATATATATATATATATATATATATATATATATATATATATATATATATATATATTATATATATATATATATATATATATATATATATATTGATTGAATATTTATTCTTGGAAATATGATAACTATTTTCTTTACATTATCCTTGTGTATTTTAGGGTATTAAACTATATAAATGTGTATATATAGATTTATGGTGCCTATTTAATAATTATATATATGTTTTCATTATTATTAGAAAAGTTAGTAAATATATTTATGAGATAAATATATTATGTATAATAATATATATTATTTTATTGATATTATTAGTAATGCTTTATTTGTTATGAAAAATAGTTGCCAAGGATATGTTTAAATCCTTTGGGTATAATTAAGTGATATTGTATATATGATATGATATTATATATATATATATATATATATATATATATATATATATATATATATATATATATATATATATATATATATATATATATATATACATATATATATATATACATACATATATATATATATACATACATATATATATATATTATATATATATATATATATTTTTTATATATAAATAGATTAAGAAAAAGGGAAAAAGGAAATCCAAGTAACCCAGCCCAGCTAACCCCCCCTAACCGCATAGTAGCACCCTATCCCAGCCCAGCCTGTAGCACCCAGTTTCTAAAATGAGGGTAATTTTGAAATTTTGTAATTATAATCATTTAATAATGATATTTAACCATGTTATGATTTTTGGTATTTTTTAGTTAATTTAAAAACTATTTAAAACCACGACTTGTGATTTTGATGATTGACTAGTGTAACCCTAGAGTTTGGCTAAGCCTAGAGACTAACCATGACCAAGGGAGCCTAGTCATGTGATTAGGATGACTAATTACAACTTTTTAGTCTAAGGGTATTTTTGTAATTTTGACAATTTTGTGAAATTGTAATTATATTAATTAAATATGTGCTAGTTAATTATTTGAGACTTGACCTAGAAGTTTAGTTGGGGTCCAGATGTTTACGATATTGCTTGCGAGATTCAGGTATTGATACCATGTTTATTATCCAATTCATCCAGCTCGTGCTTTCCTTTAATTATCATGATATATCCAATTTAATGATTTAGTTTATAGACTCATGTTATTTATTGGAGTCTAATCGGACATGTATGCTAGTGGGCTGTAGACCACGACCCATAGTGTTCATTCATGATTCGTACACTTATTATGGATTTGAGATATAGATTTATTTGTCATGATTTGGCAGTTTACCATAGCCATGACAGCGCTTACGTATTCGAGTCGGGCTAGAGTCCGTTTGATGCGTAGCTGGCTTGCTCACGTGCTCGTGTCTGAAAAGCGGGTGCGGGTCGTGACAAGTTTTTTTGGTGGCCCATGCAAGTCAGAGCATATCGTATCGGTTACGTAACTGTACTGGTACGAGCCTGCGACTATGACTAAACCTTAGAAATCTCAATCCACTCTGTCTTGGAAATTCTCTTAGAAATTCTCTAAACGTCCTTGAAACTTCGTATTCGCTCTCGATTTTCTTTCTTGCCTTCCCGTACTCTTGATTCTCGTCCCTCCCTATTCTGGGGTAACAAATGATCGTGCTATCTAGAATCTATCAGAAATTCTCAAATTATAGTATAATATTGCTTGACTATCGAATATTTGGTTGTTTATAGATATGAGGGATTATAGATGCCATATGCCCAAGATATTCATTTGAAGGATTGTTAGCCAGTAGTTAGAAGATTATAAGATTTTAGTGACCGTATTTTGAGGAGTAGTATGACCAAAGGTGGGTAGAAGTCCTCAAGTATTCGGAGTTACAAAATGACTAGAGAAGGTCATAAAATATTTTTGGAGAAATTAAATTTGAGGACATTAAGGTAATAGTAGACTTAAATTTTAAAGGATAGCTATGAATTAGAATTTTGAGAACGAAATTATTTTTAAGGTGGGTAGATTTGTAACTCCTCTTCCCGAAAATTTTCGAAATATTTATTTTATTTATTCGATTTAAATAGTGATTTATGATTTTTATAAATAATTATTTAGTTAATTATTACGGTAGATAACTTTAGCCATGGTGGAGTTTTGAAGTACAAGACGGCTAGGAATCATGGCACAGATAGTGCAGTAGCGTGATTTGACTAGTGTTTAGCCATGGTGGAGGAAGACCCAGCCATAAATGTGTTCTAACTAGAAAAACCAGGCCAAGTTACGACTTAACCCCCACCGATGAATTAATTATTTATTAATTAGATATATTGATTTTAGATGACCCGATTGTACCAACTTAGCCCGAACTGGGCCCGAACCGAATCCAAGCCTTTGTAGGTATGTAGTGAGACCAAAGACGACCATATAGGCATATTTTATGTGTGTACAAATAGTTCCTAAATTATTTTGAGTATTGATGTATATTTTTAATTATTTAAATATTTGTACAAAAATTGGTATTTTTATTATTAATATTGTTTTACCATATTTGTACAATTTTTTGGACCCGGATAAAGGTAAATAGTATGGATTCACCAAACCACCATTTAATTATTTTATTATTATTTTATTATTTGTGGTGATCAAATGTCACGCCCCAGAACCAGAATACTGGAGAGCGGGGG
The DNA here is from genome assembly GCA_029216955.1 of Iris pallida. NCBI lineage: Eukaryota > Viridiplantae > Streptophyta > Magnoliopsida > Asparagales > Iridaceae > Iris > Iris pallida. The sequence goes on along the minus strand of JANAVB010017999.1, from coordinate 11,124,378 downwards.
CAGACATAGCCAGCTACGTATATAAAATGGATTCCATCTCGCTATACGGTCACGGCTGTCTAGATACATGAGGGTTTAACTACAAGCCAACAGTCTCTTATGGTCATGAACAAGCCTAATGCCTCAATCACAAGCAAGTAAGTAAAGTCACAAGATGTATGATCATTAAATATACAATAATAAGGCGTCCCAAATATTACATATTCAGCTGATCATGACGCTAGTCGTTATAAAATGTTAGGACTAGCAAGAGTTTAGTCATACATGATCAACCCTAGGATCTGTTAACCATGTTACAGACCGTAGGCAGACAGTAAGTAAATGCAATCGAGCTAAACAGGTGCTTGTCGGCTAAACGCCTCAAAAGAATATTTTTACAAATAAGTGGGAGATCAAAAATAAACCCACTCGTTGTCCTGGTTACGTCTAGTCGCCACCATCGGGCTGGAAAGTCGGTAGATCCTCTGGAGCTGCTCCGAAATCTGGCCATACAAAACCAGCTGGGTCAGACCCCAGAAAGAGCAAGTGCCACAAAGGAAGCTTTACTTAGGAACTAAAACCAGCAATTAGCATAGAAGATAATAGTAATATAATAAAACTGGAGAAAATATAACATCACGAGGATATATGGTAAGATAACCATGGGACCATTCAGATAACCAGGTTACAATCCTTAAACCAAACAAGGACCGGGATTGTAACCCTTCGTCTGAACCGAACTTGGTTTCTCCCATTATCAGCAAATAATATAAGAAAATCAGAACATGTAACAATCTATACAGAATCAAGACTAGACTGATTATTCCTCATTCAGTCAATCACGGCCAAGCAATGAGTACGGCTTGATACTTTAACTAACTAGGGTTATCACAGGCCTAGTTACTAGCAAGATGCAGTGAGATTATTCCACAGCCACAAGCCCTGCAGACCATCCAGGTTACCCAGGTCGAAAATTAGGGGTTGAATTCAGGTGGGTACATCGTCCAAGAAACGCATGTACCCTTAGGTAGCTTGAAGGGTGCAACACATGACAGTGTGCTTGGAAATGTGCCCTACTCGACGGCAGGCTACAGATCCCAGGCGCGCCCAGGTAACGGGATTGCCTGTAGCTGGGAGATCTCTTTATGACTAATGTATTAATCTAGTTATTAGCCTTAGTCCATTTCAATAGGTACTCCTGACCGTGGTACTCAGGAGTCCCCTCCTAGACATGATGCAAGACAGGACTGGATTATTTGTACAAGCACAATCGCCCACGGTGTCCAGGTTATCTATACAGGTCATGTCATGTCAGGTAGCCGTCGCAACAGCTTATCAAGATATATCATGTCAGGTTATCATGTCAAGTTTACTGGTCAGGAGTGCGCCACGACGGGCCACTATCAGGTCATGCTAGTTCCTTGTCACACCATGTCATGTACAATTGTTATTTCAATCATGTCAATCAAATCGTGATTTATCAAGTTCAGGACAAAAGACGTAAGGATATAAAATGGGCGTAAAAATATACAATAAAGGTAAAGGTGTACGCCATAGGAACTCAAGTTACACAAGGGGGTTACAAGACATGGGCAAAATAATAATAAAACAACAGTACACAGAGCTATAGGAGAGCCATGCGGCTCAGGCATATACGGCCAGGAATGATCTCATGCGGCTGGGAAGAGAACAGTCCATGCGGCTGAATAGGTCAGGCGCATGCGGCTAAAAGGGAAAGGCTTATGCGGTTGAAGGGTATCAGTCATATGCGGCCAGCGGTAAGGGAGGGACGTATGCGGCTCAGCCAGAACATTCCATACGGCTAGGAAGATTGGCGCTATGTGGTTACAAGGAGAACAACGCCATGCGGCTCACGGGGGAAGGGCTCTCATGCGGCTGGAACGGACTCGGGTTCATGCGGCTGAATAGGAATACTTGCCGCATGAACTTGTCATGCGGTCAAGTCCAGGCAATAGTGCATACGGTTGGAACTGACTTGCCGCATGAATGTTCATGCTGTCAAGTGCTACCATGCGGCTCGGGACTGTGCTTCTTCTCCAAATTTCCGAAAAAAGTACACCGTGAAGCCATGGCTACTAAGCTGCATAAAACCTTCATCCGGAGTCCAAATCTGAAGTTCCATAGGTCAAAATGGGGTAGAACGAGATTCTCTACACATGGAACCATCAAAACTTAGAAATAACAAGATTAAGTAGATCAAAACCCAAGAATTTCGAAAATAAAGTAAACTTAGATCTACAAGAATCTAGCCATGGAAAGTGGAAATGGCATGTATTAAAGTAAGTTAAAATGATATAAGGAAGAGAATGAAGCAATAAAATTGGAGTTCCTCCATGAAGCAAGTTGTACTTGCCTAGACCCCTCTCTCCCTCTCTCTCTGATAGGTAAAGAAGTAATGGAGGAAAGAAGAAGAGTAAATGAAGAGAGAGAAGAAAGTGAGGTTAATAAATGGTAGTGGTGGTGGTAGGTAGGGGGTTCTCCCTTGGTTCATAATGAACCAAAGCAAACCGAGCCAAGCCAAACCAACCCAAGGAATAACCAAGCCAAGAAGGAAGCTAAGCAAGGAATCATGTAATACAAGATAAAATATGTACACGTATTCCAAAAATACGTAATACGAACCACAGGCATTACAACTCTATCCACCTTAAAAGAATTCTGTCCTCGGAATTTAATTAAGAGTCTAAAGAGACGAGGACAAGCTATATTAATCACAAGCAAGCTATAACTAGGCAGGCAATCACTCATTCAAGCAAGGAATCGAAGGCATGAGGCATAAGGAAGACATTATACCTCAGGAGTCAAACAAGTCGGGATATCGCGATCGGATATCATCCTCATGCTCCTACGTTGACTCACCCAAAGAGTGATGACCCCAAGCGATTCGGACTAACTTGATAGTCTTGTTCTTGAGTGTCTTCTCTCTCCGATCCAATATAGACACGGGCCTCTCCTCATACGAAAGGTTGGTACCAACAACCAATTTCGAATGATCCAGGACGTGGCTCGGGTCCGGGATATACCGTCGTAATTGGGATACATGGAACACGTCATGCACCTCGCTTAGCGACGGCGGAAGAGCGAGATGATAGGATACACCTCCTACTCGCTCCAGAATATCGAACGGTCCTATATACCTTGGACTAAGCTTTCCTCTGCGCCGAAATGAATGACGCCATGGTTAGGCAAAATTCTCAGAAATACATGGTCGCCGACAGAAAACTCGAGGGGGCGCCGATGAGAATCGGCCCAATGACGCTGGCGATCTTGGGCAACTCGAAGATGATCCCGAACTCTTCTGACCACTTCAACTGTATGGGCAATCATTTCTGGACCGAGCATCTGCCTCTCTCCAACATCATCCCACGCTAACGGGGATCGGCACTTCCTACCATACAGTGCCTCGAACGGTGCCATCTGGATACTGGCCTGGAAGTTATTGTTGTACGAGAATTCTACCAGGTGCAGGTGATCTTCCCATGAACCATCGAAGTCAAGTGTACAGGACCGTAACATATCTTCAAGAGTCTGGATTGTACGCTACGACTGACCATCTGTCTGCGGGTGATATGCTGAACTGAACTGGAGACGAGTTCCCAAACTCTCCTGCAGGCTACGCCAAAAGTGCGACGTGAATCTTAAATCTCGGTCTGAAGTGATACTAACTGGCACTCCGTGCAACCTGATAATCTGCTTGAGGAACATCTATGCTAACTGAGTTGTCGACTGACCAACTCTGAATGGAAGAAAGTGAGCCACCTTCGTGAGCCGATCAACTATAACCCAGATAGCATCTCTACCAGCTGGGGATCTAGGTAATCCGGTCACAAAATCCATGGTCACATGTTCCCACTTCCATTCTAGAATCGACAAAGGCTGAAGAAGTCCAGCGGGCCTCTGATGTTCAGCCTTAACTTGTTGGCAGACTAAACAACGAGAGACAAACCGGGCTATCTCCCTCTTCATGCCATTCCACTAAAAGTGCTGACGGATATCACGATACATCTTTGTACCACCAGAATGAATGGAATACTGAGAACTGTGTGCTTTCGACATGATCTTCTGCCTGATATCTCCACTGGGTACACAAAGACGCTTACCATGTCGAAGTGTACCATCCTCATTAATGCATAACTCTGATCTTCGTCCTGCCTCACACTCTGCTCTGAGTCGCTGAAGCTTGGAATCTGCTGATTGCGCCATCCGGATCCTCTCGACTATGGTGGACTGAACTTGCATACTGGCCATCAATGCCACACTGGAAGGGAGAAAAACTTCAATACCCATCTTCTGAAGATCTGCTAACAGCTTCGGTTGTGCTGTTAGGAAATAAACTCCGACTCTCCTGCTCAATGCATCTGCAACAACGTTGGCCTTCCCTGGATGATACTGCAAGTTGACATCATAATCCACAAAAAGCTCCGGCCACCTCCTCTGACGCATGTTAAGATCCTTCTGGGTGAAAACATACTTCAGACTCTTATGATCGGTGAAAATCTCCACCCGATCTCCGTATAAGTAGTGCCTCCACAACTTAAGTGCAAACACTACTGCTACCAGCTCCAAGTCATGGGTTGGGTAATTTCTTTCATGATCACGAAGTTGCCGTGACGCATAAGCTATTACCTTCCCATGCTGTATCAGAACACATCCTAGGCCTCTGCCTGAAGCATCACAATATACTGAGAATCCTCCGGTTCCATCTGGAAGCGCGAGAATGGGAGACATCATCAAGCCTCGCTTCAACTTCTCAAAAGAATCCTGACACTCTGCTGTCCAAGCAAACTGCACCTCCTTGCGGGTCAACTGGGTCAATGGCGCCGAGATCCGGGCAAAGTCTGAAATAAACCGCCGGTAGTAACCGGCCAATCCAAGAAAACTGCGAACCTCTGCAACTGTGATGGGCACCGGCCATGACTCAATAGCCACAATCTTCTGGAGATCCACTTCTACTCCTCCTCTGGTGATGATGTGACCCAAATACGAAATACGATCGAGCCAGAACTCGTATTTACTGAACTTGGCATACAACTGGTGCTCCCTGAGAATCTGAAGAACCACACGGAGATGTTGCTCATGCTCCGCTTCGCTCCTGCTATAGACCAGGAGGTCATCCAAAAACACAATCACGAACTGATCCAAATAAGGCATGAAAATACGATTCATGAGATCCATGAATACAGCCGGCGCATTGGTCGCTCCAAATGGCATCACTAAGAACTCCCAATGCCCATACCTAGACCTGAAAGCTGTCTTCGGAATGTCCTGCTCTCTGACTCTGATCTGATGATATCCTGAGCGCAAGTCGATCTTCGAGAATACTGCTGCCCCTTTGAGCTGATCAAACAAGTCATCTATCCTCGGAAGAGGATATCTGTTCTTGATTGTCACTGAGTTCAACGTACGATAATCAACACATAACCTGGACGTACCATCCTTCTTTTTCACAAGAAGCATCGGGGCTCCCCAAGGCGATCCACTAGCACGAATGAATCCCTTGGTTCGAAGTTCTTCAATCATCTTGTACAAGATCTCCAATTCTGACGGCCCCATCCTGTAGACTCTCTCGGATACTGGGGCTGTCCCGGGAATCAAGTCTATGGTGAACTCGATCTCCCGTTCCGGCGGCATACCTGGAAGCTCTTTTGGAAAAATATCTGGAAAACTCTTCGACTATCCGGAGCAACTGTACTGCTGCTACTGCCATCCGCAATATTGGAGGAGAAAGCTCAACTTCGCCTCGGGAGAAGGAAAACTCTGGCTCGCCTAGAATGCTAAAAATAACCCTACCAATATGGCAGTCTATTCTAGCATACTGGTTCCTCAACCAATCTATCCCTAGGACCACATCACAATCGGCCATCGGGAATTCTATCAATCTAGCGGAAAATTCCTTACCGCTAACTACGATCCGACACGAGGAAAACACCCTATCGACTCCCACAAGTCCGTTACCAGTAAGTATATTGAGCCTTACTGATAATGACTCGGGCTCCAATCCTATCCGTGTCGCGAATCATGCAGACATAAAAGAATGCGATGCACCAGAATCAAATAAAGCTGAAGCTGGAAAGGAGTAGACGAGAATAGTACCTGCCACTACCTCTTCTGGTGCCAATCCTTCCTCTGCAGTCATCACCATAGCCTGACCATGCCCTCGGGGTGCTGGTCCCCTCTGCTGAAATCTTCGCTGCCTATTCTGACTCAAGACCTGGGCTTGAGCATGCTGCTGGGGGTGTTGTTGCTGGAACACCTGGGACTGAGGCGGCAAGGGCCTCGACAATGGATACTGCTGCTGCTGGACCGGAGCTGATCCTCTCACCGAAGAGATAGAAAGGTTGGACGATGATGAACCACCCCTATTCGGGCAAGACCCAACCCTATGGTCTGCTGCTCCACAAACCAGACACAATCCCTGTGCCCTGCGGCACTCTGCCACTATATGGCCTGGCTTCCCACGATGAGAACATCCCACTGCGGAAGACTGCCTCTGCTTCTGCTGCTGAGGGTACGTCGGGGTTGAATGCTGAACCGACGTCACTGAGGTCGCCCGCCTCGGAGCTCCAATAGTCAAAGCCCTGGCTGCCGGGGCTGGGGCTGAAGACTGATTCATCTGGCCGTGGGATCTCTTCCGACCTCCGGCCCTATCTACAATCCTCTGGGAGGTATACTCATGCCTCCTAGCTGCTCTCAAGACTGCATCAAAAGTCTGATGCTCAAACTGCTCAACTGCCAACAAAATCTCCTGGTGAAGCCCTTGCTGAAATTGCTGGGCTCTATCATACTCGGTTGTCACCAAGGTGGAAGCAAACCGACTGAGTCTCGAAAACTCGACCGCATATCCGTCGACCGTTCTGCCCATCTGCTTTAGATTGGTGAACCTCGTCTGTAGATCGTACCGAGCTACAGTATCAAAATACTTGGTCTGGAATCTCTCTCTGAACACCGCCCAAGCAATGGGTGCTGCTAATCCAATGGCCTGAGCCGCCCACCAGCTGCGGGCAAGATCTAATAACTGCAAGCGCACCACGACTACCTTCTCGTTCTCTAGGGTCCTGGCTGCTTCTAGAATCATCTCTGTGTCCTGAAGCCAAGCATCTACAGCGATAGCATCTTCACTACCGTCGAAGAAGGGAGGGTTCAAGCGCTTGAAGCTGTTGGCCGCGTGTTACCCTGATGACCTCCTCTGGTCAGAGCATCCGTCACTGCCTGGTGCAAGGCGTCTCCACGATGATCTTGGGAAGCTATCAAGGTCCTGACGAGACCTACCAAAGTGCCATCATCAGGCTCGACAGGCTGAAGTGGCTGGACTGGTGGCTCTCCATCAGAAGGTACGACTCTGGAGGCTACTCCGGAATGCTGGGCTTGATCTCTGGGTTGATGCTGATCTACGGGAAGTGCTCCGCCTTGCTGACCGGCAGATCCAGGAACAATGCCGCTAAAGAAGACGACATAAGGAACAATAAGGAAGGACTAGGATAGATCAACGATACAAGCATATGATCAGGACAAGAATCCAGAGATTCAGATGATACGAGCAGAGATCAAAGGCGAATACTGATTGAGACATCTATTTGGTAAACCCTCGCATATCTTGATTGACAAGACCTGCATGGGCCACCACTTAAACCATGTCACGCCCCAGAACCAGAATACTGGAGAGTGGGGGCAGACATAGCCAGCTACGTATATGAAATGGATTCCATCTTGCTATACGGTCACGGCTGTCTAGATACATGAGGGTTTAACTACAAGCCAACAGTCTCTTATGGTCATGAACAAGCCTAGTGCCTCAATCACAAGGAAGTAAGTAAAGTCACAAGATGTATGATCATTAAATATACAATAATAAGGCGTCCCAAATATTACATATTCAGCTGATCATGAAGCTAGTCGTTACAAAATGTTAGGACTAGCAAGAGTTTAGTCATACATGATCAACCCTAGGATCTGTTAACCATGTTACAGCCCGTAGGCAGACAGTAAGTAAATGCAATCGAGCTAAACAGGTGCTCGTTGGCTAAATGCCTCAAAAGAATATTTTTATAAATAAGTGGGAGATCAAAAATAAACCCACTCGTTGCTCTGGTTACGTCTAGTCGCCACCATCGGGCTGGAAAGTCGGTAGATCCTCTAGAGCTGCTCCGAAATCTGGCCATACAAAACCAGCTGGGTCAGACCCCAGAAAGAGCAAGTGCCATAAAGGAAGCTTCACTTAGGAACTAAAACCAGCAATTAGCACAGAAGATAATAGTAATACAATAAAACTAGAGAAAATATAACATCACGAGGATATATGGTAAGATAACCATGGGACCATTCAGATAACTAGGTTACAATCCTTAAACCAAACAAGGACCGGGATTGTAACCCTTCGTCTGAACCGAACTTGGTTTCTCCCATTTATCAGCAAATAATATAAGAAAATCAGAACATGTAACAATCTATACAGAATCAAGACTAGACTGATTATTCCTCATTCAATCAATCACGGCCAAGCAATGAGTACGGCTTGATACTTTAACTAACTAGGGTTATCACAGGCCTAGTTACTAGCAAGATGCAGTGAGATTATTCTACAGCCACAAGCCCTACAGACCATCCAGGTTACCCAGGTCGAAAATTAGGGATTGAATTCAGGTGGGTACATCATCCAGGAAATGCATGTACCCTTAGATAGCTTGAAGGGTGCAACACATGACAGTGTGCTTGGAAATGTGTCCTACTCGACGGCAGGCTACAGATCCCAGGCGCGCCCAGGTAACGAGATTGCATGTAGCTGGAAGATCTCTTTATGACTAATGTATTAATCTAGTTATTAGCTTTAGTCCATTTCAATAGGTACTCCTGACCGTGGTACTCAGGAGTCCCCTCCTAGACATGATGCAAGATAGGACTGGATTATTTGTACAAGCACAATCGCCCACGGTGTCCAGGTTATCTATACAGGTCATGTCATGTCAGGTAGCCGTCGCAACAGCTTATCAAGATATATCATGTCAGGTTATCATATCAAGTTTACTGGTCATGAGTGTGCCACGACGGGCCACTATCAGGTCATGCTAGTTCCTTGTCACACCATGTCATGTATAATTATCATTTCAATCATGTCAATCAAATCGTGATTTATCAAGTTCAGGACAAAAGGTGTAAGGATATAAAATGGGCATAAAAATATACAATAAAGGTAAAGGTGTACGCCATAGGAACTCAAGTTATACAAGGGGGTTACAAGACATGGGCAAAATAATAATAAACAACAGTACACAGAGCTATAGGAGAGCCATGCGGCTCAGGCATATGCGGCCAGGAATGATCTCATACGGCTGGGAAGAGAACAGTCCATGCGGCTGAATAGGGTCAGGCGCATGTGGCTAAAAGGGAAAGGCTTATGCGGTTGAAGGGTATCAGTCATATGCGGCCAGCGGTAAGGGAGAGACGTATGCGGCTCAGCCAGAACATTCCATGCGGCTAGGAAGATTGGCGCTATGCGATTACAAGAAAAACAACGCCATGCGGCTCACGGGGGAAGGGCTCTCATGCGGCTGGAACGGACTCGGGTTCATACGGCTGAATAGGAATACTTGCCGTATGAACTTGTCATACGGTCAAGTCCAGGCAATAGTGCATGCGGTTGGAACTGACTTGCCACATGAATGTTCATGCAGTCAAGTGCTACCATGCGGCTCGGGACTGTACTTCTTCTCCAAATTTCTGAGAAGAAGTACACCATGAAGCCATGGCTACCAAGCTGCATAAAACCTTCATCCGGAGTCCAAATCTGAACTTCCATAGCTCAAAATGGGGTAGAACGAGATTCTCTACAACATGGAACCATCAAAACTTAAAAATAACAAGATTAAGTAGATCAAAATTTCGAAAATAAAGTAAACTTAGATCTACAAGAATCTAGCCATGGAAAGTGGAAATGCCATGTATTAAAGTAAGTTAAAATGATATAAGGAAGAGAATGAAGCAATAAAATTGGAGTTCCTCCATGAAGCAAGTTGCACTTGCCTCTCTCCCTCTCTCTGGTAGGTGAAGAAGTAATGGAAGAAAGAAGAAGAGTAAATGAAGAGAGAGAAGGAAATGAGGTTAATAAATGGTAGTGGTGGTGGTAGGTAGGGGGTTCTTCCTTGGTTCATAATGAACCAAAGCAAACCGAGCCAAGCCGAACCAACCTAAGGAATAACCAAGCCAAGAAGGAAGCTAAGCAAGGAATCATGCAATACAAGATAAAATACGTACACGTATTCTAAAAATACGTAATACGAACCACAGGTATTACATTAAATAAATATATTTATTACTATTAGATATTATTAATATTGATTATAATTAGAATATTTTATTGTCTCTGTGGAATTTGTGGTATACATATATGTATAAATACCAGGATATATATATTATATAGGCATGTAATATATTTATAATTTATTGATATATATATATACATATATATATATATATGTTATATATATATATATATATATGAGGGTATGTGTACGTATATATAAATATATATGTATGTATGTGTATGAATATATAAATGTATATGAAGATATATGTGTGTATGTGTATATATATAAATATATATATTACTATGTATGCATATATGTGTAGGTATATAAATATATACATAATTGTTGATAAAACAATAACAAATCAAATGCACCCAGCCTAGCCCAACAGGCCCACACCAACAACATGGAAGATCCAGCCGACCAGGCCCAAGGCCCAGCCGGCCTGCCCACAGCCACCCCCGCTTATCTTTCCAACAGAGGACCCCGATCAGTTCTTAGCCGCTCAGCCTGAACCCGAGTCCTGCTTCTTGTTCTCTCTATATATAAACACGCACGCATACACAGAAACCCTAATGCAAACCCCAACGCCACCATCCAACCTGCGTGCCTCTCCCCCACGCACGCGCACGTCGCTGCGGGACACCGCCGGCCGACCAGAGCCGCCGGAGATAGCGCACGCGATAAAAAATAGAGCAGTGCTCCGATAGGAACACAGCGAGGTACGCTACTTCGAACACCATTTTCTTCCTATTCGCTCAATGGTTTTCGAAGCCATAAATTCCTACATAGTGGTTACATGACCCTCTTTCATCCCCATCAAGTAGGTAGAGTTATATGACATCAATCACTAAGAAAATCGAATCGCAAAACCACAAAAAACTGTCCGAACACAGAACATTGAACCCGGCCCCAACCCGTGATTTCGAAGTGAAATTCTGAACCCAATACTAGAAATTTCCAAAATCAACTTAAAGACGGACCTAGAAAACCTATAGGGCTGCAAGTCCCAATTTACAGAAGTCAATTTGATCGACTAAGCGCCGAAAAATTGGCAACCTAAATTGACCAAAAAACTGTTTTTTAAAACAATAAAAAATAGAAAAAACCTTCGATACGACGTACGTCCCTCCAATCCGGGCGACGTGGTCACGAACCGAAAGCATCGAAAGGTGCGTATCGACTTTGTGGACGTGTGGACTTTGACGAAATTTAAATTGGTCGCGTGTGCACGACGAATTTGATACGTATCCGTCGAAATTTACCGTATCGGCCTCTGTGCAAATTTTCCAATTACTTTGTGCACGTTCGTCAGATCGAGACAAAACTTATGCCAACAGGACCGTATCATTTTTTTGGTCCTGTATGCCAAGTTTGGTCCGATTCTGAGACAGTTGATCAGATCGCCGTTTTACGGGCCCTACGGTCCGACTTAACAGGCGATTTTGTGCACGGCCCGCCGGAATCCAACTTTGGACATACGGTTGGGTTCGTATCGGAAAACCGGACATGTTGACATATAGTTTGACAACTTTAGAGACCATTGACTCTGGTACGCTTTTCGGTACAAAGTGGGTCCAACGGCAGACACCATTTTGGCCTGAAATTACCGTTTTGCCCCTGTGTCTAGAATTGGACTTAAGGATAGGCAATCCTAGCTAATTAACTATTCTAAGAATGTTGGCAATGTCTGTTTCAGCTTTCGGAGACAGTTGTGATAATTTGGACTTTACGGCTCACCAGTTGACTATATTTTGTGGGATCTGCGTGCAACCTCCAGGCAAGTATACCTTGCCTCCCTCTACAGTTTATTTACATGCATATTTCTATTATTATATAGTTTTACTAGTTGATTATTTATATGAGATTTATATATTGTGTATGCTAGTATAGATATAGTTCTTGTTCATAGTTAATTTTGTAGTTCATATTGGATTAGTTTTCTCGTGTATCATGATTGGGTCGTGTCATATCATCACCTGTACTTGGACTGAGTCGCATCATGTCATAGGATCAATAAGTCATAACAGAACTGTTGTACCTTGAATTCTTAAAGCTAACTTGCGAGTCCACATTAGGGGCGAGGGTTAGTAGATATCTGTCCGCACCTGCGAGTCCACACTAGGGGCGAGGGTAATTTTTTGAAACTAACCTGCGATTCCACACTAGAGGCGAGGGTTAGTAGTTATCTATATCTTGATTTTGTGAAGCTAACCTGCGAGTCCACACTAGGGGCGAGGGTTAGTAGTTATTGTTCCTCACCTGCGAGTCCACATTAGGGGCGAGGGTGATCCTTGATGCTAGCCTGCGAGTCCACACTAGGGGCGAGGGTTAATTGTTGTTCAAACCTGCGAGTCCATACTAGGGACGAGGGTTTGAGTATTCTATTGGTTATCCGTTGACATCGTGATATCGTGTTCTCTTGTTCTCCTCCAACGGTTCGTTTATGCGTAGTGGTTCTTCTAGTTGTGTATAGTCGTATTTTTGTGTTGATTGGTCTTTTTCTGTTTATTTTCCTATATTTTCTTTATTGCATGATAAACTGCTAGATAGACATATTTTTATGTATCTTGCTATGTCCCGACCTGATGATCTCTTTAGGTTAGTTATTGCGTGGAGTTAGTTAGCAGCTCTGGATGGCGGATAATTATGACACTTGTGGGGTCCAGATGTTTACGATATTGCTTGCGAGATTCAGGTATTGATACCATGTTTATTATCCAGTTCATCCAGCTCGTGCTTTCCTTTCATTATCATGATATATCATATTTATTGATTCAGTTTATAGACTCATGTTATTTCTTGGAGTCTAATCGGACATGTATGCTAGTGGGCTGCAGACCATGACCCATAGTGTTCATTCATAATTCGTACACTTATTATGGATTTGAGATATAGATTTATTTGCCATGATTTGGCAGTTTACCATAGCCATGACAGCGTTTACATATTCGAGTCGGGCTGGAGTCCGTTTGATGCGTAGCTGGCTTGCTCACGTGCTCGCGTCTGAAAAGCGGGTGCGGGTCGTGACAAGTTGCACTCGTATAAGGCAAGATGACAAGTTCTCAAATAATTATCTTTGATTAGTAGCGAAAGAAATAGAGTATACGAAACAATTCTCTTTATTGATAATTGAACTGAGGTTACAAATACTTTCAATAGCCCAACTGAATTTTCCAGATTAGCTACAACACTCAGGTTCTTTCTTGCCCACAAAGGATTTCATCGTTTCATACATCATGTCTTCTATATCTCGGCCACATCATCATGTTGCAAGTTCGAGCGTCAATGCGTTCGTACATCTCAATACGCTACAACATTCTATGCCTCAACATGTTCAAGCGAAGCTCCGTCGCGAGCAGATCATTTTCTGAACCTACAAGCAATCTGATGGGAGATCAGTACTAATCCTCTCGCGTACTGATCAGAGAGCCACTTTACTAAATCGACATTAAGTAGATATATGGATCATGCAGCGTAACTTGTGATCTTTCTATATTTGCCTTAGGATAGGTTTCATGGCATATTCGAAAGCGGTAAAGCATGTTATCATGGCAAGCATGTTATGTTTGATCTTTAAGCTAACATGCAAGCAATATATAGCAATATCGTGTTTTGATTTGTGGTACGACTCCTTACCAACATCGACGTACTCGCCCTTGCATCGTTGTAAGGTGAATACGCCTACCATCATTTTCTGTCATATTATAAGTTATCTCTGTGTAGGATCTCTGTGTGTCTGCATTTTTTGCCAACCGTTCTTTAAACTATATGAAGGTCATTGGCGTATTTATGCCAGAATGGAACTCTACTATGTTTCTCTTTTCTTTTCTCAAATTAAATAACCCGATGTCCTCTCCGTACGGGTTGCTAGCCCAATATCCGAAGGACGTCAAACTTACCATCAATTGCAGTTTATTATATCAGTAGCAGATCGCAAGTCATGCCCAAAAAATGTGCACCAATAATGATTAACATCCTTCATAGGCCAAACGGTCCCGGTGCCCCAGTATTTAACTCGTTTGAGGGAAATTACCACACCAGTGTGCGGGAATATCTCAAGTCCATTTGACCATGCAACATGCGTCAAACTCATACAACCAAACATAGTCTTGAGTGCAAAACTCAGACTTCACATCGTCTTGTATTTTTCTTTCTTTCAATGTTCTCACTTTTTCTATATTCTCACATTTTTTGTACGATTTCATTCTTCGTTTCAATGTTCTATGGCACCATGCCCCAATTTAATGTTCGTCAAACGAATGACCTGATGGTCCCGAATATTCCAAGGTACTATGCCATATTCGACAGTTCTGTCACACTCATGTCATAACTATTCTCTTCACAACGAAGCTATCTGTTATGATTCTCATACATGTACGCATGCTTTGACATAATTGTTCTCTATTTTTCTAGTCGTGCATGCGATGCATGCCTCAATACCATATTTCCATATTCTATGCCATAGTGTTCAATGTTCATGGCTCGTGCACTAAGACACTCACCTCAATAGTCCTTCAATGTTCTAGCCTTCTAATTCGTGCACGGGGACACGAATGACTTTTGCCCTGAGACACTTGTCAATACAATTATCCCATGTTCTTATGGCTTGCGCACCGAGGCGTTCACCTTTGCGATATTCAATGTTCAATAGCGACTCATACATTTGATTATTCTATCTATTGTTCGACACACACTATGTTTATCTCTCGATCGAGCCATGCCCGTGGTCTTGATAGGTTAACTTAGCATACAATGATATATTTTACTTAGGCATGAAGGAGTAGGAAAGAAGGGTCAAAATCCTTCCACCTTAAGCCGATACGTCTTGTCATTTTGCCGAGCCAATGCGGCTCGATTTCATAACTTTGTTGCACGGCCAACTCTTCTAACTTAGTCATTTGAGCACTTCGTGCTACGGTGAATTATCCGACCAATTTGGCTTACCGTGCCTATACCTCAGTCCATTGCGAGATGATGATTTGATTTTGCGGACTTTATTGCAAACAAGACAAAATGTCGACCTCTTATATTTCAGTGTAAAAGTATAGCCTGCACATGAAACCAACTAAAATCAATATGTGTTCGAATCGGACTTGTGCATTTGCATCGATTCGATTTCTTAGAATCTTCGAACCGATTCAATGCTTTCTCTCGGGCCAACGTAACTCTTGAATCGATCCTGACTTGATGCATTCCTCGGGTCAATATAACTCTTGTATCGATTCACAATCGATACGTTCTTTGGGACAATACAGCTCTTCGAGTCAATGACTTAGCATAATGCACCATACGGAGCGGGACATTACACGTATGACTTGGCTTCCTGGGGAATATGCATGAACGTTGACATGCTGGAGCGTTTATCACTGTGATACATGCTCAGACTTCTGTCACGTGCTATAACGTGTGCATACTGTTAAGACATTCATTACTGTGCTTCACAGACTTTTGTCGTGTGTCATAGCGCGTATGCACTGTTAAAAGAACATGCCTAAATAATCTCATCAACATGCTGCGTGCATGGGCTTTTATCGTGTGCCATAACGTGTGCGAGCTGTCAAACAAATGCGCTGATGTATTTCGACAATGTGCTACACACCAAGACTTCTGCCTTGCGCCGTTGTGTATGTGCGCTATTACATAGGACGTGCTTGACGCGTTCACCTCCTATCGTGCACGGAGGGCAACTTTCAGTGTGTGACTTTTTTATTTCCTAAGTCTTTTTCTCAGACTGATTCTTTTATTTGTCTTTGTACAGACTGTGTCTCAACTCATGCTGACTCGGATGGAGCATAGAAGGACATCATAAGTCAGTTGATTCAAAGAAATGAATGCTCTGATGTGAGATTTTGTTACGAGATCAAGCAAAGTGATCCTCATTCACACAACACGCTAGCTGTCTTTACTCCCGAAATGAGACATATTGTCCAACAATATAATGCTGGATCTACAGGATTAGGATTGATTGTCCAGTTTGAACCCCTGCATCCCAACAGCTCATTTGCATGGCCGAGGCGACCATTCTGCACATTCGAGATGGCCTTTCTGCTTGTCTTGAAAAATTAATACAAGCCCAGTGCGGGAGATTTGCCACATCACTGTCCTCTTTGCACTGGAGATTTGTTACATCACTACCTTTTATAGTGGGCATTTGTCACATCACTGCCCTCTGCAGGGGAGAGGAGTGGGCTAGAATCTTTCGAAGTAATTTTCCATGTAATCATGAATATCGATGAAAAATCCAAATATGTAATAGATTTCTATCACATCTAAAAAAAAGTCAAAACATGTAATAGATTTCCATCATATGTAATCATGAATATCAATGAAAAATCTAATCTCCTTTTACTAGTTTATGTGAGCTTCTTGTGATTGTAGACTTTTCATAGAGGAATTTTGTGGACTCGCCATCCTTAACGCACTTTAAATGCGGATGGTAAGTAGGAATGATAGGCACCATGGGGGTAATTTATTCGAAGGATAAGAATGTTTGTTCAGAGGTGATATGGACATGACAAACATCAGATTATAGGTAGGTAACTTACTCAGAGGTCGGAAGAACATGGTATAAGAAACGTAAGAATAACTCAGAGGTAATATAGACATGTTTGTTTATCTAAGAATCTGTCACGCCCTAGAACTAGAACACTGGAGAGCGGGGGCAGACATAGCCAGCTACGTATAATGAAATGGGATCCACTCCACTATACGGTCACGGCTGTCTAGATATATAAGGGTTTATCTACAAGCCGTCAGTCTTCTATGGTCAATAACAAGCCTAGCGTCTCAATCACAAGCAAGTAAGTAAATGTTACAAGATGTAAGATCACCAAATATACAATAGTAAGGCGTCCCAAATATTACATATTCAGCTGATCATGAAGCTAGTCGTTACAAAATATGAGGACTGGCAAGAGTTTAGTCATACATGATCAACCTTAGGTTGCCAATCATGTTACAGCCCGTAGGCAGACAGTAAGTAAAAAGGTACACGAGCTAACACTTGCTTGGCGGCTAAACGCCTCAAAAGAATAATTTTACAATAAAGTGGGAGAGCCAAAATAAACCCACTCGTTGCCAGGGTTTCGTCTAGTGGTCACCATCTGGCTGGAAAGTCGGTGGATCCTCTGGAGCTGCTTCGGTATCTGGCCATACAAAACCAGCTGGATCAGACCCCAGAAAGAGCAAGTGCCACAAAGGAGGCTTCACTTCGGAACTAAAACCAGCAATTAGCACAAGAATAATAATATATAATAAAAGACAGTAATTAAGGAAAAGCATGACATGTGATATACGATGAGATAACCATGGGACTATTCAGATAACCAGGTTACAACCCGTAAACCAAACAAGGACCGGGGTTGTAACCCTTCGTCTGAACAGAACTTGGTTTCTCCCACCATTTATCGGCAAGGTAAAATAAGAAATCAGGTCACGTAACAATCTTGTTCATGATCAAGACAAGACTAGACAGATTATACCTCATCCAACAACCACAGCCAAGCAATAAGTACGGCTTGATACTTGAACTAACTAGGGTTAATGCAGCGAGATTATTCTACAGCCACAAGCCCTGCAGACCATCCAGGTTATCCAGGTCGAATATTAGTACAATAAGGGTGCAACACATGACAGTGTGCTGGAAATGTGCCCTACTCGTCGGTAGGCTACAAGTCCACTTAATGCGCCTAGATAACGGGATTGCCTGTAACTAGAAAAATCTCTTCATGACTACTGGATTATTCTAGTTGTTAGCCTTAGTCGATTTCAGTGGGTACCCCTGACCGTGGTACTCAGGGGTCCCCGTCCTAGACATGATGCAGGACAAGACGGGTTCATTTATACAAGCACAATCGTCCATGGTGTCTGGGTTATTCAATCTTGTCATGTCAGGTTAGCCGTCGCAACAGCATTTTGAGAAATATCATGTCAGGTTTACTTGTCAAGAGTGCGCCACGGCGGGCCACTATCATGTCATGTATAGCATGTCAAGTTATCAGGTCAAGTTATCATGTCAAATTATTTGTCAGGAGTGCGCCACGGCGGGCCACTATCATGTCATGTCATTGTCAAAGGTGCACCACAACAGGTCACCATCGTGTCAGAGAACACACTTAAAAAAACTTATAGCACAAGCCTACAAGTGATAATTAAATATTAGCAGGGGCAAGGACGTGGACTCATGCGGCTCAGGAAAAATTAGGCCATATGCAGCCAGTAAATGGATTGGCCATACGGCCAAAAATTTAATCCATGCGGCCAAGGTGAAATTTTACATACGGTCAGGAAGTCACTATCACTCATTACACTAACAATTCGTGCTTAGGGAAGCAATCTAGAATCACACATTATTTAATCATAATAATATAATTGTAAGACAAAAGATAGTGGGACCCACAATTAATACAAGTATGTTATGCAGCACAAATTAAACATTCATGCAAGCAATCATGCAGCCATAAATTATTTAACTGGCCATGCAAGCAGTTGGCCACATGCGGCTGGACAATTATTGGAGGGGTGCATATGCGGCTAGCAAATATTGGAGAGGGGCATATGCGGCTAGAAAATATTGGCCTATTAATTAAATGCACAAGGCTGACGCATGTAAGCAAAGTTTGCATGCATGCAAATTTAATATGCATGTATGAAAACGTGCATTAAATAATTTAACATGCAAAGCATGTCAGGCCATGCGGCCAAGATTTCCTTAAATGGCCATATACGGCCATAACACTATATAAACATGCATGTACTTAAGTATGGCATACAATTAAATATATATGGCCTTGGCAAAATAATAGATGCAAGCTGAAGCTTGCTTGCATGCAAAATGCAACGCATGCATTAATATAAGCATGCAAGCACGGATGCCAACGCATGCAAGCAAAGTTTATATATATAGTCAAGCTATATACAACCATATGCGGCCGAAGTTGCTTGCATGCAAATTTAATATGCCAATATAACCATATGCGGCCGAAGTTGAGTTCATGCGGCTGGCTAATATGGTTTCCACGCATGCTAAAAGCTTAAAGCTTAAAGCTAAAGTTTAATATATAAAATGCACGTTCCATGCAAGCTTCAGGTTAAAGCTGATGCATGTTCCCATACAAGCTCCATGCAATTATTAAATACTAATAGTTAAAGCATGCAATAAATGCATGCAAGCTAAAGTGTGTATTTAAATATACAAGCTTATGCGGCTGGCTTTGTTCTCATGCGGCCAACATTACTTGGCCATGCATTTAATACAAGTAAGCACGTGCTTGCCAATACATGCAATTAGCGGGAGCAAAGGAATGCTCATGCGGCCAGCCAATAAATGCTCATGCGGCCCAAAAGTACAATTAATGGCTCCCACAGAGAACATGTCCATGGAAAATACCATGGCCTCCATGCTCCTCCAAACCACATTAGGAACCCAAATCCAAACTCCCGTAGGTCAAATTTGGACAAAATAAAATTTTCTACAACATGGGACCATCAACTAGCAAAATATGCAAGTTTGATAGATCAAAATTTATGGAAACCGAAAATACCACAAAACTAGATCTGCAAGAAATTAACCACAAAAATGAAAAATGCTAAGTACTAAAGTGGGTTAGAAACACATGAGGAAGACAATGGAACAATAAAAATGGGGTTCCTCCATGAAGCAAGATGCACTTGCCTAAGCTCTCCACTCTCTCTCTCTAGTTGGTGAAGAAGTAATGGTGAGGAAGAAGAAGAGTTAATGAGGAGAGAGAAATATTTGGTGGGATATTTAATGAAGAGGGTGGTGGTAGGTGGGAGTGGTTTGGTTCACATAAAATCAAGCAAAACCGAACCAAGCCAACAAACCGAACCGAACTAAGATAAACTCATCAATGAAATGCCAAAATAAATCAAGCAGGGAGACATGCAATACGGGTCAAAAATACGTACACGTATTCTAAATATGTAATACGAGATATGGGCATTACAGAATCTTTTTTGTGGACGTATCATCACTAATACGCCTAGGACTAGACGCGGGTGATAAGTTAGAATGACGATTTTATCAACAGAGGTAATATGGACATTGTCAAAAAAAAGGTTGAGAGATAAGAATGTATACTCTGACGTAATATGGACATGGTAGACATTCAAATACGACAAATATATGAGTGAAGGTTATGATTAGGGGCACTTTCACTCCTATCTTTGTTTAAACATAATATTTCTTAAGAAATTTGCCATTGATAGGCATCCTCAGCAAGTCTCCGTTGGGTTTCGCTAGCCGGTACGTACCGTCAGAATAGACAGTTTCTACCACTAACTGTCATTCCCATTTAGGCTGGAACTTTTCGGCTGTCTTGTGGGTCATGATCATTGTCCTTCTGACTGATAAGATAAGATCTTTAACCAAAAATGACATTTCTTTAACCTTTTTGTTGAAGGCTCCGGAGATTTATGCTTGGTACAGCTCAATACGCTGTTGAGCTAGGAGGCATTTCTCGTCGAGCGCTTCCAACTCTTGTAGTCGTAAGCGGTGATTATCTTCAGTAGTCATATGAATATTAAGAGCCACTCGTAGAGAGGAGATTTGAAGCTACAGAGGGAGCATAACTTCACTTTCGTATACTAGGAAAAATGACTTACTGCTAGTAGGTGCTCGGATCGTAGTTCGGTAAGCACAGAGGCATTCACCGAGCTTCTCATTCCAGTCGTGCTTGTTAGAAGACACAACTTTTTGAGGAGTTTGATAATCGTCTGGTTGAAAGCCTCGGCCAACCCATTTGCTGCCGGGTTTTATGCAATTGATGCTATACTCTGAATCTGATTCTGGTCATAGAATCAACGAAATGTGCTACTAACAAATTGCGGGCCATTGTCGTGGATGATCCTCCGAGGCAACTCGAACCGGTAGATGACTTGATGTTTAAGGAACTTAATCACATTCGAGTTTTTTACATCAACGAGCGGTATTGCTTCCGCCAACTTAGAAAAATAGTCGATTATAGCCAAAATAAACCAGTGACCTTTTGATAACGGCGGGGTGATTGTACCGATGATATCCATTCCACATGCTTCAAAGGGCCAGGATGCAACTGTCGGGTGTAAGAATTCCGACGGCTGGTAGATGAAGTCTGCATGGATTTGGCACATTCGGCATTTCTTAGCGTACGCTAATGCGTCTGCTATCATTGTGGGCCAGTAGTAACGTGAAGTTTAAGATCTGGTTGGTGCGATCTACAAGTACCATCGTGAGCTTCACGAAGTGCTTCCCTAGCTTATGTACACGATAAGCATCAGAGTAGGAGACCGTCAAAGGAACGACAATATAACGTTTTAGTTTGAATGTCACAATAGAACCGAAGAGAGCGTCTTCTGACGGAAGCTGCTTCCTTCGCGTTGTCTGGTAGGATTTCGTAGACCGCAAAATCTATAAAATGCTAGTGAAGAAGTTGGATAATAAATGTCATATAAAATACATGTAGCATTGTAAAATAATTCTAAAAATTCAAAAATAAAAATACCAATTAACCAATCATTTTTAGTAACTTGATAATCAAAACCTGAATTAACATTACAATAATGAGTAATAACATCTTTAAATCTAATACAAGATTTCAACATTAAATATGTAGAATTCTATCTATGCGGTACATCCTTAACAAATCTTCTAAAAGTTATACCATATTGTGAACATAAAGTTTTGAAAGTTTGTTGTCTACTTGCAGAAGTGTTCAAACTTTGTGGACATAATCTAAGAGTTTCTAAATTTACATGAAAAAATTGAAGACATTCTTGTACAACTAAATTAATAATATGTCAAGCACATCTAACATGAAACAATCGTCCTTCTACTATAGGTAAAAGTTGTGAACTTAAAATACTAATACAAGAAGTGTCATTACTAGCATTATCAAGAGAAATGGAAATTTTTTTATTGTGAATATCATATTCACGTAAAAATTGCATGATGGAGCCACCGATTACAGAACCGGTATGTGAAAATTCCAAAGGCCGTAGACAAATAATACGTTTTTGCAACATCCACTTTTGATCTATATAATTTGCCGTGATACAAATAAAAGCATAGTTTTGTTTTGTAGTCCATATATCAGAACTTAGAGCAAACTTACTAACATTTACGAAGCTTTGCTTCAAAGCTATCATTTCCTTTTGAAATATTTTGATAGCATCCGATCTAGTAGTCGATCTAGAAACTTTATTAAATCATGGGTTAAGAGTAGTACTTGCATACTTATAATATCAATCACTCTCTCTGAATGTGAAAGGTTGTTCATCACAAATAAAAATTTTGGTCAGCTCGATTTTGTTACGAGCATCAGAATAAATAAAATTATCTACAAAAGATCCTGGTGGACCGATGCTTATCTTTGACTGCCTAGCTTGCAGTGTGTCCTTACCATGACAAGTGTCATAGTATCTTTTCAATGTGCCCGTGACATCGTTCCTTTTCCACTTAAATATTTTCTTATATTTCTTATACTGTGCACCTTTAGCAATTGATTTTTTATTTTTGGGATCTAAAATCGGTGCGCCCTCACTATCAGTGATATTTGTTTTTCATAATACTGCCATAAAACTGATTTCTACCTAGTTACAACATTTGTAGCCATGCTCCTAACTTCAGGATGTGACATTTGTGTTTGTGGCACAGAATCTGGAATATGATTATTTTTAAATAAATCAGCATAGTAAGCAAAAATTTGTTCTGAATCACCTCCGTAAGGATGGTTAGAACCAGTAGTATCCATAATTTTAAAATTAAATTTTGCAGAAAAAGAAGAAAGAAGAGAAAAAAAATGTTATCTACCAAAGAGAGAGAAAGAAAAAAAATTCAAAAATTGCAACAACAAAAAAATCTAAAATTAAAATTACTTGGAAGGTCAACTTCAGGGAAGAGATGTTCAACTCTAAGAATTTTTGCAGAACTTGAAAGCTCAAGAACACTGCACTTTCGCCTCCAGGAAGTTGCACTTCAAAGTCCAGAAACTTGTTGTTCAATCTTCAGAGAATTGCTTAGCTTGAATATTTTTTAAGAGAGGAAAAAAATAATTGTGTATAATTTTTATGAATTTTGATCTATTTATAGGTTTTTTGGGTGCAAAATGACCTATTTTACCCCCAAAGGAGTTGTTATAAGGATAATTTTGGTCATTTTTAGCAAAATGACCAAAATACCCTTCCAAAGGTCTAAAAATAGCGAATAAATGGGGGTCAAATGGTCATTTTGACCTCCAAACGTTTTTAAAAAATTACAAAATTGACCGAACTGGGCCGGTCCGGGCCGACTGGTCAGATTTAACAGATTTGACCGGCCCGGACTCGCAGTTAAACCGAGCCGGGCGGACTTTCGGGTCCGAGAGCGCAACCCAGCCCGAACCGGTTGCTTACTGGGTCGGGCCAGTCCTGACCGGGTTTGACCGGGCCACCCGGCTCAAGTTGCACCTTGAGCGTTGCCCGACGTAACATACGAAACTTTGTGCACACTTCTTGCACACACTACATTGCATGCCTTTTGGGTCTGCGGATCGATTTCGAGACCACCAGCCTAGCCAAGAAGGTTATGTCTCTCCTAGCTGACCACAAGCGACACCTGAGTTTGGTAATTATATACCACCACATTGTAAAATAGGTTAAATATCTATCTAAGCTATAAAAAAACAACAACAAAAAAAAAATCTTGGTGTGTCCATCTTCAAGTGACTATTTGCAAAAACTTTTTTTTATTCCCTTCACATAAATTATATAAATTTTGCCAATAATCAAATTTTCTTGCTCCCTTAGGGCCTGTTTGGTTCGTTGAAAGTGGGGGTGAAAGTTGAAAAAAATTGAAAGTCGGGTGAACTGGCTTCAGTTCAGGTGTTTGGTTAAAAAGTTGAAAGTGGTGTGAAAGTGGTTGATGGGACGCGGACGAGTTCCTATCTCCGTCCTTTTGTTGCCACTTTCACCACACCATTTTTTTGGTGAAAGTGGTGGAAAGAGAAGGAAAAGTGTGGAAAGAGAAAAGTGGATTTCGTTTAATATATCTCCAACCAACATCCACTTTCAACAACCATCCAAACAACGGAACTCTTTTTTTTCCACTTTCAACAACCATCCAAACAATGAAACTCCTTATTCCTCCACTTTCATATTTTTCAACCATCAACCAAACAACTTTTGGAAACTCAAAATTTATGCGTACGCATCGCGTGCGCAAGTTTCGTTTTTCCACTTTCGCACTTTCATACACTTTCGTGCAACCAAACAGGCCCTTACAGAGATAAAACCCTTTGAAAGGATAAGCTCATCAATCCATCCAGACATGGCCTCTGCTGCTTCCTGTAGCCTCCTCCACCCCCCCTTCCAAAAGACCCACATCCACTCCTTCCCCTCGCTTCCTTCTCCGCGTCACCTCTCCTCCCCATCCCTCTGCCACTTCCCGACCCTCTCTGCCGCCGGCGCCGGTCCGATCGAACCGGTCATCGAGCCGGCCCTGAAGCACGCGAACGTTCTGTACTTCCAGGCCGGGTACAACGTGCAGATCGTGGTGGACGAGGAGGAGTCGGACGAGGCCCTGCTGCGGAGGTTCAGGAGGGAGGTTTCCAAGGCCGGGGTGATACAGGAGTGCAAGAGGCGGAGGTTCTTCGAGAACAAGCAGGAGGAGAAGAAGCGCAAGCACAGGGAAGCCTGCCGCCGAAACCGCAGGAGGTGGTCCCCCCCTGTTTACTCCGTGTTTACATATTTCAATATGACACAAACACGATACGGACACGGCGACACGATCGCTGCACCGATTTTGTCGTGCCATGGTGTCCTGTAGAGTGTGTCCAGAAAACGAGTCATAGATGAAATGAGAACGCCAAGATGGATGAGCGACAAAACTTTTAAAGTAGGATAAGGTTCGAGTGTAATTGGGGGAACTTGGAGGTGGCACCTACCTATTAGGAGAAGATATGCAAGAAAATCGTCTCAGGTGATTTGACATGTGCATTGTAGACAAGTAAAATTAGGAGGAGCCATAAGATTGAGGCTATGGGTAGCTAAACGGACTTTGAAGAGAAATATGATTTTTGTTAATGTTACATAGAACTTTAGTAGAACGGGATAAAAGGATTGAAATAGCCGACCCCATATAAAGGTTTTCTTGTTGTCTTGTATTTTGGAGTGTCTATCATGTGTCTGACTAGACACAAACACGACACCAGTTTTTGCAGTGTTTGTGCTTCCCTTGACTTACATTTCAGAAGACAAAGAAATTGGATGTTACAGAAAGAAATAGTGGGGTGCCATAGTTAATGTTAAGCTTATTAAGTTAACGATCGTATCGTCGTAGTGAAAGCGGAGGAAATGAAAGAACTTTGGAGGGATTACCATATAAATTTTTTGATGAAGGAAATGTATTGAAGAAAAATAAGAGGAAAATTCACATCGAGATGGCCAACAGATACCTACTAAAGAGTTTCTGCTATTTACGATCGGCCTTGTGGAATAAATGCAGGATGTTGATGTCTATTATTCTTGGAGTACTTTGTGGTCTCTGATACCAAAGAAATTGAAACAAGAAACTCCATACGACTTCTTTAAGATATAGTGTAATTTGTCCTGAATTTAGGGAAATTAAGAAATAAGTTCAAAAAGTTGGCCCATGTTAAAGTGAATGTGAATGGAAAGATGATTCTGTGACAAGATATTAGAAGAGAAAATAATTGAGCACATTCTTTAGGAGTTCTCTAGATGGTGCCACTTGAGGATAAGATGAGGGATAATTGTTTAAGATGACATGCAATAGTGGCCGATGGGTTCAGCGGTTAGGAGTATTGGCAGAATGTAGTTGAGGGGCTTCTAGGACTAGGATTTGACCAAAATGAACTTGGATCGGTGTTCTTTAAAAGGATAGCCCATGCTACTGTAGGGAACAAAGAATCTTTGGCAGATTGAATATAAGAAAATGATTCCTTAGCCAACCCCCAAAAAAGTTAAGACTTTCTTCTTGTTTTTATTGTTCGATAAGGGTAATATTAATGAGAACTATAGCGGACAAATTAGGGCAATGGAAGTGTTCTTTAAAAGGATAGCCCATGCTACTGTAGGGAACAAAGAATCTTTGGCAGATTGAAAATAATAAAAGGATTCCTGTAGCCAACCCCCAGAAAACTTGGGATAAAGGCTTTCTTCTTGTTTTTATTGTTCGATGAGGATAATATTAATGCGAACTATAGTGGACAAATTTGGGCAATGGAAGTGTGCAACAAAGATCTCGCTGATGCGTGAGTTAGATTAGGGGTGATAAGATTGTAGTTTAGTGTGCTATAAATTGGAGGGGTAGGTCAAAGCAAGCGTGAACTAAAGCCTTAAATAATAGTTTTGCGACTGTAGGATACCCTTGATATTGAAAGAGAAATTCCATTCTACTGCTATAAGATGGGCTGTACTTCGTGTCAGATGTTGGACAATTAAGAAATATGCTCAAAAAAGTGAGTGTAGGTGAACGAGATTGCTGAGAATATGGTTTTGTGAGCATACTAAAGGAGAAGATCATAAATAAGTGCATTTTTTTGGGTGTTGTAGGTGGTTTA
Organism: Iris pallida; assembly: GCA_029216955.1. Taxonomy (NCBI): domain Eukaryota; kingdom Viridiplantae; phylum Streptophyta; class Magnoliopsida; order Asparagales; family Iridaceae; genus Iris; species Iris pallida. Next base: position 11,097,518 of record JANAVB010017999.1, on the reverse strand, counting down.
TGTTGAGGATAAGACAAGGGAACTTGTTTGAGTTGGTTCGAACATATGCAATAGAGACCAGTAGATGCACCGGTTATTTGAAGTTAGTAGGACGTGCTTAAATGAGTTGCGAGAACTAGTGTTTGGCCTAAATGAATTTGGATCAATGTTTTTGAAAAGGATTTCGCATTAATGTTATGGAAGAGAGGAACCTTAGGAAATTGAATAGAATAAAAGGATTCATGTTGCCAACAACAAATTTTTGGGGATAAAGACTGTTGTTTTTGTTTGACGAGGGTGATATAGGATAATTAATAGTTGACGAATTAGGGCAATTAAAGTGTGCAACAAGAATTGTGGATGTGTGAGTTAGGGGTGATAAGATTGTAGTTGAATGCTCCATAATTCGATGCTTTGGCCAAAGCAAGCATGAACTGGAGCCTTAAAAGAAACATACAAGACCCATGGATGTTACGCTGAGGTGAACTTTAATATAGAAAACAGAGATGGATTCAGGCAATCAACCTCAAAGGTTTTGCTGTCTTACCAAGTAAGAATCAGCTTACATACAAAACTATGTTTTAGCTGAAAATTTGAAAGTTACTTATAATATTTTTATAGTATTCAGATAGCTCGTACTGGATAAACTATCAATATTTGTTTCTGCTTTTTTTATCAGGTATATTGATACTAGCTCCGTATTTGTCGAAATATGGATGCAAAGTTGGATATGGATTAGATTATTTTTATCCTTCTCATCCTTAGTTAGCCATAATTAAACTAACATTTAGCTTTTGTTATAGTTGTAGTTGTCTTTGTACCATTCGTGCTCTATTTCATCTTTAGCATCATCCTTTTACCCTCGTTGAAGTCGATGATATGCCTAAATACATTAAGTAGTATCTTAAATTTTGCTATACATAAGAAGTGTATCGGACACGCATCCTTTAAGTAGCAGAGTGTCCGAGTGTTTGTTATGTGCTCCAGTCCGAGACCAGCACACCTTCATTGAAGTGTCAGAAACTCTGTGCGACAAAGGTATTAGCCAATCAAATTGGTGTGTTGTATGGGAGGACTACTACTTAGCTTGCAACATTTAATGAAGTTCTTTAAGATGCAGATATGGCTGGAGATATTGACTCTAGAAAATCCACTATTATTTAATTATTTTTTTCAAGAAGAGCTATTTCTTGGCAATCTAAGTTACAGAAGTGTGTTGCTCAGTCAACTATAAAAGCAGAATTTATCGCAGCTACAGAAGCATGCAAAGAGTTACTGTGGATGAAAAAATTCCTACAAGAGTTGGATCAAGAATAACAAAAATATGTTCTTTATTGTGATAGCCAGACTGCTATTCATTTGAGCAAAATTCGAGTTTTCATTCAAGGTCGAAGCATATTGATGTGAGATATCATTGAAGTGTTGGAATCCAAGCAACTTCAAATCGAGAAGATTCATACTAATGATAACAATTCAGACATGATGACAGACTTTTTGCTGAAAGACAAGTATGAGTTTTGCAGAAGTGCAGCTGGTGTGATTGAGCCTTCCACTTAAGTCGAGATGGGAGAAATCGATGACGTGATCCCTCCATAAGTGGAGGAGAATTTATTGCCTTTTGGAGTTCCCAAGATTAATAAATCTTGGAGAAATTTATTGTCTTTTGGAGCCTCCAAGATTAGTGAACCTTGGAGAGTTCATTGTGTCCTTTGGAGTTCCCAAGGTTAATGAAGCTTGGATGGTGCAATCTTGAAGACTCTAGGCCACGTGTAGCTATAAAAGGGGGTTATGGGGGATGAGTTCATCCATGAGCAATAAGTGATCCACTGAAGTGAGTGAGAAAGTGTATTCCTATTTTTGTATGGGAGAAAAGAATATTGTGAGCCTCTTGAGTGAATCCAAGAGAGTCATTGTTAACCACCATTGAGCGAGGTTGTATCTGTAATTCCATTATTCGTAGTGGAGAATATTGGAGCTGTCGGAGGACGTAGGTACACTACCGAATCTCGTTAAATTCCTGGTGTCCTCTTTCCTTTATTTTCGCATTATTTTCTGCATTATGATCCTTGAGTCTACTTATTTACCCAACAAGAAGTATTGGCAGGATGTGTTAAGAGGCTGCTAGGACTAGGATTCGACCAAAATGAACTTGGATTGTTGTTCTTTAAAAGGAACAAAGAACCTATGGCAGATTGAATATAAGAAAAGGATTCCTGTAGCCAACCCCCCAAAAAGGTAATATTAAAGAGAACTATAGTGGACAAGTTAGGGCAATGGAAGTGTGCAACAAAGATTGCTGATGCATGAGTTAGATTAGGGGTGATAAGATTGTAGTTTAGTGTGCTATAAATCTTTTTTGTTGGGGGGGGGGGGGGGGGGGGGGGGGGGCGGCTAGGTCAAAGCAAGCATGAACTGAAGCCTTAAGAAATAGTAGCTTTGCGACTGTAGGATACTCTTGATATTAAGAAGAAATACCATCCTACTGCTACAGGTGGGCTTTACTTCGCGTCAGATGTTGGACAATTAAGAAATATGCTAAAAAAAGTGAGTGTAGGTGAATGAGATTGATGAGAATATGGTTTTGTGAGCATACTAAAATAGAAGATAATAAATGAGTGTTTTTTGGGTGTTGTAGGTGGTATATGTTGAGGATAAGACGAGGGAAATTGTTCGTGTTGGTTTGAACATATGCAATAGAGACAAGTAGATGCACCAGTTATTTGGAGTTTGTAGGATGTGGTTAAAGGAATTGCGAGAAGTAGGGTTTGACCTAAATGAACTTGGATCAATGTTTTTGAAAAGGATTTGGCATGGTAATGTTAGGGAAGAGAGGAACCTTAGGAAATTGAATAGAATGAAAGGATTCATGTAGCCAACAACAAATTTTTGGGGGTAAAGGCTTTTGTTGTTTTTGTTTGACGACAGTGATATAGGATAATTAATAGTCGACGAATTAGAGCCATTGAAGTGTGCAACAAAGATTGTGGATGCATGAATTAGGGGTGATAAGATTGTAGTTGAATGCTCCATAATTGGAGGCTTTGGCCAAAGCAAGCAGGCCATGAACTGAAGCCTTAAAAAGAAACATATAAGGATCGTGGATGTTACGCTGAGGTGACCTTTAATATAGAAAACAGAGATGAATTCATGCAACCAACCTCAAAGGCTTTGCTGTACTACCAAATAAGAATCAGCTTACAAACAAAACTATGTTTTAGCTGAAAATTTGGAAGTTAATTATAATATTTGTCTCCGCTTTTTTGGAAGTTAATTATAATATGTTTATAGTATTCAGATAGCTAGTACTGCATGAACTATCAATATTTGTTTCCGCTTTTTTATCAGGTAGATTGATACTAGCTCTGTATTTGTCGAAATATGGATACAAAGTTGGATATGGATTAGATCTATTTTTATCCTTTTCATCCTTAGTTAGGCCACAATTAACTAATCTGTAGCTTTTGTTATAGTTGTAGTTGTGTTTGTACCGTTCATGCACTATTTCATCTTTAGCATCATTCTTTTACCCTCGTTGAAGTCACTGATATGCCTAAATACATTAAGTAGTGTCTTAATTTTTGCTATACATAAGAAGTGTATCCGACACTCATCCTTTAAGTAGCGGAGTGTCCGAGTGTTTGTTATATGCTCCAGTCTGAGACTGGCACACCTTCATTCAAGTGTCAGAAACTGTGCGACAAAGGTATTAACCAGTCAAATTGGTGTGTTGTATGAGAGGACTACCACTTAGCTTGTTTAATGAAGTTCTTTGAGAGGCATCAAGGCCTACTATTCTACTCTGGGCATGGGGATATTGACAAATTAACATGGGGAGGGTGGCGTGTTCAGCGGTATTAAACAGTCTGGATATTGTTTCATGAGCATGCATGCGTGTCGAGGCAAACTTATTTATGTTCCTAATCGAAGTATGTTCTTGAGCGTGCATGCGAGTAGAGGCAAACTTATTTATGTTCCATGTATGCTTACTAAACTCCACACATTATGCAAGTGATCTCCTACCTCCTCCCAGTATCCCTATTTTCATACTGTTCAATTATGTGTTAGTTTTTTCTTAGTTCACTGAATGGGTTGTCATATTTTGGATACTTGCCGTTTGTTTCGTTAAATGACTCTTGGGGGGAGATTTTCTCCCATCGATTCTGTCAAAATAAAAGAAAATTATGTGTTAGTTTAAGGGCACAGTTTTTCCAGTCTTGTTAATATGCGGTACTGCATGCACGTGTTTCTTGTGTTGTGCATACTTCGGCCCCTGTAATTTTGCATAAGCCATTTATTTAAGAATCTGCACAACCCTTGATAGTGGCCATATACTTGTTAATATGACACACCGAGACTCTGTTAATGTTAACAAATAAGGGGAATTTCATGCACACAGTGTCTGACCAAATCAGTCCTTCCTATAAGACTATACGACTGTTCTCGATATTTCCAGTGTTGATTGAACACAGTTTATCTCAATTCAACTAAAAGGTTAATGGGATCTACTTGATGATCTGCATTACAACCTTAATTACAATTCATATATACAGTATCCTGAATATACACACACACACACACACACACGGAGTATACTGATGACGAATTGTATTTCCTTCCTTTTCGCGTGTTCCTTCACCTTCAAAGGTTACTTTGACCAGGATTCTGTTCAGTTATTCTCCATGTCGGACATGAACTAGCCTGTGGCTTTGTTTGGAGTGAGAATCCACCAGTATCACATTTCTTATACCGAGTCCCCATGACATAGTTAGAAACTGGAAAGACATACAAAGGATTTCCTTCCATTCGACTTTTAGTCTTCATCAGCAAAATTATACTATTAATCCACAGCCCGACCACTACATGCTTTACTGCCACAAACCTCACGCCTGAAACTAAACTAACTAGTTTCAGTAGTAGATTTCATGTTAAAAGCAATATTTACGGTCCTATCTATATATTCATTTAATTATTTAGCAGGTACTTGGCACAAGAGTGTTTCAATGCAAGGAATATTTACTTATTCATGGAAACTAATTCTGTTCTGGCCCTTTTCTGCAGACGTTTAGGGCCAAGATTCAATGCATCGACGTCGCAAAGCGAGGCTGAAGCTGCCAGCAAGGCTAGGGAGGATGCAGATGATAACTGGGATCTACCTGTGGGTGACCTTCCTTATTGAAACCTTGTAAGCGTGATGCCTAATCTTATTGAGATGTTTCTATTCAGACATATTGGGTCGATTGCCTTTCCCTCCGAATTGTAATTTTTTGCTTCCGCGACAAAAGATGGTGGCATGAGTAAACCCTTTTGCACTTCTGTGAGTTTGAAAATTATTTAATAGCAATCGCAACCTTGTACTCATTTTATTTCTTGTGATTCTATATCTTGGGCACAAGATGTCTGAAGTTTGTCGGTCATAATATCGTGTCAAGTGATTTTGACCATTTCTTGCACAGTTGTGGGAGACGGGCAGATGGTAGATTGAATTTGGTTGTAAACAACTTTTGACATTGGTACTAATGGTATTGATTCTTGCATTCGTCCAGAAATATAAAATGATATTGTTAGAGACTAGATTAGTTGTTGGTTAAGATCAGAGAGAGGTTACTTTACAAGCATTTTATTTACTATAAATATTTGTCCAAGAGCTCTAATAATTTTTATTTTATTTTATTTTATCATAATGTAGTCTCCACTTTCTACATGGTACGAGAGACCTAGGTTCTTTTCCTAGACTTCTCCTCTTCTGCCCCGTTTCAACATGTTGTCTAGCTCTGTGTCATTCCTCTCTGTGATTAGTTTGCGGTGTTTAGCTCTCTTGTTTTATTTTCGAAATTCTTCGATACACAGTCTTGACTCTCTTTGGATGATTTCTTCCGGTATTTTTTTTGTGTTTTCAAAATCACGACCTATTTTGGATGATTTCTTCCGATATTTTTTTCAAAACCCTGACCTATTTTGGATGATTTCTTTCGAAATTTCGCTTTACAGAACTATGACCTATTTTTAATATTTTCTATCAGAAATTTTCTTTACTGGAGCCCTGACTTTTGAATTTTTTTTTTTTAATTTTTTTTATATTCTCCTCCTATAGTGCCCTAACGTATTTAGGACGTTCTCGGAATTTTTCATTAGTTTCAAGCCCAACATACTTTCGATCTTTTCTTCCGGAATTTTATTTCCAGCACTTCTACTTAGATGGTTTCTTATGGAAATTTCTTCTGTTTAAATCCACCAACCTCCTCCCCCTCCCTTCTTGTTGCCACCGCCATCTTTTTAAAAAAAAATGTTTGCGACTTCGACTTTTTATTGAGATGATTACTTCGATTTCTTAAGAGAATTTTTCAATCTCCGATCCATTGTCAATTTTCTTTATTGTTTTCTAGTTTTTTTTTTTTTTTTTTTTTTTTTTTATGTAGACTTTCTTTCACCAAGTTTCAAATTGCATAAGCACGTTACATAGTAAATTAGTTATTATTTAGGAATTTTTTGACTTGTTGCCTACTTTGTTTACCCGAATTAATGGTACATCTTACTGTTTTGCAAAAATGTACAGTACCTCCCACTTTGGACGAAAACCGTCAAAAAATATATTTTTTGACCAAAATGTCATTGTCTCTTTCCTTTTTCCTATTTTCTCTCCCCCACGGCCACCGCTCCTGCTCCCCCCTCCCCGCCTCCGCTCCCCCCCTCCCCGCCTCCGTCGCCGCTGTTGCTACCGTCACCGCCGGTGCTGCTACCATCGCCGGTGCTGCTGCTGTCGTTGTCGTCGGTCCTGCTGCTGCTGCCGCCGCTGTTGCTGCTGCCGGAGGCGGAGAGGGGGGAGCGGAGGCGGTGGCGGGGAGGGGGGAGCGCACGGCGGAGGCGGAGTTGGGGAAGCGGAGGCGATGGCTGCGGGGGTGGGAAGAGGAAAGAGGAAAAATGAAGGAGACAAGGACATTTTGGTCAAAAAAATATTTTTTTTGACGATTTTCTTTTAAAGTGGAGGATATTGTACATTTTTATAAAACAGTGAGATGTACCCTTAAGTGGAGGTAAACAAAATAGAGGACAAATCAAAAAATTTCTCTTATTTAAGGTTAGTGATGTAATTACAAGACTACAAATATTTGACAAGCTTCCGAATTATTCTACCATCACGTAGTAGCCTCCACTTTCAACAAACATCATTATTTAGCAGCCTCTACTTTCAGCAGATATTATATAGTCCATTTGTGATTGGATGCCTGAGCGAATTAAGGGACACTCTGAATGGGACTGTCCTACCCAAGTTCACTACCACTTTGATAATTTCACTGCATTCACAGGTAATTTGACTGACAATCATCAGAATGATTGAGGAGATGGTGGAGAAATTAGAGTTTCTTTGCCAATTGGCTTGAACTAGCAATCTTGATAATAATTCTTAGTAAGTACATCAATTGGCTTTTTCAAACAGTTATCATTGTCATTGAACCAACCAGTTTCTAAGTATGTATTAGCGCAACGACCGGATTTGTTACATGAACTGATAAATCACAACATATTCCTGGGAACAGGTACCTAGGATGATCCATGCTTTCTTTGTTAGCAAATTTTCATACGAATTGGAAGGAATTTACTTAAATTTACAGTAGAGGAATATTTTTTCATGAAGTTGTATGAAGGAGGACGACTCGCCAAATATAATGACAAGTGCTATGAATGCTACCGTGGCCAACCCGTCAATAACAATGGCGAGTTTGGAGGACCATGCCAACCTCCATGGCGACATTGGCGAGCCAAGGACCACTCACCATAAGCAAAGGCGTGAGATGCCACACCATCCACTGCTTGTCAAAAGTATGCACCGTCAGCTTCAAACCGCCAAAATCGATGGCGATATCAGCTCCCGCAAGCCAAAACCCATAGCAAGGAGCACTGCTCGGAGACCACACCATCAACCAGGCCTCGCAGACTTTGCTTCATATGATAATAAGATTCCAAGATTATGGTGACGAGGTCACCTCATGTGGTGGGAGGAAGGTTCAAAGAATAGTAAAGCATCACATGTCGGACTGTGACGGGAATAAGGTTTGGGACAAAGAGATCATTTCATACATACAAACTTAAGTTTAGAAAAAATGGTTATCACATAGGAATGACAAAAAAAATTTCCAAAAATATTAGTCCAAAGCAAATGTGAAATAAAGTATGGAGTTGACATGGCAATGTCATGGCAAGCACAATATGAAGTTGGTTGTCTAGATCTATACAATACATTTCACAATGCTTTATGTCCACATCATCAATTAGGAATAAAAATATTTATAAAAAAAAAGAAAGAATAAGAGTAGAAGTTGTCTTAAAAGTTGTAAAAAAATACTTTGTATGGTCTCCTCAATACTTTTGCATTACGGAAGACTTTTCAAACTCATTGTCTTTTGTGAATATAATCTTGCCACATATACAAGACATTTGTCTTGTGTCCCATGTCACATAAAAATCACAACACAAAATAAGACAATAGGGTTGGAGATGCTCTAAGACCTTGTCAATTTTGATGGCAGCCAGGGTCGGACTTAGTGTCACGCCCCAGAACCAGAATACTGGATGACGGGGGCGTACATAGCCAGCTACGTATATTGAAATAGAATACATCTCAACTATACGGTCACGGCTGTCTAGATATGAGGGTTTACTACAAGCCAACGGTCTCTTATGGTCAAACATATTGTCTCAATCACAAGCAAGTAATATAATCACAAGATGTTTGACCACCAAATATACAATAAAAGGCGTCCCAAATATTACATATCAGTTGATCATGAAGCTAGTCGTACAAAATGCTAGGACTAGCAAGAGTTAAGTCATACATGATCAATCCTAGGATTTGTCAATCATGTTTACAGTCCGTAGGCAGACAGTAAGTAAAAGTGCACCGAGCTAACAGGTGCTCGTCGGCTAAACGCCTCAAAAGAATAAATTTACAATAGAGTGAGCGAAACAAAATAGAAAACCCACTCGTAGCCCGGGTTCCTTCTAGTTGCCACCATCGGGCTGGAGAGGTTCGGTAGATCCTTGGGTGCTGCTCCGAAATCTGGCCACACAAAACCAGCTGGGTCAAACCCCAGAAAGAGCAAGTGCCACAAAGGAGGCCACAAAATAAGAACAAAAGTCAGCATATCAGAACATAAGAAAAGAAAGAAAAGTACAAGTAATAAAGAGCATGTCAGGACAATAAACGACTAGGGACGTGGAACCATTCTGGGAGCCAGGTTACAACCCGTAAACCAAACAAGGACCGGGGTTGTAACCCTTCGCCTGAATAGCTCCTTGTCTCTACCCAATTATTGTTGGAGATAAGTAAAGCAATCATGTTCAGGAGTACCAGGGTACAGGGACTAGACAAGACTTAGACAGGGCTGGACATCATCCATTCACAAGCGGCCAAGCAATTACTACGGCTTACTACTTTAACTAACTAGGGTTATCACAAGCCCAATTACTAACAAGATGCAATGAGAATTTCCCAGTCCCAAGCCCTGCAGACCATCCAGTTATCCTTCCGCGGGTTGAGAGTATAGTTGGGTACATCGCCCCGGAGACGATATACCCTTAGGTGACTTAGAGGGTGCAACACATGACAGTGCGCTGGAAATGTGCTCTACTCGTCGGCAAGCTACAAGTCCAATTAAGAGCGCCCAGATAACGAGATTGCCTGTGACTGGAAATTCTCCATGAACTATAGTTTGATCTAATCATTAGCCTAATCCATATTCAGTATGAATCCCTGACCATGGGAACCAGGGAGTCACGTCCTAGACATGATGCAAGACAAGACAAGTGGATTGCACAAGCAAGCAAGCAGGAACACCCACGGTGTCAAGTTGATTATACGAGTCAAGTTACAAGTTACAAGTCAAGTCAGGTCAGGAGTGCGCCGTCACGGGCCACTATCAAGTTATCAAGATAAATCATGTCAGGGTACTTGTCAGGAGTGCGCCACGACGGGCCACTATCATGTCAGGTTGGTCATGTCAGGAGTGCACCACTACGGGTCACTGTCGTGTTATGCTAGTTCCTAGTCATACCATGCCATGTACAATAGTCATTCCAAACATATTAAGTAAAATCAAGTTCATGACAAAAGGCGTAAGGATATAAAATGGACGTAAAATATCTAATAAAATATCAATATACATGGCTATAGAAGAGCCAAGCTTAGAGAAATAAAACCAAAACTCCAAGAGCCAATAGATTGCGCAAGGGGTCAGGGGGTTGGATTGCGCAGGTGTCAGCTGCGCAGGGTGCCAAGTGAGCAGGGGCATAGGGCGCAGGAGCAGATGGCGCATGGGTCAGATTGCGCATGAACAGACTGCGCAGGAGTGAACTGCGCAGGGGTGGATTGCGCAGGGGTGGATTGCGCATGAGCAGACTGCGCAGGAGTGAACTGCGCAGGGGTGGATTGCGCATGAGCAGACTGCGCAGGGGTGGATGCGCAGGAATGGTTGGCGCATGGGGCTGAGCGCAGTTCACCGTAGGGCAAGCTGCGCGCTCGGCACTGCGCTAAAGAGCGCAGGCCGAGAGGGGCTGCGCAGTCCAGCACTGCGCTAAAGAGCGCAGGCTGCAGGCTGCTACTCCAGGCCGAGAAGAACACCAAGAACACCAAGAATTCAAATTTTCATATCTTTGTCAAATCAAAGCCAAATCTAGATTTTCAAAGTTCTAACTTGAGTAAAATTGAATTCTCTTCCACATGGAAGCATCAAAACCCACAAAAATCCAACCAAAATAGATCAAAACCATGTAAATCCGAAAATAGTTAAAACCTAGATCTAGAACAATGGAGACTCCAAATCACAAAATGTCAAGTTCTAATGTTGATCACCATGGCCTAATCTAGCTAATGAACAAATAAAATGTGGTTCTCATGTGGTGGCAAGGTGCACTTGCCTATGGGTGTTGGTGAGTTGTGTAGAGGAAAGAAGAAGAAGGAGATGGAGAAGTAAATGAAAAATAAAGAGGAGAGAGAAAAGTTAGGTGGGATTTAATGGAGGTGAGTTGTGGTGGAATGAGGGTTGAACATAGGCTAAGGTGTTCCAATGCATGTTAAACCAAACCAAACCAAATCAAACCAATTCTCCTCCACAAAATAAACCAAGCCAGGTAAAACCCAATTACGAGAACCAAAATCTGCAAGTCAAGCCAATTACAAGTACATGCCAAAATCCGAGAAAATAAATACAGGTCTGAAATACATGCAAGCTTGACAAAATACGTATTCAGAATATGGGTGTTACACTTAGTAGGAGGCCCATCATTTGCCTCAGGCCCAAAAATTTTAGGGGCACCAAAAATTTATTTTTTTAGTATATATGTATAACATAGTCCATTGCAATTGGGCCCAATTGAGTTCTTTGTATGCAGCAAAGCAAACCAAGGCCTTTTAATTGGAATACTTTATTAGGGTTTGTGATTGCTTGCTTCCGGCCGGCGGTATTGAGGGACAAGCACTTCCCATTTTTATATATTCAAAAGAGGACATATACTTTCTTTTCCATTCTTTGGCTCCAAGCACTTCCTTAATTCCATTCCTCCTCCACGTTGTTGATTGCTTCGCAGGTGAGTTTTTGAATTTTTTTTTAATATTTTTGATAAATTTGTTACACTACACATCTGTCAGACCTTAAAAGTTCCCTCCATGCTTGATGCTTCAGTACTTCTTAGCTAATAGCTATTAATATTATCATAAAAGCTAACTAAGCAATAATATTAAATTATCAAAGCAACCACTATTTATTAATTTATATTTTTGTAGACGAGTTTTATAATTTATTAGTATATATTCTTTTGTAATATTGATGATTATGTGTGTTCTAATTGTTTTTTTTTAATTTATTAATAATAAAAATTTCTCCACAAAGTATGTTCTAATTGTAATTTTTTGTAGCTTTTTTAGAAACAGAATTCCTATGGTTGGCTCCTGGACTAAAAGACGTACTAGAATCAGTCACTTTTCATTATGTGAATTTTATAATTTATTAATATATATTATATAAATTGTTGATTATCTTTATATGTGGTAGACCAATTTATTGAAAGAAAAAAAAATAATTTTGTCATTTTATTGCTTATTCCTTTTAAGATTGAAATCAACTCATAGAGAAACTGAAAAATAAAATATTTTTATATTTATTGTTAATTGTTTATTTGTTGTTAATTATTATCATTTGTTGAAAAATTATGGTAATGTCAAAATTTTCGTTTGCAGAAATCAATTTCAAAATCGAAAGTACAATACTGATGGCAGCCTAGGGTGGCTCTGATGGCCAACTCAGCCTACACGCCATCAATATGTCGTGGATGCAAGCACCAACTCAGCCAACATGCCATAGTTCATGGCGGCCGCGCGACCCACTCGCCGACCCTACCGGCGGTTTGTTCAACTCACTGACACTAATGGCCAGCCAATAAACGTTAAGCTAAGAGCATCTCCAATCCTATTGTGACTTTGGAAAAAAGTTAATGCCACATAGGAATGACAAAATTTTATTCAAAAGTTAATCTCCAATGCAATTGTCAAGTCAATTGTGAAGCTTATGTGGAAAAAATTAAAGAAGACATTGTGAAGTTGATTGTCTTGTTCTAGACAATGCACTTGACAATGTCTTCTCTTCCATGTCATCAATTATGAATAAAAATATTAGAAAAAAGAAAGAAGATGAGTAGTTGTCTTAAAAGTTGTTTTGGAAGTTGGAAAAAATACTTTTTATTGTCTTCTCAATATTTTTGTATTGGAGAGAGTTTTTCTATCTCATTGTCTTTTGAAATATAATTTTGCCACATCAACGAGACATTGTCTTGTGGCTCATGCCACATAGGAGCCACCTAAGACTCACAACACTTAACAAGACTATAGGATTGGAGATGCTCTTCTAACATTCACAAACTGCAATGGCGACGTCAGGCTGCCATTCGCAAACTGCAATAGCTAGTCATTTTCCTCCATGCAATTTTTAAAATTTTTCGTCTGCTACAAATTTGAATAATTTTTTTTTGTATGAAAATTTCTCTTCTTTGTTGCCAACTTTGCTCATTTGTTTTTTTTTCACTAACCTCTTCATTTTTTTTTTTTTTCTTTTTTTTTTTTTCTAAAGAAGAGTAGGATGCTGCAAAGCATGTGACAAGATTTAGATTTTATTACAAAGATATTAAAGAAGACTCGGAGCAAGTAAAGCAAATAAAAAGATTTGGGTCAACAAAAAATGCTACATGAACATCATTTTGTGGAGTATACTTCTTTCTCGTCAGTGTTTTAAAAATCAGACCGGGCCGATCCATAAACTAATAGTTTTTTTGGACTGGTTTAATATCAATCTACCTTTCCCCCTCCCCATCCCCAAAGCAACTCGATCGACCAGACCGGTTGAATCGAATAGTCTGATCCAGTTTGACTCTGATTTTTGACACTTATTTTGAATTTTACATGCAATCAAAGTTAATATGTTTGCTTTTAACTAATTCTATTATGGTAAACATACATAACTTCTATATAATTGGTTCGATTCAGGTTAACTTACAAGGGGTACAATTCCGACGGGTTGGATCGGGCTTGAGGTCAACCCGTTGAATCATGAATTAGTCCGAGCCCAAGTCCGCTGCGACATCGGGTTCAGCATATAAAGCCCAAGACCAAGACCGGAGGCTCGGGTTGGGTCGGGTTCATCGGGTTTATCGGGCTCTAATATAATATTTAAAATAATTTTAAACAAAAGGAGTATTAAATACATAATCAAATAACAATCAAGACTTGATTATTACAAATTCAAACTAAAATAAGATTTATGATAAGGAGTTGAAGAGTTTGGATGAAAAAATTTAGGATTTAAACTTTTTATTTAAGATGTTTGAAACTATATATATATATATATATATATATATATATATATATATATATATATATATATATATATATATATATATATATATATATGGATCAAAAGCCACCTTAGAAAATCTCCTAAAAACCCTCTCACTCTAATTTGTAATATTAATGTTAATATTAATGTTAATGTTAATATTAATTTTTTTGAATTTTTTTATATTAATGTTAATGTTAATGTTAATGTTAATATTAATTTTAATGTTAAGTTTAATATTAATTTTAGTATTTAATGTTAATATTAACATTAATATTAACATTAACATTAAATTACGGATTAGAGTGAGGGAAGATTTTAGGGGATTTTCTAAGGGGAACTTTTGATCCGCTTCCTATATATATATATATATATATATATATATATATATATATATATATATATATATATATATATATATATATATATATATATATGGGAGCAGATCAAAAGTCTCCCTTAGAAAACCTCCCTCACTCTCGGTCGTAATTTAATGTTAATATTAATGTTAATGTTAATATTAATTTTAATGTTAAGTTTAATGTTAATTTTAGTATTTAATGTTAATATTAACATTAAATTATGGCCGAGAGTGAGGGAGGGTTTTAGAAGTTTTCTAAGGGAGGCTTTTGATCCGTTATATATATATATATATATATATATATATATATATATATATATATATATATATATATATATATATATATGTCAGATTTCGGGTTCTTCGGGTAACCCGACATATGAACCCGAATCCAACCCCTTTTTTTTTTTGACCGTGTTCAAATATTTTAAGCTAAACCCTAGTATCTGATCAATCCTAACTCAATCCATTAACGGATTTACCCGGTGGGACACAGGTTTAGTCCGCCCAAATTGCACCCTGTAACTTACTAGATGGGTTAATTTTCGGTCCGGGTTTTAAAACATTGCTTCTCATTCCTTTTGCAGTAATATGGATCATCAATCAAACTAAAATATTCTAAATTAAGGCACTAAGCCCTAAAGACCTGGTCATAAAACAGACTCAAACCACCCATTTGCAGGACACATGAAGTTCTCTCTCTCTCTCTCACATTATAAATACCCAACCCCTCCTGCCATTCCTCAGTACTCATTGCTCCTCCAACTCCACCACCACCACCACCACCCGAGACCAGATATTGCCGCCGGGACGACAATGGCCTCCGCCCGCGCCTTGTTCCTCCTGGCCCTGCTCGCGTGCGCGCTCCTCGCAAGGACGTCCGAAGCGGCCGGCATCAGCCCCAGTGCAGGCGTGGACACGGACCCGCGTGGCCCAAGCAACACGGAGGAGGAGTCCGTCGTGCCGGTGAGGCCAGAGGACGCCGAGAAGGTCTCCGGCTTGAGTGATTTCCCGGGTGAAGATGGCTCCGAAGAGTTCGAGTCGAATCTGGTGGTTCTGGGGCACTGAGGCTCTCTTAATGTGATCCATGAAATCCAATGTTAATTCGTCGTTGGAACAATAAACATGGTTTAATTCCTCATTAAGATATATTAAGAACTTTCTTATTATTTGTGTTTTGCTCTTGTATTTAAAGTTAAGCTTGAGCCTGACTATTCTTCTGTTATGTCATGTTAACTAAAGAGAGATGAAATCTAGAGACGACAAGAACATGCAACAGTATGTGTTTTGTGCTCACTGTAATATAATCGTAATCGCAATATAATCAAATTAAAAAAAATTAATTACATTACGATTACGATTACATTACAGTGAACCTAACAGGGTCTATGTTTGCAAAGGAGAGAATTCATAATTAATGATCAGACTTGGTCTAATTAAAACAACTTATAAATAACTAGTCACGTTCTTTTAGGTCGGTTGAACGTACAAGAAACAAAATCTATAATATTGTTAGAATTTTAGATTAAAATTTAAATTATATTAAATTATTTTAATTAATATGATTTAAATAAATTTTAATTAGAATTTGTTATAGTTGTATTTTTAAAATTTTGGATGTATTTAGTAAGATATACCATATATATATATACTTAGTTTAAATATATACTTAGTTTAAATATAAATTAAATATTGAATACTTTCTAGGATGTTAGGAATTTTTTTCATAACTACGTGATAAGGATTAAGGTGCATAGCATTTAACATTTTTTTTAATTTTTTAATTTTTTATTATTATTTATGGAGGATATGAACGTCTTATTTTTTTAGCCTTTTTTAAGATGCGTTATAATACTTAGAGAGAGATTCTCAATTCATCGTTTAATAAAGTTGCATATAATTTGGTAACTCTAGTTTTGAAGATGCCTGATTAATATTCTTCTCCTATCAATCTTTCTTGCTAATTTTTTTTTTTGCCAGTTTCTTTCCGTGTAGCGTGCAGCCTCTCTCTCAAACCTATCACTTGAACAATTACAGCTAGAAAGGTTGTTACAGGATTTTAGTCATATCTGAAACAGAAAATTTACTTCAAAGTATCAAATTTTGACAAAATTATGGTGAAAATAACATGTTTGGAAAAATTGTCAATGGAGATACTTCCCTCCAGACGGACTGGCGGAAATTGGACAGTCAGTCTGACGGAAATCTTACGGAGCGTGGGTTTTTGCACACGTAAAGTTGGAATTTGCTGCTTGATGTGGATCTTTTTTTTCTCACGAAGTCAAAGATGCACTATTTCCGTCAGACTGACGTGTCCAATTTCCGCCAGTCGATTTGGCAGAATGTTTCTTTACTTACAATTTTGCGAAACTTGTTACTTTCAGCATAATTCAGCTAAAATTTGGTACTCTGGAGCAAATTTTCGGTATCTGAAATACCTAGCAGGTTGATGCATAATATTTTCTTCAAGCTTGTTGGTGTCACCTGTATTTTTTTATCTATTGAGAATTTTGGAACTTTGTAGCCACTAATGCTAATGATGTCTCTGGTTAATATTAAGGGGCGTTTGGTACGCGGTATTTTTTTTTATTTCCGGAAAAATTTAAGATGGGAATCTATTATCACGTTTGTTTGGCTTATAAAAAATTTATTTCCGGAAATTATAAATACCCGGATAAATAGTTTATCCACAAAACATGGGAATTCTATCCATTGATAATAGGTGGGTATTTTTTTTTTGCCGGGCAAAAAAAAAATTGTCTAAATTTTTTTTCTTCTTTTTTGATCAATTTTGATTAGTTTTGAACATTTTTTCCTTTTTTTTCGTTTTTATCGTTTTTTTTGTCGTTTTTACCAATTTATTGTCGTTTTAAGCGATTTTTGTCGTTTTTACCCATTTTTTGTCTTTTTTGTCATTTTTTGATTATTGTTTGTCGTTTTTATCCTTCTTTTGTCGTTTTTACCAATTTTTTGTCGTTTTAAGCATTTTTTTATCGTTTTTACCCATTTTGTCTTTTTTATCACTTTTTGATTATTTTTTGTCGTTTTTACCCAATTTTTGTCATTTTTGTCGCTTTTTTGTCAATTTTTGTCGTTTTAAGCGATTTTTTTGTCGTTTTTGTAGCTTTTTTTTGTTTTTACCGATTTTTAGTCTTTTTTGTCGTTTTTGTCGCTTTTTGGTCATTTTTACTGATTTTATGGCGTTTTTTTGTCGCTTTTGCCGATTTTTTGTCGTTTTTTGTTGCTTTTTTGTTATTTTTGTCGTTTTTAACTGATTTTTTTGTCGTTTTAACCGATTTTTTGTCCTTTTTTATCGTTTTTTATCGATTATTTTTCGTTTTTGTTACTTTTTGGTTATTTTTTTGTCGTTTTAACCGATTTTTTGTTGTTTTTTAACCTTTTTTTGTCGTTTGAACCGACTTTTTGTCAATTTTGGTCATTTTAACCGATTTTTTGTCCTTTTTGTCGTTTTTTATCGATTATTTTTCGTTTTTGTCGCTTTTTGGTTATTTTTTGTCGTTTTAACCGATTTTTTTGTGTTTTTTTAAACCAATTTTTTGTCGTTTTTAACCGATTTTTGTCATTTTTTGTCGTTTTAACCGATTTTTTGTTTGTTTTTTTGTCGTTTTTGCCGCATTTTGATTTTTTTGTCGTTTTTGCCGTATTTTGATTTTTGTCGTTTTTACTGATTTTATGTCATTTTTATTGTGTTTTGGTTATTTTTGTCGTTTTTTACCCCTTTTTTTGTTATTTTTTGTCGTTTATACATATTTTGGCGCTTTTTGGTCATTTTTGTCGTTTTAAGCGATTTTTTGTCGTTTTCATCGTTTTTGTCGTTTTTTGTTATTTTGTCGTTTTTACCATTTTTTTTCGTTTTTACCATTTTTTTGTCGTTTTTATCGGTTTTTTTTATATTTGTTCATTTTTTTCGTTATTATTTTTTTATATTTTTTTCCGGGAATATTTATATTGTCACCAAACATGGAAATGTAATTTTTCAGGAAATTTAATTCCTTGAAATTTGATTCCCGGAAATATAAAATTTTCGACTATATAGTATTCCGCATACCAAACGCTCCCTAAGGGCCCAAGGCAGATTAAAAATTACTAGTTAGCAAGTTCTTCAATAAGAAACCTTCAAAATCTTTAATTTAAAAGTACCAAACATTGATTAAGATTTCATAGGCATTCAGGATTGAATACAATTTTGTAGGATTCCCACTAGGGAGTCAAACACCCGTCCATCTGGACCGCATGTATCTTCTCTAACCACTAATTAAACTAGTTGAATATATATATATATATATATATATATATATATATATATATATATATATATATATATATATATATATATATTGAGTGCATGTAAATTTGTTTTTAAGCTCTAGACATATATGGTGTTGACAATAAACTTGATTATGAGCACACAAATCTTGTTAGTCTAATATACTGGTCATTGGACTTATTTCTATAGTTGTCTAATTTCTGTTCTGTTCCATCTTTTGAAATCTCTTGATAATATAAAATTATCTAATATTCTGGAGATGTTCAAATATTATATTTGTAAATAATATAGAACCGTCCTTATTAATATTTAATAAAGGTGCAGACTTTTCTAAGAAGAATTTTTTAACATTTCTCCTAAGGGCACGTGTTAATACATTAATAAATGTACATTTTATATGAATACTTTCACCGATATATTTATCAATATAAATTTTATATTGCTAATAATTAAAAGATGCATTGATAAATGGTTTAATGGAAGTACCTATGTAATTAAGCATTTATTAATATATTAATATGTGTTCTTATGGCACATGTTAACAAAATCTTTCCAAGAATCCTGTAAATATGGATACCCCCTCCCCTTGTTTTGTAAAACAACATAAATTATAAAATGTTATTATAAAGTTTCTTTCTACTATCAATCTTCTCTTCCACCAATTTTTTTCTACATCTCCTTCTCCTGGCCTACCATTATTTCAACAAATTCGTATAATGGTAATTGTGATATCCAACGTGTAGACAAATATAGGACATAAATCTCAAAGCTTAACCTTATACCCACACTTCACCTAAAATATGAAGATAACGATGATGATACTTTACCAAGAACCTCTAATCCTCACCCAACATATAACATCTAATTGACTTCATCAATTTAATTTGAATCATGTGGATGCTCATTATACTAGCTTAGTTCAATGTTGCTATTGAAATTCCTCTGGAGAACTTGCTAATAAGCATAGAAGTGCTGACAATGGTGAAACCATTAGAAAGCAAGTTCTGAAGCTACTGAAAGAAAGCAACATAATTGCTGGTAACTAGAATAAAGTTCTTGAATAATAGCAATCAAATTGTTGAATATAGAGCAAAGCACTTGACCGCAGTGAAGAATTGCTTGAAGGTTGTTGCTGCCATTGCTAGGTGACGAAGATGACCGTCAAAAGCCGGTCCTTTTCATCGATTCGTTTTCAAGAAGTAACAAGTTCGAGAGAACTTCTGAAAACACTCCTTGTCACCTCAACCCCTGGTCTGGTACGTATGTTCTAATATACTCTTGGACTAGCGTCTAGAGCTCAAGCAAAACTTTGCTCCTTGTGATCAAAATTTATCTCTTTCCCTATAGAGTTCTTTCTTCTTTTCTCGCGCCACTAACTACTGAAGTGGCACTTAAATATTAGAGAAATCTCCTGTAACCGCCAACTAAAAAGATGGGCCGAAGTCAAGGGATAATTTTCAACAGGGGTGAGCAAATACCGACCGATATCGAAATATTGATCAAATACCGATTGAAAATATATCGAAAAATCGAACCGAAAATATGTATCGATACCAAATTACCGAACCGACTAAAATATGGTACAATGGTACACTGCCAAAATATGTCGATTTAGCGACAGCCGGATCCGTCGTCCATCCGTCGACAATCCGTATTAGCGACCGATCACTGACGGATCTTGGTCAAAATAATCCGTCGGCAATCAGCTCGTCGCTAATAAAGATCCGTCGCTAAGTAGTCGAAAAGCGACGGCATAGCGACGGATTTTCGTCGTCACAACACGATGCATTAGCGACGACTTTCCGACTGTCTTTCGTCCATTTCAAGTATTAAATACTTAACTGTGTAGACGCTAGCGACGGATAGTCCGTCGGCAAAACCGTCGTAACCGTGTATCAGAGGGTATCGTTCCGTCGCTATTCCGTCGATAGCCGTCGCTAACAAAGGGCGGATTAACGACGGAATCCTAACGGATTATCCGTCGACCATGTTCTGGAAATGCTTGACATTTCCAGAACCCTGGCGAGGATATGTCGTCGCGACTCCGTCGCTCCTCCGTCGACATAGCGACTGATTAGTGGCGGATAATCCGTCGCCAAGTTCTGGAAATGTCATGCATTTTCAGAACATTGGCGACGAATGTTCCGTCGCTATTCCGTCGAACAAAGTATTTCCAGAAACTTGGCGCCTGATGTTCCGACGCGAATCCGTTGACCATGGCGACGGATTTCTGACGGAATATCCGTCGCTAACATTCTGTACAGCTATATACCACTAGAACCTTGCCGACGGATATTCCGTCGGCAGTTCGTCGTCATGCAAGATATGCCGTCGGTTGGACGTCGACCACCCGTCGCTAACTGGAAACAGTTTCAAATCTCCAATTAGCGACGAATATTTCGTCGATAAGTATTCGAAAACTGGAAATTTTCGTCGCTAACCGGTCACTAGTCCGTCGCTAACTGAGATTTTTTTGAAAAAAAAAATTGCAGCGCTTTCCCTGTTCACAAAAATATGCATAAACCAAACAAATATATAATGCACACCAATTATCCAACAATCACATAGACCAAATATATAATGCATACCAATTATCCAATAATCACATAGACCAAATATGTACATACGAATTTAATGTACAACAATTATCCAAGAATCACATAGACCAAACTAAACCAATATATAATAGACACCAATTATCCTGAAATCATAAACTAATATCCGTCGTTATAATCCGAAATTTTCACAAATATTCCAAAATTTTCACAAATATTCCAAAATTTCTTAATTACAATACTTCAAGGAGGAGGAGGAGTTCGATTGTCCGGTGGTGGTAATCCCTCCTGCGCCCGACGAAAATACTGCTCCACTAGGTACGACGGCAAGCCTTCGAAGACACTACTCAGAAGTCTACGTAGCTGTTCTGGCGACATGAGATCAAGGAGTGCCATCACAGTCGTAGGCGGTACCAGAGGGGCAGCAGGGTTGAAAGAAAGACGACCGACGGAAGAATGACCGGGAGCAGCAGTCGACGGACCGGAACCAGTAGAAGACGGACCGTCACCAGCAGCAGACGGACCGGCAGCAGCAGACTGAGGCGGAAAGTACGTAGGAATTTGCACCCGCAAGGACGATACCGCCTCGTGCAGCTGCGTAAGCTGCGACCTAACATCATCGTCTGCCGGGGCCGCAGGAGGAGGCGGTGTCGGTAGAAATCTCTGAGTCACCATGTGCAATGGCCCTAGGGAGCCGACTCCGTACATGTGCCCTTTCTTAAAGCCGCCGACGATATCTACGAACAAGTCGTTGAGAGCGGCCAAAGAAGAGGGCGTCCGGGCGGGCGTCGTTTCACCGACATCCTTGGTGTCAGTTAACTGAGTCCGACTAAGGGCCTCACGATACGCAGCCTATCAAATGAATGTGTTTATATTATAAGATTTACCTAAGTTGTAATCTAAATCCTATGTTTTACTAAGTTAAGTGTGAATCCTAAGTTTACCTAAGTTATAGTCCAAATACTTTTAATTCTAACATAAATCTCATAAACATAAGTACTTACATCAGTCTCCTTGGCCCTCTCGTCGACGAAGCTCCCGTCCTTCCGTCTCTTGTGCGTATGCTGGAATACGTCGTGCATGGTGACCGATTCTGGCGCCCTTTCCTCCTTCACCGCCCGTTGGGTCTGCATACGAAATTTTCGTAGAACTTAATTAACTCCGTATATTAATAATACCTAATTCGATAGTAAAATCAATTTACGGTATCTCACCAGATCTGCAAGCGTCGCTGCGTGGGGCCTTGATCCTCCCGTATGAAGCCCCGCGGCCCGTCGGTTCGCCTTCGCCTTCTCCGATTTCTCCTTGTATGCAGGAGTATTCATCATATCTAAGAGGTCTTCATAATAGTCCTGCCGGATCCAATTCGGCTTCGCCTGCCCCATTTTTAGGTCATGAATCATATCCTGTATCTTCTTCGAGGCAGCGCTTCTGTAGGTCCTGCTGATCGCGTCCTCGCGATGGGAGGGCCACCAGTACGTCGTCTAACATACAAATTCAATTATCACATAATTTAAAAAATGGTTGATTAAAGAGTAACTAATAATTAACCAGAAGATATAGATATATACCCTCAACTCGTCGAGCCAGACGTACTTCAAGTTTGGGGGCACCGACGAAAAGTTGAGGTAGGGACCATGGAAGTTAGCCCTGATAATTTTTTCAAGAGCCCTGGCAACATTAAACGGAAAAAATTTACAAAGAAGAAACGACTGAATTATTAACTTGAATAAATAAAAGAAATTTAATAAATTATCTTAAATTTACTTACGAGGTCCCCGCGGGCCATAGCTCTCATCGGAACTCACCTCTCGGCCTCTCTGGTGCCGTCGGAGGATCCGCGGGTCCGCGCATGTACTCCCTAGTAATCGGATGGAACCGAGTATGGGGGTACTCCGGAGCCCACTGTGCAGTAACTGGGGGATCCACTGGTGGATCCGTTGGTGGGTCCGATAGCGGAACGGATCCGCTAGCAGATCCAGACTCATGCCTCGATGAAGTTGTCTATCGACGGCGGGATGCGTCTGTGCCCGGGGTACTCTCCGGGTCGGGCTCGCTGGATGGGGTCACATCCCGGGAAGATTGAATGCGACCACGACCACCAGCACCACTACGACCACGACCACCACCACCACCACCACCACCAGCACCACGACTACGGCCAGCCATCATGACCTGTAAATAGAGCACATAAACATAATTAACAATATAAAAGTATAAATGAATATAAAATTCTAAACTAAAATATACATACTAGCAGTAGGAAGACGAGTGCCGCCGCGACGAAAAGACTAGGAGTGCCATCTGCAATAAGTAAATAATCGAACGAAAAAACATGAATTCACGTAATTGCTTTTATGAGGTCAACTTAATTCACATAATTGGAAGTATTTTTAATATACAACAATATTTAACCTAATCATCGTCTTCGTTCTTATCCTCGGCCTTGTCTTCATCATCATCCTCCTCCTCATCCTCATCCTCATCCTTATCTTCATCGTCGATTTCATCTGTATCCTCATCCCCATCAAATTCGTCGTCTTCTTCTTCTTCTTCTTCTTCTTCTTCTTCTTTTCTTCTTCTTCTTCGTCTTCTTCTTCTTCTTCTTTTTCTGCCTCAATATTTGGGACAAGACGCCTCTTTCTCCCCGGGTTGACAGCTAAGTCTTGTGTATCAACATCTTCCTCCCCTCTATTTTCCTCAACAATATCTTCAACATCCATTGTATCCGAGTGTTGTCCCAAGTATTGGGACTTTTCGATCTGGTCCTCTTGGTATGCTGGGTCTCCAACGTTGAATGTATTTCTAGATTTAATCTTGCATACTGCCCACCAGTCAAATCGATCTCTACGACGCCTTAGGTAGCTTGTATAGTAGACTTGAACAGCCTGATTTACTATCGCAAATGTATCGGACCCTCTATAGCTCCTGCGATGATTTATATCGACAAATCCAAATTGTTTATCGATTCTCCAACCGATATTTGGTGTCGTATCGAACCACTCACATTTGAACATTACAATATGCATATCATATGGGCTAGTATATTGTAAATCTACAATATCCCGAAGTACTCCATAATAGTCAAAGTCCGGTTCGTCGTCATAGATGGTGCCTCTTATGCAAACATCGGAATCCTTGGTACTGATGCCGTCATTGATAAATTCGACATTTATAGCATTCTGAGTTGCCTTAAACCTGAAGCCATTAACGACATAGCCTGGCCAAGTCTTTGTTTGCTTCTTCGGTCCCAATGCCAGATAACGAACACTCTCATTAGTGAGTGTTGTTTCAGGCAATAAAACCTGTAAACTAATATTTATAATCTCAGTTACTTACGTATTTTATAAGAATATATAAAATCAACCTCAATTATAATCTCAATTAGTTACGTATTTGCGAAACCATGACGGAAATATACAATCAACCTCTCTTTGAAGTCCCTCATCGGTAATATCGGGTGTTCTCATTTTGACTTCATCTCTAAATACACTATTAGAGAAAATAAGAATATATAAGTGTAGTCACTTACTTCATCAAATTAGAGATTATAACGAGTGCAAGTGTACTGACTTACTTCTCCAAATCTCTCACTTCTTGTATGTCACAGTTTAACAAGACATATCGGTGAGCGACATTATACTCGTCGTCAGTCAACTACCTTTTTTTACTAGCCCCAACAGGCTTGTCCCTTACATTGAATATACCTCCATCCTCAATGTCCTCATCATTCCTTTGAGGTCTATTTAGATTTGTCTTAACATGAGTATCGAAATAAATGGAGCAGAAGTTTGACACCTCTTCGATAAGATATGCTTCGCATATCGAAGCCTCTATATGAGCCTTGTTGCCATCTTTTTTCTTTAGATGGTGTAGGTATCTAGAGGGACAAATTATCTTGAGAATTAAGAATGAAATTTAAAATCCACTAAAATTCAACTTAAATTATATCAATTTTTATGTACCTTTCAAATGGGTACATCCATCGATAATGAACAGATGCACCGACACGGGCTTCGTATGCTAGATGAATCGGTAGATGCTCCATGCTGTCGAAGAAGCCAGGAGGAAATATTTTCTCCAACTTATAAATTGTTAAGATAATCTTCTCCTCAAGTTCAACCATGTGTTGCACAGTCAACTTAGTTGAACAAATATCCCTAAAGAATATAGATAGTTCGACCAACGGAACCCATACAGCAGAAGGCAACAACTCTTTCAAAGCAATGGGCAGTAATCTTTCCATAAACATGTGGCAGTCATGACTCTTCATTCTTGTTAGCTTGCGTTCATTGAGATCAACGCATCTAGACAAATTCGACACATAGCTGTCGGGAAATCTTAAAGTAGATACCCACTTGCAGATTATTAATCTATCTTCCTTACTCAATGTGTATTGTGCTATCGGCTTACTTAATTGTCCACCAGCTCTCTTTTGTATCAAGTTCAGATAAGGATGCTTGCATATCTCGGTAATGTCTTGTCTTGCTTTTGGATTGTCCTTCGTCTTTCCTTTAATATCCATGACGGTATTGAAGACATTATCGAACACATTCTTTTCGATATGCATAACATCAAGATTATGCCTTATAAGATTATCTTTCTAATAAGGCAAGTCCCAGAAGATACTCCGTTTGGTCCAGTTATGCCTTTGTCCGAACCCATCGACACGATTGTTCGATGGATCTTCTATTACAGTGGGAAAGTCCTTTACATCTTCCTAAATATCGTATCCCGATAATCTGGCAGACGGATGAGAAAATTCTTGTTTTTCAGCTCTGAACGCGTCCTTGTTCTTTCTCCAAGGATGACTCGCGGGCAGAAATTGACGATGACAATCAAAGAAAGAAGTTTTTCCTCCATGCTTAAGACGGAACGCCTTACTATTTTCTATGCATATCGGACAAGACATGGTGCCGTGAGTACTCCATCCCGACAGCATACCATATGCGAGAAAATCATTGATTGTCCACATCAGTGAAGCTCTCATCTGAAAGTTCTGTTTCCTGGAAATATCATAGGTCGCGACGCCGATCTCCCACAGCTGTTTCAGCTCATCCGCCAACGACTGTAAATATATATCGATATTCTTTGTCGAATTTTTGGGACCTGGTATGATAGCTGTCAAGAACATATAAGGAGTATTCATATACATCCATGGTGGCAGATTGTAAGGGGTCAGAATAACCGGCCAGCAGGAGTATTGAGATCCCGACTGCCCGAAAGGGGCGAAGCCATCAGAACATAGCCCCAGACGTACATTTCTAGGCTTTGCAGCAAAATCTGGATGACGCAAATCGAAATATTTCCACGCCTCTCCATCCGAAGGATGTGACAATTCTCCAT
The DNA here is from genome assembly GCA_029216955.1 of Iris pallida. Lineage (NCBI taxonomy): Eukaryota > Viridiplantae > Streptophyta > Magnoliopsida > Asparagales > Iridaceae > Iris > Iris pallida. The sequence continues at coordinate 11,071,112 of JANAVB010017999.1, read as the reverse complement.
CGTCCTTTGTGCGTTCTTTGTTGTGCCACATCATGTGTTCTGCTATATTTTGAGACATATACATCCTCTGCAAGCGCTTCATGATCGACAAGTAATGCATATACTTGTAAGGACGTCGTTTTCTAGTTGACTTTCCTTTTTTCCTGACTGGCTTGTAACGATCCGTATTACAAAGCTATAACTTTCTATATCCTCGTTCTCCTTGTAGTACAACATGCATCCGTTGCGACAACAATCTATCTTCTCGTACCCCAGTCCCAGTTGTCGGACCATCATCTTCGACTTGTAGAAGTTTTTTGGAAGCTCTTTTGATTCCTTCGGTAACACCTCCTTGATTAGTTGTATAATTCGATCATAGCAAGTTTGTGGCAAGTTAAAATCGAACTTTATTTTCAACAACCGTATCGTCACTGACAGTACGGAATGTGGCTCACAACCAGGATATAAAGAAGTTTCAGCATCCTGAAACATATCATAGAACTCCTTCGCCTCGGGATTAGGATCCTCCGGATCAAAATTAGGCCCTGCCGCGTCGTACACCATATCTCGTGCAAGGTTCTGCAGGTCTCCATAATCAACAGAGCATTCGTCGTCTTCGACGACAAAATCCGTTGCAGCATTATCATCAAAAGCATAACTAGCAGCATTCACAACCTGTCTTTCCGCATATAGTTCACCTTGCGATGACCACAGACCGTAATCACGTACGAAACCCTTACGGGTCAAATGATCTCTTACACTCACCACTTCTTCGTAACGTCTATTGCGACAATTACGACATGGACACTTGATTTTGTTACTGTCCATATACTGAGTTTTGCTCATGGCATACTTAAGAAACACTTCCACGCCTGCCTGAAAATTGTCACTCATACCTATTCTGCTCCCGTGTTATCGTTTGTACATCTATGTACGATCAACGAAATAACGATCCATCACAGATTGGATGTGAAAATCTGTATCGTAAGACAAACTAAACAGAATTAGTATATATATAATCATGTAAATGGTGGATCCGCTGGTATATAGGCCGGATGTACTTAGTGCGATACCGATACCGATAGTTCGATACCGATACCGATAGTTCGATACCGATACCGATACCGATAGTCCGATACCGATAGTGTGATACTGATACCGATAGTACGATACCGATAGTTCGATACCGATACCGATAGTCCGATAGTCCGCTAGCGATACCGATAGTTCGATACCGATACCGATAGTGTGATACCGATACCGATAGTCCGATACCGATGGTTCGATAGTACACTAAGTCCAAATGATTCTTCTTAAGCGTCGAGCATGTTATACACGGTTCAACTTGACGAGTCAGTAATATATATATATATATATATATATATATATATATATATATATATATATATATATATATATATATATATCATGGTTTAAAGTATCGGCCGATACCGATCCGATACGGCTGATACCGATACGATTTGGCATGTTCCGATCCGATACCGACCGATACCAAATATTGACCGATGTTGACATTGGGGGACTTTGTTCTGGTCAATTCGACAAAGAAAATTAAACAGCATAGGAATAGTCCGATACCGATTCCGATACCGATATTGTGAACCTAGGTTGAAAGCATAATAAGGTTGTAAAAGCATGTAAAAGAATCTGATACTACCGATAATTATTTGTTTTCCAATACCAAAAATTTGATACTCCGATCCGAAACTGCCGATACTACCGATATCGCCGATACCAATATACTCATAGGAAAAGTTCGATACCGATACTTATATATATATATATATATATATATATATATATATATATATATATATATATATATATATAAAGCAATAGACTTTCTCATCCTATTTCTTAAACTAGGGTTTTGTCATATTGAATTTTCTTTTGTTGAACTCCATGTGGCTAAGACTAGGGTTTGTCATATTGCATTTTCTTTACATATATATATATATATAGCGTACCCCTCCCACCCCCCGCCGACCCCCCAGTCCCGCGCGCGCTACCCCCGCTGCCCTCCGCTGCCCCCCACAGCCCCGCGCGCGCCAGCGTACCCCTCCCACACCCTGCCGCCCGCCCACCCCCCGTCTCCCCCGCCGTCTTCCAGCCCCCGACGCACCCGCCGCCCCCGCAGTCTCTGCCGCCCCCGTAGCCCCCAACGCGCACCCACGACCACCGCGCGAGAGAGAGAGAGGAGAGGTCGAGAGAGAGAGAAAGAGTGAGGGGATTACCTTTGGGAGAGAGAGAGAGGAGAGGTTGCCGATCACCGCCGCCCGCGGGAGAGAGAGAGAGAGAGAGAGAGAGGAGAGAGAGTGAAATTTGGGAGGAATGAAAAGTTTCCCCCGTCGTTTCAATTTAAGTCTGGGTGGTATATTTAGCGATGGACTCGCGTCAAAATTTATCCGTCGCTAGTCCGTCGCTCTTTTGGATACTTGTCGACGTAATATTCGTCGCTACGTAGTCGAAAAATTGTCCTGCCACTTCTCCCAACAATTCTCGCCAAATAATCGACTGCATAGCGACGGCTTCTTATCCGTCGCTATATCTCTGACGCCCTAGCGACGGATGAGCGACCTTTTCTCCCCCTTAAAATAAAATAAAATATGTATCGGCTTGTCGTCGGTACTCCGTCGGCTATTTGCCGCAAATCCGTCGCTAACGCCGACGGAAAATATCCGTCGCTAATGTGCCGTCGCTAATTGACTGTATTTTGGTAGTGGTAGTGGTAACGGTTTGAGTGTAATACCATACCGAAAATACCGAACCGAACCGATCATATATATATATATATATATATATATATATATATATATATATATATATATATATATATATATATATACTTTTTTTAGAATGTTGTTCGTCATTAATTTTATACTATTTTTTTTATCTTTGTTTTAATCAGTTTCTTAGAACTTAGAATGGATTTTAATGGACTTGAAGTTATGTTAAGAATGCTGAGAATTGAGTTTTTTTATTTTTTGAGCTTATGTTTTTGTGTTCTCGTAGAATTTTGAAGTAAATTTTGGTTACTTAAACTTATACTAAAGATTAAATTTAGTGACAACGTTTGATCTTTTAAGCTCATTTTTAGGTGTTTGCAACTTGTTACATATTGTTCTAATAATTTTGGTAAGTAGTTTGGTTGGTAGAGGCTTGACTTTGAAATTTAATGCTTCAAAAAAAAATAGAGGTTAAAAGGTTCTACAATATTAAGTGTGTTGATTGATCAAATATTAATTGGTAAAACACCGATACCGAACAAAAACCGACCGAATATCGATTTAACCGAAACCGAAAAAATCGATTCTAAATGGTACGGTATTGGTATTGATATTTTAAATACCGATTTAAAAAAATACCAAAAACTTTGACCAAATATCGATCGAATATACCGACGCTCACCCCTAATTTCCAATTAAGTGGGAAAGTTAACAACAGTAACTCGCTATAAATTTGATAATTACAAACTTGGACATCCTCCCGTTGTAAAAAAAATGAGACTCTGAGATAGAGCTACAGTTCAGGGGCAGTAGGGCTGCAAACGAGCCAAGCCGAGCCGAACCAAGCTTTTGTAAGCTTGAGCTTGGCTTGACTAAAATTAATTGAGCTCGAGCTCAAGCTTGATAAGTTTTTTTTTATATTAGAGCTTAAGCTTGGCTCGAGCTTGTTTATATTAAGCTTGAGCTTGGCTTGGTTTGAGCTGGAGCTTGGCTTGATAAGCAAGCTTGATTTAAGCTTGATTCAAGCTTGATAAACAAGCTCGATAAGCTCAAAATCAAGCTTGTTAAGCTTGATTTCAAGCTCGCTCAGCTTTATTTCAAGCTCATTAAGCTTGATTTCAAGCTAGTTAGGTTTGAATTAAAGTACCTGTAATAGTAACAATTTATTTCTAAAAATCTAATTAAAAAATTTCTTAATATCAATTATTAAGGACATATAAATATATAATGCACACAACCATATTGGTTTACAAAGATATATAAAATTAGAATTCAACAAAGAACAAACGAGCATCTAAACAAGCTCCTAAAAGAGTTCCTAAACGAGCTCCTAACGAGCCAGCTCGCAAGCTTATAAACGATCTAGCTTGCGAACTCAAACGAGCCGATTACTTCTAAGCTTGAGCTTGGCTTGTTTATTAAATGAGCTCGAAAATGAAGCTTGAGCTCAGCTTATTTACTAAACAAATCGAGCTCAAACGAGCTTTTGTCGAGCCGAGCTTCGAGCAACTTGTAGACGGCTTGGCTCATTTGCAGCCCTAAGGGGCACTAAGAAAGAGTAATTTCACATAACAACGTCATAGAACTCCTACGGTATGCAATGTCGCAAAACACGTGTCTGATGTGTATGTGCGAAGTGCAAAATGTGCAAACAAAGTACCACTTTTCGTCTTTCATCCGTATACAAGGGCCTAGCTCCAATGGAATTTGTTTATGAAATAAGGGCGTTTGGTATGCAGAATACTATAAAATCGAAAATTCTATATTCTCGGAAATCAAATTTCAAGTAATTAAATTTTCTGTAAGATTACATTTCCATGTTTGGGGACTAAATAAATATTCCTGGGAAAAAATGATAAAAAAAGAAAATAAATCCAAAAAGAAAATAACGTCAAAAAGGAAAGAAAAAGTAAACGACAAAAACAATCAAAAGAAAAAACGACAAAAAAGACAAAATCGACAAAAACAAAAAAATGACAAAAAACAATAAAACAATGATAAAAGACAAAAAATGACAAAACTAAAAAATGACCCAAAACGGCAAAAAGAACAAAAAAAAAAGCCAAAAACGATAAAAACTACTAAAAACGACAAAAAGAAAAGCAAAAAAATGACAAAACAACGAAAAAGACAAAAAAGGATAAATTTTTTCCAAAAAGAGACAAAAAGGGCAAAAAGAACAAAAAATGACAAAGACGACAAAAAGACCAAAAGACAAAAAACTACTAAAAAAAGAAAAAAATGACAAAAAGACAAAAACGACCAAAAAGATGAATAAAGATAAAAAAATGGCCAAAAAGCGACGAAAAGGACAAAAAGGACAAAAAGAACAAAAAGACTAAAAACGACAAAAGATCAAAACAGGACAAAAACGATAAAAATAATATTAAAAATGACAGAAAACGATAAAAATGACCGAAATTGATCAAAAACGATAAAAACGAAAAAAGCCACAAAAACGACAAAAAAGACCAGAAAAATGATAAAAAAGGACAAAAAATACTACAAAAAAGGCAAAAAGAAAAAAAAGACAAAAATGAGAAGATGATCGAAAATCTAAAAACGGCAAAAATGACAAAAATATAGGATAAAAACGACAAAAAACTACTTAAAAAAAGACAAAAAAGGACGAAAACGAAAAAAAGATAAAAACGAAAAAATGACCAAAAATGATAAAAATGACAAAAATTACTACAAAAAAGAAAAAAAATCGACGAAAAGCGACAAACAAAAGGGACAGAGACAAAAAAATTGACCAAAAAAAAGGATAAATGTCACGACCCGCACCCGGAGTAAGGGCACGAGTACGTGACAGCGTCCCAGCCTACGCCGCAGAAACGATGCAGAATGCTGTCTAGGTCTACTATCTAACAACAGTGATAATATCAAAACCTGCCGAGATGGTCAACTCCAAACGAAGGACAAGCAATGACAATATAATATACTCAATCACAATATTCTAAGAAGGATAGATGATACTGAAAGATAAAGATAAGAAGATATTAAAATATCATCCAGAAAATCCGACACAGAAATAATACAAGTCCAGAGTCAACAATCTCAAATACAAATACTAAAATAATAACATGGCAAAATGTAATCTGGAGACAAAGTCCAGTACCAAACTAATCTATCTGAGCTATCTCTAAAGCCTCATCGGCTGGAACTAACCATTACCTACCAAGATATCCTAATATCCTATCCATATTGGTATCCCAATACCAATACCTTGGTAGGAAGTCAAATACGTTAATCTAGGTAAACCGATATCTTAATACCCAATACCATACTTAGATATCTAGTATCTACCCTAAGCTACTAGCTATCAATATCTTAGCTATCTAACTTTAAGCTACCTAGGTAAACCCCTTACATTGAAGGTAATCCCACTATCTTACCTTGAAGGTAAATCCCTATTACCTTGTGATAAGGTAAAAACCTAAGATACACTCTAGTATCCTAATGCCATCTATCTAGTATCCTAAGATACCAATCCTAGATATCTAGTATCTATCTAAAGCTACTAGCTAACCAAAATCCTAACTTCTAACCTTAGCATCTATGTAGACTTAATACTTTGAAGGTAACCCAATATCTTACCTTGAAATAAGGTAAACCCTATTTACCTTGAGGTACTGGACAAATACCCAAAATATTCTAAAATACCACCATGGTATCTCGAAATACCACTCCCACTCTAACGTCTAACTATCTATCTCTAACTCTAATATAGATTCTAACATCTATATATATCTAGCTAACTTCTATACTAACACACCTATGTATCTAGGATACCAACATACTAACTTATCTAATAACTTTCTAACTCTCTAACAAAACTAACTATCTACTAACCAAACTAACACTCACACACCCATAGACACACAAGGGGGAAATGGGCATGCAAGGGGGCTAAAGCAATGGGAATGGGGGCTTGTAAAGGGTGCAATGGTGTGCACCCATCTGCTGCAACTGCAGCTGCGTACTGTTGTGTGCTCCTGCAGCACACTGCTGCTGCTGCTGTGCAGCAAGGGGTAGCAGCTACTGCTGCCCTGCCTCCCCCTCTCACCCTCTCACTCTTCACTCCTCTATCTATCTATCTATCTATCTATCTATCTATCTATCTATCTATCTCTCAAGTACACACACTCTACATATTCCTCTCCTCTAACACTTACGAACGCACAAGACACACACACAACACAAACTCACAACTCTCAACCATATATATATATCAAATTCCCCTCTCAAGACACACCAACATATACACTCACACTTACTCTCCACACTAACACATCACACAACATCACCACATCTCAAACACTCACACATCCTACTCCTCACCATACACAAGCAAACACACACACAAGGCACTAAAACCTCTTCACACACACTAACCACACTCACTCCTCGTCTCCCTCTAACTCATATAAACCCACACTCTCAAGACACACAACACACACTACCACAACCACACTCTATCACATACACACAAGACACATATCAATATATATACAAAACCTCCAAATCAGTCCACATCCATAAATATAACAACATTTGATATTTTTACATAAAATTAGGGCTTGTAGACTATAATACATAGATTCAAACATTGGTATCCAAATGAGAACAAACCTAAACATCGCATCCATGGTTAATCTACTCTCTAACATATGAAAATCTGAAATTAGAAGACAAATAAGCTTATGGGGCAAAAACACAAACACATGGGGTGCCTCCTTTGGAAACTCTCCATGGAAGACACCAAACCTATCCTAAACTCCTAAAGAGAACTCAAAAGAGCCTCTAAAACATTCTAAAGGGTGATTCTAACATGGGGGAGGGGGGCTCATATGGGTCAAATCTACAAATACTATATGTGAAGACAAAATTTGAGAGAAATATACCTATTGGGAGTGGTTTCCCAATGAAAACTCCAAAGGACATGAATCCAACACGTACTCTTCTTCCAAATGGACACCTCTCCTTGCTCTTGGCTCTACCTTGCTTGTAGCTCATTCTCCTTGCAAGAATGAGAGAGTTTGGTGGAGAAAAAAGAGAATTTGAGAGATGAATCAATGGGATTTGCTCTCAAGATTGGGAAGAACCCTAAAATGGAGATGGAGGCTACTTGTGAAAATGAAAGAGATGAAAAAACATCCCATACATAGTCGGCCACCTTAGGGCTTCTTGGGATATGGTAAAATGATAAGTATGGCCCTATAAGGCCCCCTTTGGTTAACTTTAGTCAATGGAATGGGTTGGAGTTAAAAATGTCAAGTTTCTAATCTCTAAACGACTAAACCTGTCATGTGGGTTTAGTCTAAATGTACTACCTAATGAGATGAGTTTGTGGGCCATGTCTAACTAACCTTTGGATTCCGACTAGAGTCTAAACTACCCGGATCACTAACACAAGTCAAAACTAGACGAAACTCAAACCCGACTAAACTAATCCCTAAAATACAATATTAATAAATAAATCTTCACAAAAATATTAGAATATGAAACAATTACCCTCATCTTGAAAACAGGCAGTTATAATCCTACCCCCCTTAGAAAAATTTTGTCCTCAAAATTCGAAATGGTTGTACTCTTCTCTAGGTCAGGCCCCCAACAATCAAAGTCTACTAAATTCTATCCAAAGTTATACAATATGCAATTCTATGAAATTGGAACAAACATGCATGGTTTTAGCCTCTACAGTGTCATATTATTGCAGTCTCCATTGGGATTTTCTATTAATCTAGCATGATCATCACATATGTAAGCTAAGGGTACTAAGAAAGCAATCAAACAATCAATGGGTGGAAAGAAATAGAAGAAAGGAAGGAATAAGACCTAACCTCCTAGTCCCTCGCCTGCGGTGTGGGTCTCCTCGACCGCCATCACAAAAGTCCTGCCCTGGTAGTGTATATCCTGCTGCTGGTGTGGGACATGATGCGGTACTGCAGGTGGCCTAGCCTGTGCTCCCTGAGCTGTACCAGTAACACGAGGGCTCACGGGACACTCTCTCATCTGATTTCCAGCTGCACTGCAATAGAGGCACATCTCCAGCCTCTTTCTGTAAACCTTCCAGATATGATCGGACTTCTTACATAAGTTGTACTGAGGGGTATTCTGTATCTGCCGCTGCTGATGGTGCTGTACTTGCTGAAATGGTGCCTTGACCTGAATCTGCTACTGGTGCGGCAGAAAAGCTCGAAGCTGTACTTGAGGACATTTAGCGCCCCCCGTGCTGCTAGTAGCCCCGGAGAACAGATCATGGTCCCTCTTAGGCTTCAAACCCCACTCTCACTCCGCCTTGCGGGCCTCTGTAAGGATCTCGGTGTAAGTCGCATAGAAAGAGGGGATAAGGATCTTGATATCTCAGATCAAAACCTCCCTGAAGTGGCTTGCCTTGATCTCTGGGTCCCGTACCATGTACTCTGCATATCGGCTCAGCCTGTCGAACTCCGCAGCGTACTCCTCCACAGACAAGCTCCCCTGCTGGAGGTTCTGAAACTGCCTCGCCAGGTCAACCTTCTCCGTAGGGGAAAAGAACTTCTCCTTGAAGAGGTCATTGAACTCTGCCCAGGTATTGCCCTCTCCAGTAAAAGTCGGCTCATTCCTGAACCACGTACGAGCGATGTCTAACAGCTGTAACCCTACCGCCTCGACCTTCAGGTCGTCTGCAAGGCGGAAGGCCCTCATCTGACGCTCGATATCCTCGAGCCAGTCATCAGCATAAATGACACCCTCTGTCCCACTGAAATCTCTAGGCCCCAGCTTCTTAAAGTCCTGGATGTTGCCCGACCTCGGCTGTGCTCCCTGATGCGGAGCCCTCTACTCCACGGCTGTTAAAGCTAACTAGTGTGCATCATCCATTCCCTGACACATCGTTTTGTCTGCCTCTGCTGAGCCTCAGTTTGGACTCGCTAGGCCTCCATCATCTGTCGAAGGAAGGCAAACATCTGCCCTATATCAGTAGGTGGTGGAGGCGGAGGAGGCAGATCCTTAGCTACAGACGGAAAAGTCTGTTGTGCAGGAGGAAGAACACCCACGACTGCTCCTGTCACAGCAACCTTCGGGACAATCCTCACAACTGGTGGAGGAGCGCCCCCAAATGCTGTTGCAGATGCACCGACTGCAGGGGAAGTGACTGGCTCAGGTCCGCGAGATGTGGCGGGCCTCTCAGTATCTGCAGGCTCCAAATGCTGAGATCGAGTCATCACCATCCTAAAGACAGATCGAAAAAAGAAGTCAATATGTCACAAGATAGATCATATCAGAGGAGGACAATTAGAGTATAAACAATCAGCATCAAGAAAGGGCAGTTGTATAGAAGCAAATTGAAAAATTTCTAATTTTGATTGAGTATTCTTAGCCTATAGCCTATATCTTCTAAACCTATAGCAGGCTCGTAGCAGCACTCTAAGTCGAACACCACTACGACATCGCACTAATTGTGACTTCTAACTAGCATGGGCCACCACTAAAAACGTGTCATGACCCACACCCAGAGAAAGGACACGAGTGCGTGATAGCGTCACAGCCTACACCGCAGAAATGGCGTAAAACGCTGTCTAGGTATACTATCTAACAACAATTATAATATCAAAACCTGTCGAGATGGTCAACTCCAAACGGAGGACAAGCAATGACAATATAATATACACAATCATAATATTCTAAGAAGGATAGATGATATCACTACAACAAAAAATCTTTTTAATGACGGTTAAAAAGCATCATTAATGACAAACCATGACGTTTTTTTCAAAGCAAGCGTTATGAAAACGGGTGTTATAAATATTTTTTTAAAAGCGTTATAAAAAAAACCGTCATGGATAGTTTCTATAAAAGTATTATAAATAGTTAATATATAGTGCACAATTCAGGACATTTTTAAAATATTATGAATAGATAATATGTATAGGCTCAATGCAGCACATTTATAATACTTTATACTATTCAAATTAGCATATTTATAATGCTCTATACTGCACATTATATATTATATTCCAAAAACTTAACATTATATATCACCATCTTTATTACATTTCTCAAAATATAGTACATATCAACATCTTCATTACATTCTCAAAATAGAATATCCAAATACATATATATTTACAACTACCAAAATTGTCCACATCAAAACTTGGCCACATCAAAACTGTCCACAGAACATGTAGCAAAACCCTGAAAAAGATAAAAACAAAGTTCAATATACTTTGTAATATAATGTGAAAAATGAAACTTTACATTGGTGCCCCATATAACAAGGTTCAACAACTTTCACTTCATTACATCTTATTATTTCCTTTCAATGCAAGAATGGAAAAAACATAAAGAAGGCCAAAAATGCATCTTTAGAATTTTATAGAAAAATTGAAATAGCTTCAGAATATTATATAAAAAGACATAAACACAAGAGAATTTAGGTGGTTGTTTGGGGGACCTTCATCCAGGTTGAGCAGACTCCCATGAGTTACATAATGTATGGGAAGGGCTAGAAATTTCATATGCAGGATCAATTGGTCACTTATAAAAAATACTTGAAAGACAAAAAATTATAATTAAAGGGAACATACAACCACTTACAGATAGGAAATGGTTAGTTTTGGCATAACAAGAACTCTGTACGTGCATCCCAGGTATTGAAGCGACCAAATGGCATATAGCAATTCCAAAATCACACTTTGCCAACTCGATCCAGTATGCTTGGCTGGGCAGATCACTGATAAGATATACAATAAAGCTAGCTAGATGTGCTGCAAAATCAGATTTTGAATCTTCAGCTGTGCAAAAATAGGATGAGTAATCTGGAGCTTTTCTACAAGGAAAATCTTGCCACCAAACTCTATTTGTTATATGGTTCCACTACAAAATAAGCCAAAGGCGAAATAAGAAGAAACCAGATTAAGAAGACTCGTTGGCATTGAATAGTAGATGCATGACCATGATAAGGTGTCGTGAACTATGAACATCTTTTAAATATAAGGAAAAGTTGCAAACATTGCAAACCAATAAAATTAGATGCAACAGGACACTACACTACACATGACCTGCTGAGAAAACTAATAAGGACAACATGCGCCGGTTAAGTGGTCACCTGCTTTAAAACCAGATTTGCCGAGTATGTCCTCTTTTAATACAGCAAGATAGGATTGCCTTTATTCCAACCCAAGTTAAAGCATTAATGGATCTACTTGATTAAAAAATATACCACCATGTTGCCAAATATTACTCCTACAGCTCCAAAAAGGTAGGAAAGTAAATAGGTAATTATCCAAATAGTAATTAAGAGGAAATGGAGGGGTCAGAAAGTACCTTTACAAGTAAGGAGTTACTTCCTGATTTTGATTTTACAATATAACTCCCATTGACTTACGAATGCGATCAAACTCTAGAGTCGCAATCCTTTGTGCAGTTTCATTCTACCATTGGCAGCACTCTGCAATTTAATAACGAAAATATAACACTTGCGTTCTCATTGATCTATTGGTATTAGTACTCTAATAACTACAATGACTAATGAGTACAAGATATTTTAACTTACACAATATTTGGCCAGATTCTAAAGATGAAGGTTTACACCCAGCAGGAAGTCTCATTTTTTCAACCAAAACCTGATGGACAAAATTAAATGGAGAAAGTATTCAGCAAAAATATCAAATAAGGGAAAACACTTGTTTCAACAAAAGGATGAGAAACCTCGTTTGGTTTCTCATATATATCATTTCTCATATTTTAAACATTTCTTTGTGAAAAGGGAAAACACTTGTTTCAACAAAAGGACCAATATGTCAAATGAGCTTTCTCATAAGTTCACTGAGAACTAGTTAGGCAAGAGAAATATGTAAATATAATAACTGTCAAAACATGAATTATATAAAGGATTTAAAAATTGAGCAATATGAAGTTAAGATGGTGGCATTTACCCAAGTACTAGATATCCTCCAATATCTTGTTCATGTCGTACTTCTCATTCTCACTGTCCTCTTGCTTTGCAACATTTGTGGTTTTATGTTTCCATTCTCGATCTGTGTGATTTGAAGACTGCAAGAATAAACAATTTTACTATTAAAATTTCAAATTAATAAAATAACCCCATAGCCAGTCTATCAGTTATGTCTCATGGCAAAAAAAGTACACAATTTTGTGGCAAAAAGTACATAATTAGTTCACCTGTATCAATAACATAACACCATTAGCTAGACAATCTGCACTACCATACTTAACACTGGTCATAGATAAATTTAATAAGATACTCAAGGATGGGCACTCAGCATTCTGGAGAATAGTATCGACAATAATGTGGTATGTCTAAACATTTGCTAAAAGATACTAAAAATTGGTTTCTAATTTGGATTCCAGTTTTATAGCGGATGTCTTTTTAATGTTTGATGTATAGCATATACAGGAAGATGGGCAAATATTGTCATCGTTTAAGCATAAAAAGCACACAACAATTTCTATCAGTTAGATAAAAAAAATTAGTAAAAAAACCCTCAACGTTCACAACAAAATGTTGAAGGGGATTCAGAATATTCGTATCTAGTGTCACTAGCTAACGAAGAAGCAAAGTAGTAACTGTAGAAACATGAAAAATATGGAGTTCATGCGGATTACAAATTGCCGCATAGGAACCTTGGGCCAAACAGGTCCGCATAGAGGAAAGCCGCATGCTGTTCAAAGACATATGCGGCCCATCGACGAACAGCTGTAGAAGGAAAATATGCGATCCAGAGGAGCAATTGGATTGATAAAGCTGACAAGTCCTGGCAAAATATGATAGTTCTGACACTTCGACAAGAAAGATAAGACGTGAGACGTCGCCCAAAATTAGGATTCGTACACCTCCATGCAGCAAAAAAAGCGTCATCAAAGCCGCATGAACCTCATGCGGCCCCAAAATTTCCAAACTTCATAACAGCCAAGAGTAATTGTGATCCAAGGCGCATGAGTCCCATGCGACCCCACATGATCAAAGACTGAGAACACCATATGCAACAGGACACGTGGCAAATGGACCAAGTCCCCAACTACCCAGATTTGCTGTAATAAAATCCTAACAAATCGACATATGGCAGCCCAAGAGCTGGTCTCCGTGTGCTAATTAGCCACTTGGCCGCAAGCTGTCCATGCGGCTCAAAATCCATCCTATTATAAATAGCAGGGTGCCATTCCCCTGTAAAGGCTGGCAACCTTCAAGAGAAAAGCAATATCTTCAAGAGCTAGAGACTGCATCAGATAGTCCACGGAGTAAGGCAGAGTTGATAGCACTTTCTCGAGCCTCCACCGTCACCCCCCCAGAATCAAAACTAAACAATTGTACTTAGATTGTTTCCTAGAATTTCTTTCTAGGCTTTCTTTTGTACAAGCGAGTTTGCAATCAATTTCAGTGTTCTACAATACCTGTCTTTGATTTTTTTATGGCAAACACGATGGCGAATCTGCTGGGGACATCCTTCTCTTTCGATGAGAAGTTGGTGATGCAATCTGACGCGTCCAAGCTCTGCTCTACACAGCAGATTCTTGTGGTCCACTTCGACCAACAAGCCTTCAAAGAATTGCTCTCTAAAGGGAGCGCCAGCCCGTCTCAGAAGCGAGCCAACCCGTGAAGAGGACTCGCAAGGCGTCGGAGCGCAAAACTGTTGCCCCCGACCAAGTTCTCGAAGGAGCTCCTTCTACAGCCCAAGACGGTGACCAGAACTCTCATGTGGCTTTGTTTTCGACCACAGAGGACCCCACTGTCCCCAAATCCAGCAGAGAAAAATACTACGATGCTGAGATTTTTAGGGCACAAGGGAACTCCATGCGGACAAAGAGGAGGCCGCAGAGAGGAGATGTGCAGTCTGCCCATGCAACAGCCAACTCTGGCCGCAGGCAGACAATTCATGCGGTAGCCAACTCTCGCCGCAGGAAAATGATCCATGCGGCAGCCAGCTCTAGCCGCAAGTAGATAGTCCATGTGACGATCAATCCTGCCCACAAACAGGACGTCTCATGCGGCCCTGTTAGAAGCTCTGTGTTCGACCGCCTCTCATGCGGGCCCGACACCATACGGCCTATTAAAGAGGCAGGATGTATCAGTCTGGACTCTTTTTATTATGCGCCTTTGGACGCTAAATCAAAAAGGTCTAGGGCAGTGCGGGCTCAACTAGCCCAGTCAACTGTCCAAGTTGCTGACTGTCAGTGGGCCCAGTTAACTGTTACACGGGCTCCTGACGGAAAGTTGTACAGAACCACCCGCGTCTAATCCTCCAGGGCTAACGGACAGGGTGGGTCTTTAAAGTCTCCCTTTAAAGATCCAGAGCAAGTGCTTTTACTAGCCACGGATCAGGGAGCAAACATGATGCCTAAGCACTCGTGCGCTCGGGATCCCCGAGTTCACAAGTTTCGTGCAAAGGCAGAGCAGCTTCCTACCGACTTACGTGATGTGATTACTCACAAGCGCGAGACGATAGCGTCAGCATGCAATGAGTCCCTCTCAGGGCATCGTTGCACTCAAGTCATCATCAACTGCTGCTGTAACAAATCAGCAGCGCCTGAAGATCGGCAGTTCATTTTCCAGCGACTACAGCAGCCAACACCTGTCCGACAGGTATAAATTCCAGGGGACGAAGAATTTTCTTTCGCCTCCTGTAACTCAACTCAAAAAGTCCCTCCTGACAAGGGAAGAAAGAAGACAGGCTCTTCCAGCTCGGCCATCTCGGCCAGTACTGCAAGGAGACCCTCATCTGGGGGGTTCCCATCAACCACAAAGGGTGTTTATTTAGGCACTCGATCCAAGAAGAAGCTTTCGGCACCTGGAGGTGCGTCTTCAGCCTCCTTGAGAGTAGATGAAGCTGGGGGTACCAGCCCCCTCAATGTATGCGATAACCCGGTGTACCAAGAGCACACGCAGGGGGTAGAGATCCCCCAGAACTCTGCAACAGAATCGAATTTCCCTGAGGGCTACCACCCTTTCCAAGACGATGTGGCTTCCTGCACAGGGGGTAGCACCCCTTCCGAGTTTGACGAAGATGATATTTCGACAATTTCTGACGATTTCTCCATACAAGGGTACGACACCGAGAGTACCTCTGCCACAATCCCTTCCATCTCTACCCACGTAAGGACAGTCTTTATGGCTGACGACGATCATGAAGCACCTTTCGGCCGACAATGACTAGAAGTGTTCGAAGCCATGCTCCTGTCCTTAGTCAAGTCGGTGGACGAGATCAAAGCTGCCTTGCTATCCCAATCGGCGAGGATGCTCGGACAAATAAGCTTGGGATCCGCAGTCAACGTGGACTCCAACACGACCGCCCCTCCTTTGGGTGATGATCCCGTAGCACCATCCATTCCTTCAGCTGCTAATGAAGCCAAGGAGGCTAGGAGGGAAGTCCAAGAGCTCCGAGCGATGTTCAATGCCCGAGACTCCTCTCGGAATCTCAGAATACGGCAGTCATATCCCATCGCATGGAGGGACGTACCTTTTCCACCATGGTACAAGTCGTTCCATATCGATTCTTATGATGGGAAGAACTCCGCTAGTCGGTACATGACTTACTTTGAAGTCACCATCGACCACTTGCCGCATAGTGATGCCATCCTCACGTGATTATTTATCGGAGCATTGGAAGGGATCGCGTTCGACTGGTACCGTAATCTCCCCGACAACTGTATCCATTCTTTCGACGGCTTCAAGCACATGTTCCTGGAGAGGTTCTATGAAGTGGGGTATAACATGACAATGTCATCTCTCATGGACGTCGTTCAGGGAGAGAGGGAGTTGACGAGGAACTATATCGAGCGGTTCTGCCAAACCGCGATGAGATTGCCTCAGGGCAATCCCGAGAGCTCCTTGATTGAGATCTGTCAGAAGAAGCTGCTCCCTGCAATTAGCCTCTGGATGGGAGACGATCAGTTCAGAGACTGGACGACCTTCATCATAAGTGCTACCAACGCGGAGGTAAAATTGAAGAAGGCTCGCCAGCTGGGGTTACACATCCCAGACGGAGAAGATAAGGGCAGACGTCCTGGTCCCACCTCCAGTAACAACAACAGTGGCGCCACCACCAACCGGGACAACAAGGGCAAACAGGACATGGTCACTGATGCGACTCAGAAGCCTGAACAAAAACAGGCGGAAGGTCAGTGGCCCAAGATCAACTACTCATTCGAAGATAGTCATGTCAAACCTATCTTCGATATGCTCTTGTAAGGGGATAGGATCCAGCTCCCTCCACCAAGGCGCGAGCCCCGAGCAGCAAAAATGGAGGATCCAAAGTACTGTCACTTCCACCGCTATGTCCATCATGCCACCCAGGATTGCTTCCAATTGAAGCGGTACATTCAGAGTCTTATCGATTCCAAAGCTCTGTCGATAGACTTCGAAGAAGTTACTATGGCGGCAAATATGGTGTCTATCCAGTTCGGCGACTTTCCTCCAACAAACACTCCAGACGGGGTAATACCTGTCCCCCGGGCAACGATGGAGGTTACTAATCTTCCACCCGCCCGGAGCCAGACATTTGGATTGGTACCCCTCACCACATTGCGAGGAGAGATCATGCGGGTGCATCCAGACTTGGTGCCTGAAGTTACCCAGGGGGTGTCATCTCCTACCAACAAGAAGAAGGGCAGGAAGTCTAAAGCCTGCCACACAATTTTAGCTGTAGCTGAAGAAGCTGCAGATGTTGTTACCCGGTCTGGAGCACAAGTCCAGCCCGCACGGGATAGTCCAGCTGAAGACCCTCAGCCGACAACGTTGCCTCCCTCTGATGTTCCAAGGCCAACTCAGCCTCCACTGGCAGATAAGCCCAAGACAAGGAAGACCCGCTTCGACAGGCCACTCCGCAATGATATACCTCAGGGACTGGAGAGACCTTAAACTTCGACATATTAGCACAATTTCTAATACGCCAGTAAAATTGTCGCTATACGAGCTCCTAAGTCTCTCCAAGGATCTTCATGTCGCATTAAGCGAAGCACTCCAGAATGCTGATGCCTACTTAGGTAAGGTCAAGCCTCCAGGGGAAGACCTGCCAGCTGATCTACAGGACGGCGATAGCACAAATGCAATGCCCAACATCGTATTTACTTCGTAGGAAATGTTGATTAAGACCAACTTGCATGATCGTCCCTTGTACTACACTGGATACATAGGCGACATCAAGGTAGATAGGATGTATATCGACCCGGGATCGTCAATAAGCATCATCCCGAAAAGCCTGCTCCAACTTCTTGGCATCCCTATGCACCGGCTAGCAGCAACCAACACTGCCATTAGCGGGTTTAACTCAGAAAGAAGCTATCCCCTAGGAAAGATCTGGTTTAAGTGCCAGATTGGTGACCTGAGGACCGAAGTTACCTGCTACGTCATAGATGCAGATACCTCCTACAACATCCTCCTGAGACGTCCGTGGATACATGACTATATGATCGTACTATCCACCCTTCACCAGTGTTTCAAATATGTCAGTAAATACGGTTTCGTGAAGACTAAATTCGCTGACATTGATCCCTTCAAAGGGGTTGAATCTTATTACTCGTCAGAGGCTTGTCTATATGACGAATCCAGAAAACACATAACGGACAAGTCGGAGGCCATTGCAGGGCCATAAGAACCCTTGAGAATCCGTCTCCAACCCCACAAACCAGGCAGGGCCGTACCTCTTGTCGCAACCTTACATAAAGAGGTGCTCGATTCTCCTATCACACCTGCGCAGTCAGAACCAATGGTCATCCGTCTTCCGAGATCCAGCCAGAAGCCAAAACCTGTTATAGGACCAATGGTTATCCGGCTGCCAAAGTCCAATCAAAGGCAACAGGAAGATGCGAAGCCCTCGGTAACATCGATAGTAATCCGGTTGCCAAAATCTGCACCAAGGCGACTAAAAGAAACAGAATCCCTTACCGAGCCGATGGTCATCCGTCTTCCCAAGACAAGCCAGCTGCCAAGTGTTGATCCAACACTCCCAGGCAGATCAATACCTCAAGCAGAACCCTTAGTGGTCAAGTTACCCAAGATAGCGGCCAAACTCTGAGCTCGCAGGGGGTAGCCAAGGAAGACGGAGAACTTGCCAAATATGTGGTTACACAGACGGATAGCCCCTCTCCTGATGATGTAATCCCGGTAGACAAAATTCCTTATTTTATCAATAAGAGGCTGCCGTTAGACTACTCTGAGTATGATAAGCCTAATCTAACGTATGCCGCACGAGACTGTCTAGACGTTAGCTTGCATACACAGGTGACAACCGTCTATATCCCAAATCGACTTAGTCCCATAAAAGGTGTTTACTTTCTGGTCTCAGACAGAAGAGGATGGGATCACACAATTATCTTTGGCCGAAAAGAAGGTCCTCAATCTTTCACGCCATAAGAGTCCGACCTTGGACCCGAAACTGGATGACTACCGCTCTACTTGTATAGTCCTTAGGCCAAGTACTTCATGCAAAAGCAGGGGTACGACATGGAGGCTACTCCGGGTCTAAATTATGGCAGTGGTCGACGATTGCCTCTACAGCCGCCGGCATCGGTAGGAAAGCCTCAGGATTATTATCACAAATCCAGACGTGGCCTCGGGTATGTTACTCCACCTACAACACTCGAAAGTTCAGACGAACAATGTGAGTGGCACTCCCATTCGTCCGAGTCACCCATTTATGACTCTGATAGCAGTATTGGGGATATATTCAGACAGACATTATCTGCCAATATGACATCCGCTGATATCGAAGAAGAAGACGAAGACCTACTTGAACCTCTTGAGTTGGAGCCATGGGTCCAACAACTAGATGCACAATGGAAGAAACGCTTCAAACTTCGTGATCCTTCCACTGAAGATGAGGTTATGCAAGTTAACCTCGGCAATGAATCCTCTCCAAAGCCAATCTTTATCAGTAAAAGTCTGACAGACGATGAGCGGGAGTCGTTGTTACAACTCATCAGAGAATACATCGATGTCTTTGCTTGGAGATATGAAGACATGCCAGGGCTGAAGCCCAAGATTGCACTCCATAAGCTCAACATCTATCCGGACGCAAAACCAGTCAAGCAATAACAGCAACGATTTTGTCCAGATATCATGAATTCCATCGAGGCGGAGGTAAACAAGCTTATAGCTAGCGGTTTCATCCGTGAAGAGCCGCACCCAGACTGGGTAGCCAACGTAGTGCCAGTCATAAAAAAGAACGGGAAAACTCCGAATCTGTATCGATTTTCGTAATCTGAATGCGACATATCCTAAGGATGAATTACCTCTTCCGATCATCGATATAATGATCGATAATACGTACGACTTTGAGCGTATGTCCTTTATGGATGGCTTTTTGGGATATAATCAAATTAAGATAGCTCTTGATAATGAAAAGCATACATCATTTCGAACGCCGATCGGCGTATATTGTTATACGGTCATGCCCTTTGGCTTGAAGAATGCCGGTACAACATATCAACAGGCCATGAGTGTCATCTTCAGAGACCATTTGTGTAAGACGGTGGAGTGTTACGTAGACGACATCATCGTCAAGAGCCGCTCCAAAAATGATCATTTATATGACTTGAAAACAGTGTTCAACCTCATGCGGGCACACAACCTGAAGATGAATCCCACCAAGTCTTTTCTGAGGGTGTCCAGCGGAAAGTTCTTGGGCTTTGTCATTACTTCCCGGGGCATTCACATAGATCTCGACAAAACAAAAGCAATCTTGGAGATGAACCCACCAAAGAACCTCCGCGAACTCCGCGGCCTTCAGGGAAGACTAGCCTATATCAGGAGGTTTATATCTAATCTCTCAGGGCGATACCAACCCTTCACTCAACTCATGAGAAAAGGTGTCTCATTTGTATGGAACGAGGAATGTCAGCGTGCCTTTGATGATATTAAGGAGTATATGATGAATCCGCCAGTTCTAGTAGCCCCGGTCGTCGGAAAGCCCTTCCTGCTCTATGTACAGGCGATGAAACATTCTTTCGGCACTCTGCTAGCCCAAAATAATGATGCAGGACATGAACAAGCTATTTACTATCTCAGCCGGATGATGGTAGGACCTGAACATAGGTATACTGCCGTGGAGAAGGAGTGCCTTGCCCTAGTGTTCGCCATTCAGAAAATACGATACTATGTGACAGGACAGACCATCCATGTGATTTTGTGAGTCAATCCTCTCAGGGTTCTCATGACCAAGCCTGGCGCACTCAGTTCTCATCTAGCCACCTGGGCGATACTACTATCCCCTTATGACATGGTTTTTGTTTCGTAAATATCTATCAAGGGTCAAGCCCTGGCTGACTTCCTAGCAGCCCATCCAGGCTCAAAAACAGCCAGGATTTACGAAGAAATTCCTGATGAAGTCGTCGTCTCGAACATGACCTCGTACGACACTATTTGGGGGATGTTCTTCGACGGTGCTTCAAGAACGGGGCCACAAGATAATATCGTTCTGGAGTCGGGGTGGTATTAATTTCTTCTTCCGGACTAGTAATCAATCAGGCGTATTCTCTTACAGAACCCTGTTCGAATAACGTAGCCGAATATAAAGCTCTAGTAATTGGACTCCAACTTGCGAAAGAAGTAGGAATCAGATACCTGGAAGCTTACGGTGACTCACAGTTGGTTGTTAACCAGATTCGAGGTTCATACGAGGTTCGCAATGAAGACCTGATTCCCTATTATCAGACCGTAATGGCCATCATTACAACCTTGGAGGGGTTCTTTATAGAGGACGTTCCTAGACTTCAAAATATCGAAGCCGATGCTCTGGCCGATCTTGCCGCTTCCTTGGCACTCCCAAATAATGCTCATCATCTGGTCGATGTGATAGGCCATAAACTGGTCTGCCCTAGAAATAATCTTCAACTGGGTATGAGTTGCTTCGCCCAGATAACCAACGACATACAAGATTGGAGACGCCCCCTCATCGACTTTACAGTCTATGGAATTCTGCCAAAAAATTTAAAGGAAGCTACCTCAATCAGAAGACGCTCCCTCACATTCTTCTATGATACGAAAACGAAAATGTTATATCGGCGATCCTATGATGGGCTACTACTAAGATGCCTGTCAAGTACAGAAGCCAAAGAAGCCCTACGTGAAGCTCATGACGTACGGTACTTATGGGGCTCACCAACCTGGCCCGAAGTTACAAGATCGTATTCGCCGGATGGGTAACTACTGGCCCACAATGGTCGTAGATGCAGTTGATTATGCAAAGAAGTGCAAGGCTTGCTAGATCCATACGAATTTTATACATCTGCCATCTGAATTCTTGCACCCGACAGTGGCCTCTTGGCCATTCGAAGCATGGGGAATGGACGTCATTGGGCCAATCACCCCACCATCGTCTAGAGGGCATCGGTTCATACTTGCAATCACCGATTACTTTTCCAAATAGACAGAAGCTGTTCCGTTGGTAGAGGTCAAGACATCAAACATGATTAGCTTCATAAAACATCACGTCATCTACCGTTTTGGACTGCCCCGGAGGATTATCCACGATAATGGTCCGCAGTTCGCAAGCCACGCTTTTTATCGATTTTGTGATAAGAATCGGATCCAGAACATGGCCTCGACAGCATATAACCCCTCGGCCAATGGTCTGGCCGAAGCATTCAACAAAACCATAATCAAGCTCCTCAAAAAGTTCATATCTTCAAACAAACGCAATTGGAATGAAAAGCTTGGTAAGTGCCTATGGGCGTATCGGATGACAGTTCGGACGGCTACATGAAATACACCGTTCTTCCTGGTCTACGGGAGCGAGACAGTCCACCCATTGGAAACTCAGATCCCCTCACTTCGAGTGGCCATCACCTACCGATTAACGGCAGACGATAACTACCGTCGACGGCTACAGGAGTTAGAAGCATTAGATGAGAAACGTTTACAAGCTCAACAAAGCATAGAGCTCTACCAAGCGCTAATCTTTCGGGATTTCAACAAGAAAGTCAAGCAGAGGATATTCCAAGTGGGCGATCTTATTTTGGCCATTCGCAGACCAATGGTCATGACTCACAAGACCCTCGACAAATTTCAGCCTAAGTAGGAGGGTCCGTTCGTTATCGAGACCGTATTCTCCAACGGCGCGTATCGTCTCGCAAAACAAAATGGAGACTTGCTCATGAAGCCCATCAACGGCAAGTTTCTCAAGAAATACTATGTCTAAATGACACCTTCCAACTATCTCTCGGATTGCGAGTTATATACCCGCAGGTATCTCTGAACTTAAACTCTAACTTCAAATCTCCCAGATTGTTGAGTTATGTACCCTCAGGTACCACTGAACTTACTCTCTGATTACTCCGAATAAATTTTCTTCGTCGTATCTATGTACCCCCTGGTCATAGCTTTTCTACCACCAAGAATTTGCCTCAAAATCTATTGCCCGCACCACCGGTGCGCAAGAGGGCAATAGGTCCACAAAAATCCCCCAGTGGGATATCCTTTACAAATGCTGTATTAGGTCCTCTAGTACAAGCACCACAAAATACTACAAATAAAATGGGGGTAAGCATACCCTGTTTATTCAAAATTAGTTACATTCATAGGACTACAAAAAGAAGCGATACGAAGGCTACAGCTATAGACAGACGGAAGTACAAAAGCGGATACGAACGTCTGGTACATGGTAGCCCATGGATCCCTACAGTCAAGGATCATAACCGCGCTGAGGCATATACCATTCCCCTAGCCATTTCGCATACGAAGGATCTATCTGATCGGAGTCTTCGGCGGTGGCAGGAGGGTCAGAACTCCCAATACTACTGCCCTCAGACTTGGACTCCTCCTTGAGAGCAATCCCCTCCCCGATGGACACCAGCTCTTCTTTCACCTCAACTTTAACAAACAGTGACTCTTGTTTGATAGAAAGGGGCAACACCTCTTCATTCGTAATGGTCTCAGCCTTCGACACGGATACTACAGAAATAAAAAAAAAAGAAGATTGTCATATAAAAACAAAGAAATCTGTTATGCAGCCTAGCCAGTTAGATGGCCCAACCAAAACAGAACTCATACAGTCCACAGTTATGAGGCCAGCTTCATGAAGCACTCATGCAGCGTTTATACGGCTCAGTCACTATCACGCGGCTCAGTCATGAAAAACTCATACGGCCCAATCAGTCACAGGGCGATCATACGACCCAATCTTACAGTATTTATGCGACCCAATCATAAAGTGCTCATGCGGTACCTATGCG
This sequence comes from Iris pallida, assembly GCA_029216955.1. Lineage (NCBI taxonomy): Eukaryota > Viridiplantae > Streptophyta > Magnoliopsida > Asparagales > Iridaceae > Iris > Iris pallida. The sequence continues at coordinate 11,047,209 of JANAVB010017999.1, read as the reverse complement.
GCTCGGTCGTAAAAAGTTTATACAGGTTCATCTTGAGGCACTCAGCCAGTTCAAGTTCGAATAGGCAGCGGTTATGCGACTCAGTCTGTGCAGCCCTATCGTACAAAACACATGTGGTCCAGACGAGATATGGCATACATCGACCAAGTTTATGGCAGAGGCAGTATATGACAGCCTCGCTCATGAAATTTTAGTTATCATTTGCTCACCATCCTTACCCTTGGGAGAAGGTTGCACATCTGAATGAAAGGAAGGAGTGTCTACCACTCTCGACGGGGAAGCAAGTCTCTCCCCTTTGGCCGTCGCACCAGTTGACTTAGAAGCTTTTGGAGCCATAGCAGAAAGTATAAGGAGGAGAAGGTGAAAGAGGAAAGACTCTCTCCGAATGACACCTATTTATAGATCTGCTGAAGAGAGACTCTTCGATCCCTGAGATCATTAAAGATAGAGACGACGTTTGGGAACTTTATCCCTAGTAACCGTCGAGTGTCTCTTCGATTTTCGAGATCATTAAAGATAGAGTCGACGTTTGGAAACTTTATCCCAAGTAACCGTCGACTTCATCTCGAAAATAGATCCACAATCGAGTCAGGAGAATTAAATACAGCAGTGACAGCTGGCAGACTCCCTGCGGCTCAAAGCGTCCCTGCGGCTAAAGATTTGTTCTGCGATACAGGATCCCCCTGCGGCTCAGGATTTCTCTGCGACTCAAGTTCGAAAACCACTTCCTGCAACTTGAAGACTCCCTACGGCTTGGCATATTTTTTATGCTTCTTATTCAAAGTATTCCAAATTTGCAATTTGGAAACTTTGAAGGGTGTTTTATAGAAACATAAAAAATATGGAGTTCATGCGGATTACAAATTGTCGCATAGGAACCTTGGGCCAAACAGGTCCGCATGAAGGAAAGCCGCATGACTGTTCAAAGACATATGCGACCCATCGACGAACAACTGTAGAAGGAAAATATGCGACCCAGAGGAGCAGTTGGATTGATAAAGCTGACAAGTCCTGGCAAAATATGACAGTTCTGACACTTCGACAAGAAAGATAAGACGTGAGACGTCTCCCAAAAGTAGGGTTCGTACGCCTCTATGCGGCCAAAAAAAGTGTCATCAAAGCCACATAAACCTCATGCGGCCCAGCTTATGCGGCCCCAAAATTTCCAAACTTCATAACAGCCAAGAGTAATTATGATCCAAGCTGCATGAGTCCCATGCGACCCCACATAATCAAAGACTGAGAACACCATATGCAACGGGACATGTGGCAAATGGACGAAGTCCCTAACTACCCAGATTTGCTGCAACAAAATCCTAACAAATCGACAGATGGCAGCCCAAGAGCGGGTCTTCGCGTGCTAATCAGCCACGTGGCCGCAAGCTGTCCATGCGGCTCAAAATCCATCCTATTATAAATAGCAGGGTGCCATTCCCCTGCAAAGGCTGGCAACCTTCAAGAGAAAAACAATATCTTCACGAGCTAGAGACTGCATCCGATAGTCCACGGAGTAAGGCAGAGTTGATAGTACTTTTCCGAGCCTCCACCGTCACCCCCCAGAATCAAAACAAAACAATTATACTTAGATTGTTTTCTAGGATTTCTTTCTAGGATTTCTTTTGTATAAGCGAGTTTGTAATCAATTTCAGTGTTCTACAATACTTGTCTTTGATTTTTTTTATGGCAAACAGTAACCAATAATATGAGGGAAACCAAGCACCCGGGTCTGGATCATTTACACAGCTACTCTGACTTTTAAATCCATTAATTTTTAATCAATAAAATAGATGTTTCCTCAAACAAAAAAAGAAGGCCAGTAAAAAAAACATGGAATGTAGAAAAATAATCCCAAATAAAAAACACATGGCATGGACATTTTATCGAACACAAGAAGGATGGTGCAAATTGAAGAAGCAAAAAAAGGAACCTTGAGGTACTAGAGCCAAGAAGTAGTGCTATGTCCATGATCTAACTTCCCCACCATCGCCACCACCAACGCATTACTGAGCCATCGCATCCCTGAACTTCCTCTCTCTTGAATAAATAAGTAAATATAAGAATAAGAGATACAAGAGTTGGAAGAGGATGCTTGAATAAAAGATACAAGAGTTCTGAATCGACCCTCCGGTTGGTCTTGTTGACGGCGGCGCTCTCTCCATGTGACGAAGTCGACGAATTTCTCGACAAGGCCGACCATGGTGGAGGCGAAGAGGGGACGGATCTTGTCGACTGTGGACTGGTCTCCTCTGCCGAAGATGGAAAGGGTAGGGCCTCCAGCTCCCTCCCCATCTTCTTCTCCCTTTCTAACTAGGTTTAGGATTTTGGATCTAGGGTTAGGGTTTTGGAGTTGGAGGAAAGGAAGGAGAAGAAGAGGAGGAGAGGAGGAGAGGAGGGTGTTGCTGAACTAGAGTTAGGGTTTTGGATCTATGGTTAGGATTTTGGAGTTGGGAGAGAGGAGGAAGAAGAAAGGAGGAGAACGAGGAGACCAGAACGGTTTTGGGGGAGAGGAAAATTTTTGTTGAAGCGCGGGGTGTAGCAAGAATTTTGCCAAAAGTTGAACTTAAAAAAATATTACAAGTTTGCCACCACTCTAAAATATTAATAACGTTTTATTTTATAAACGTTATAAAAAGTCCAGAATTAGTCCAAATCGTCATAGAAAAAAGGTATTTCGATCTTTGATAACGCTTAGGTATCCGACGTCATCAATACGTTTTGTCGAGCGTTATTAATAGACCTTTTTGTTGTAGTTATACTAAAAGATAAAGACAATAATATATTAAAATATCATCCAGAAAACTCGACACAGAAATAATACAAGTCCAGATTCAACAATCTCAAATACAAATACTAAAATAATAACATGCCAAAGTGTAATATGAAAACAAAGTCCAGTACCAAACTAATCTAGCTGAGCTATCCCTAAAACATTATCGGCTGGAACTGACTCTTGCTGGACAAGGGTCTCCCGGTTTACGCCTACTACGTCATGAGGACCATAGTAGGTTGGATACTCGTCCTCACCATAATCTATAAAATTTTGTCAACATATCCAGTCAGGATGGAACGAGCACAAATCTCCAATAACAGTTCTAGTTAGACGATATTGAAAATATAACAGTAAATAGAAACAATATACATGGTAAAGTAGTACGTACATGAATCATGGTAAGGCATATCAAGATTGTAAATGAATGAAAGAACAAGAGAACAGTGTATATCTTGTACATGAATCAGAAAAACCACTATTTATGTGAGTTTAGCACTAGTTTTAACATGTGATCGGCTTGAAAAATTACACAGGGTATATGGTCTGGCTAATCATACGTGCAGTGTATGATTAACACTCACATGGAACAATATCTTACACAAAAAGGATTTGATCACATATCTACGCTAATACCCCCGCCCCCGACTAGTATAGTAGATCCAACTATGACACGTCTTGACACGTATTATCTGTGAAGGTCGCGAGCCCCTCACAGAAATCATATCTATACAATGCACAAAGAATAAGAAAAACTTGCACAAGATATACCAAGGAATACAAGAAATAACATCTCATGACGGGTTCCAGACAAATACCAATCCGTGTGAACAATGTGATAAGAGAACAATGATATCTACACTAAATACAAGAAACATAGACGATATCATAAAACAAAAATACTATTAGAGAATGTACTCACCTGAGATCCAGTGGAAATATATCAACAGTGTAATCTGGCTCAGAGTAAAGTTACAGATCTAAAGATGAGATATGTATGAGTTAAATAGGGTTTAACAGTGTTAGACATGATTTCTAGTGCAGGCTATGCAAATCTAGGTCAAATTTAGTCAAACTAAGTCACACCAAGTCAAACTAGGTCCATCTAAGTCAAACAAGGTCAAATTAGGTCAAACAAGGTCAATTTAGGTCACACTAGGTCATACAAAGTCATACTAGGTCAATCTAGGTCAAAGGTTGACCTACAATTGACTTTTGGTTAACTGGTCAACTCTGGTCAACTCCTAGTCCATTCTAGGTCAAACTGGTTCAATGGTTGCCTCACAGTTGACTTTTGGTCAACTGGTCAACTCTGATAGTCTTAGTCTATTATAGGCAAAATGTTGACTCAACGTTGACTTTCCAAATAGTCAACTTTGGTCAAATATGGTCAAATCTAAGTCAAGCACCCTATTCCTAACCATTACCTACCAAGATATCATAATACCCTATTTATATTGGTATCTCAATACCAATACCTTAGTAGGAAGTCAAATGCCTTAATCTAGGTAAACCTATATCTTAATACCCAATACCATACTTAGATATCTAGTATCTACCCTAAGCTACTAGCTAACAATATCTTAGCTATCTAACTTTAAACTACCTAGGAAAACCCCTTACATTGAAGGTAATCCCAATATCTTACCTTGAAGGTAAACACCTATTACCTTGTGATAAGGTAAAAACCTAAGATACACTCTAGTATCCTAAAATGCTATCTATCTAGTATCCTAAGATACCAATCCTAGATATCTAGTAACTATCTATAGCTACTAGCTAACCAAAATCCTAACTTCTAACCTTAGCATCTAGGTAGACTCAATACCTTGAAGGTAACCCAATATCTTACCTTGAAATAAGGTAAACCCTATTTACCTTGAGGTAATGGGCAAATTCCCAAAATATCCTAAAATACCACCATGGTATCTCGAAATACCACTCCCACTCTAACATCTAACTATCTATCTCTAACTCTAACATAGATTTTAACATCTATATATATCTTGCTAACTTCTATACTAACACATCTATGTATCTAGGATACCAGCATACTAACTTATCTAATAACTTTCTAACTCTCTAACAAAACTAACTATCTACTAACCAAACTAACACTCACACACCCATAGACATGCAAGGGGACTAAAGCAATGGGAATGGGGGCTTGTAAAGGGTGCAATGGGGTGCACCCATCTGCTGCAACTGCAGCTGCTGCTGCTGTGTGCTCCTGCAGCACACTGTTGCTGCTGCTATGCAGCAAGGGGCAGCAGCTACTGCTGCCCTGCCTCCCCCTCTCACCCTCACACTCTTCACTCCTCTATCTATCTATCTATCTATCTATCTATCTATCTATCTATCTATCTATCTAAAGTACACACATTCTACATATTCGTCTCCTCTAACACTTACGAACACACAAGACACACACACAACACAAACTCACAACTCTGAACCATATCCATTTCAAATTCCCCTCTCAAGACACACCAACATATACTCTCACACTCACTCTCCGCACTAACACATCACACAACATCACCACATCTCAAACACTCACACATCCTACTCCTCACCATACACAAGCAAACACACACACACAAGGCACTAAAACCTCTCCACACACACTAACAACACTCACTCCTCGTCACGAGTTAAACTTTGATACAGCCGGCTGTATCAAAGTTTTGATACAGCCGGTGTATGACAGGTGGGCCCCTCCTATATATATTTGGTTACACGGTTTACGAAAAATAGGTGGGGCCCACCTGTCATACAGCCGGCTGTATCAAAACTTTGATACAGCCGGCTGTATCAAAGTTTTCTCCCCTCGTCACCCTCTAACTCATAAAAACCCACACTCTCAGGACACACAGCACACACTACCACAACCACACTCTATCACATACACACAAGACACAGATCAATATATATATATATATATATATATATATATATATATATATATATATATATATATATATATATATATATATATATATATATATATATATATATACAAAAACTCCCAAATCAGTCCACATCCATAGATATAACAACATTTGATATTTTTACATAAAAATAAGGTTTATAGGCCATAATACATAGACTCAAACATTGGTATCCAAATGAGAACAAACCTAAACATCCTAACCATGGTTAATCTATTCTCTAACATATGCAAATTTGAAATTAGAAGACAAATAAGCCTATGGGGGCAAAAACACAAACACATGGGGTGCCTCCTTTGGAAACTCTCCATGGAAGACACCAAACCTATCCCAAATTTCTAAAGAGGACTCAAAAGATCCTTTAAAATATTCTAAAGGATGATTCTAACATGGGTGGGTGGGTTCCTAGGGGTCAAAACCACAAATACTACATGCAAAGACAAGATTTGGGAGAAATATACCTATTGGGAGTGGTTTCCCAATGAAAACTCCAAAGGACACGAATTCGACACAGACACTTCTTCCAAATGGACACCCCTCCTTGCTCTTGGCTCCACCTTGCTTGTAGCTCATTATCCTTGCAAGAATGAGAGAGTTTGGTAGAAAAAAAGAGATTGAGAGATGAATCAATGAGATTTACTCTCAAGATTGGGAAGAACCATGGGCAGCCCTGGCCCAGGGCAGACCGGGCGACGGACCAGGGCCCCCTGACAAAAGGGGGCACCAACATGATATTATCTACAATGGAACTAGTATGTATCATGTCCTCTTTTTTTAATAAAATGCATTGTGGTGTAGTGGTTATAATGCTAGACTTATATGTAGGAGGTTCTTGGATCAAATCTTGACTACAATAAAATTTTGTTTTATTTATATATTTTTACATTATGTATAGGGGCCCATTTTGGAAGTTTTGCCTTGGGCCCCCATTAGCTCAGGGCCGGCCCTGGGAAGAACACTAAAATGTAGATGAAGGCTACTTGTGAAAATGAAAGAGATGAAGAAACATCCCATGCATGGCCGGCTATCTTAGGGCTTCTTGGGCTTTGGTAAAATGACAATGATGCCCCTATAAGGTCCCCTTTGGTTAACTTAAGTCAACGGAATGGGTTGGGGGTCAAAAATGTCAAGTTTCTAATCCCTAAATGACTAAACTTGTTATGTGGGTTTAGTCTAAATGTACTAGCCTAATGAGATGAGTTTGTGGGCCACGTCTAACTAATCTTTGGGTCCCGACTAGAATCTAAACTACTGGGTCAATAACACAAGTCAAAACTAGACGAAACTCAAACCTGACTAAACTAATCCCCAAAATAAAATATTAATAAATAAATCTTCACAAAAATATTAGAATATAAAAAATGACAAAATTACCCTCATCTTGAAAACATGCGTTTACAATAAAAAATGATCAAAATGATAAAAAAAACGAAAATAACATTCAAGAATGATCAAAAAAGAAGAAAAAAATTTAAACAATTTTTTTTTGCTCGGGAAAAAAAAATACCCACCTATTCTTGAGGGATAGGATTTTCATGTTTTATGGGTAAACTATTTACTCAGGTATTTTTAATTTCCAGAAATAAATTATTTATATCCCGAACAAACATGGTAATAGATTCCCACTCTAAAATTTTTCAGGAATAAAAAAAAAATACCGCATACCAAACGCCCCCTAAGTGACAAACAAATACTTGTTGTTGGATTTAAACCTTGTCCCTAGAAAAATTCTACTATACTAACCACTTGAGTTTTTTGTTTTTTGTTTTTTGTTTTTTTATTCTTTGTTTTGTTTTTGTTTTTGTTTTTTTGTTTTTTTTGTTTTGTTTTTGAGGTGTCATTTTCTCCAATCCGACGAACAATGTCTAGGGGGATTCACACCGTTCCATTCCCACGGGACCCATCGGTGTACCCAACAGGCTACACGGCCCACACGGACAACCACTTGAGTTAACACACCTCATATGTATAAAGATGATAAATAATAGCTCAAAATTTGAAATATACACATGGAAAAAAGGTAACAGGTCTACTGACCAAATTTAAAATAAATCCCAACAATTGCAACACAATTTGTGAGAATCTTTCCTATGATACATAAACAAGGAGTTTCGAGGAAGAATCAGACACCAGTAGAACTTGTCGAGGAACGAATCCTCATCCTTTCATGTTATTAGCTTCCAGCTTGCAAAAAAGAAGTGATAAACATATCAATTTCCAACCATGCACTACTGATCGATCACGATCACACAATACGACATATGAGTATCTAAACAAATTCATATAAATTACTGATCAATGACATGTTACGTTAGGTAGTCCTCAATACTTCATTTGTTTCTTATTTCATGAAAGCTATGTTATTCTAAACTATATGATGAAAATAACCCAGCAGATTACTATTATTTTCTTATTCATCAACACCAAAAAGTACATTAATTACCTCATAATTTGTAGTATCGACGATATTGATACGATACGGTTGATATTGATACAATTTGGCATGTCCCGGTCCGATAATCAATCGTTACTGATCAATATGGACATTAGAGGATAGAAAAAAATGAAAAAAAAAAGTTGATCAAAATGGTGTAATTGCATAGTAAAGTTGTAAAACATGTAAATATAAAATAATTATTTCATGTTAATCAATCAGTATGACTATTATTTCACTCAATTTCATAACTACTAAAAAACAACACAAAATACTTAAAATTATACAAAATGTCTAAATTATTTATAATTTATTGATAATAATTTACATTTTTTCATACCTAATAGTTCGATACTGCCAACAATTACGATACTCAAAAGATCCGACCATGCACGTAAATACTACGTACTTATATAGTTGATGATAAAGTAGAAGAAGACTGAGTACATACCACGAGTACCGAAAAGGAAGGCTTGGAGAAAAATGAGATATTGGCGCAGCTCAATCCGAGACAAGTCTTACAGAGTTTGTAAAACCAGTCACAGGATTGAACCTCACCAACATCGTTTTTTCATCACCACCATATATGAACCCTAGCGAGTGGTGAAGTCGAGGCAGATATGTATATCACAACACAGCGAGAGTTTCAATCCACACTGTTCAAAATTAAGGATGGATATGCATGACTGATCAAGAACAAGAAGAACAGGTACTTAGAAGCAATTAAAATTAGAATGACAAGAAGATGAAAATATTGTTCGAAGACTAATTGGTGAAGTGGTGATCAAAGGCTCGATCGGGAAGGGATATATATTTTTTTCTCGATCGGGAAGGGATATATATATATATTAGCGAAAGGCGTCCTCGGGATGACAAGAGAAGCGAGAGGAAGAAGGTGAGGTGAATGATGGGATATGTAGGCAAAAAGCCAACAAATACTTTTGCATGAACTCAGTTTTGCGCATGCAAGTTCTCGCCACTCATTAACACCAAACCACTACATTTGAACTCAGTTCAACTATATAAACTAAAAATAGGACTAAAAATAGGAACTTGTAAGTCCAGGGCTCGTAGCTCAGAGGAGCGCAGCACAGATATCAGATGGGACCGGTAGGATTTGAACAATAGAGTTATGACATGGAGACAAATTTTTTATGTCATTAATTTTTTTTAGGAACTTAGAATTTAAAAACGTAATTCTACGATTTATCGTTGATGAGTTTGAAGAAAAAAAAACTCATGATTTCCTCTAGGTTTTTTTTTGGGTCATTTAGTAATAGTATGTGATATTAGGGTTGGGTTTCCAATTGTCCGATATTAGAATTTGGATCTTATTTTTAAGCTTCATGTTATCAATTTTGAACTGCGTGGAAATCCAAACTCTAATACTGGACAAAAGATCCAAATTCTAATATCACATGTCACATGAGATCCTGTTACTAAATAACTCTTTTTGTTTTGAACTGAAGTTCTCGATCTGATGCTTTGAATAATGGTATTTTCTTGGGAAGAAGAGAGAACCTTTCCATTGCGTTGGGAGCAGGAAGCAGAATGTGTGTGGCTGCCTAGAAAGAAGTTTTCAGAATTAACGTACGTGCAAAGAGAGGGCACTACTACATTCTTCCTCACTCTATTGCGGCTCTCTTAGGCATTTCATTCCGACCACAAGCGGCGACATCGGCGTTAAAGTAGTTATGCAATGGCACCACAAGCAGGGGACAGCCCAGCCTTGGGCTCCTGACCTCTTGTTAGTTTGTTTATAACTTCGACCGCTTTCATTATTTCCTCTCCTTTCACTTTTTTGGCACTAGCTATTTGTTACAAACATGCATGCAATTGAATTAGAACAAACTATCAGTGCTAGCTCTACCCTTCTTATTTTTCTCACAATTCACTACAAGAAATCAGAGTGTCTTACAACGGTCGAAAATTATTACAAAATCAATATAACTTGTTGCAAAATCAATCTGCAACAGTTATTGAAACTATTGTAAATTCGAACGTTGCAGATTCTTCTTACAACGATTATTGGAGGTTTTTGCAACGTTTCTATAAATAGTTGCAAATAACATATTATGCAACGGATTTCATGTTAATGTGTAACGTTACATTGTGTTGTTAATAATATATTTGGCAACGATTAACAAACTATTATAAATATTGAGTAATGCACGCTGGTTGATAACCGTTGCCTAAAATGTTTCATGCAACGGTTAAAAATTGTTGCAGTTAATAGGCAACGGTCAATATCAAATACTTTTTCTACAACCATTGGGGCTCGCGAACTCCCGACCTCCTGGATCACATGCCTCCTCTCTACCACTAGGCTAGACCCCCATTTGTATGTAAATACTTAAATATATAATATATATGTACTTATATCATTTTCATCAATTGAAGATTTTGGATCGATGTTAAACATTAATTATCAAATATTTTTTGTTAGCGAACAAGGAACCAATTAATATGAGTAATTCTAATGCTTAAATTTCTATTTTGTATAAGCAAAATTCAAATTGGACATAGAATTTGCAACGACTATAAACAAACTGTTGCGAGATTAATATTTTTGTAATAGTTGTTTATTCTTTTGACAATGGTTATCATAAACATTATTTTTAGACAAAAATGCAACTAGTAGCATAAATCGTTGCACAATTATTACAAATAATAAGCTCACTCACAACAGATTACAAAAATTATTGCGCAACTGTTGCTAACAATGAGCCTTTTTATAAGGCTTTATGTAATCGTTGTAAAATATCAATAAATTTGTAACAAATACCTAAAATTCTTGCATAACCGTTGCCCATTCAACTCACTTTGATAACATTTCATAAAACTGTTGCTTGACCGTTGTAAAAATGAAAAATGTTTAGCAAACGTTTATGAACCGTTGTAAAAAGTATATTAGGCAATGGTTAATCACTAACCATTGCAAATATATTTAATTTAGAAAAGGTTATTTCAATCGTTACGTAACTGTTACAAATTATAGTTTCAGCAACATTCATATAAGCGTTGCACTAAAACCGTTGCAAAATAGAGATATTTTTTGTAGTGATTATTGACCATTTTGTTCCACCATGAAAAGAATTATGTCCTCTTTTTTTTTTTTCTTACTTTGGTTTAATGGTTGCATGGACGCATTCATCACGGATATTCAAATATAGATATTATTGTATCTATATTATTTTCTAATAACCAATATGAACAAGGGGATAAATTTATTCAGAAAGAAAAATTGGTAACCATACTAACAAAAGACAAAAGCGAATTTCTGATCAATATATTTAAGAAGAAACTGATATGGACAAAGCGAATATGGATACGAATATAGATATAATAAGATTTTGGAAAAACTATCATCTAAATTCTCAATATGAAGTGATTTTGTAAAGGTTCAATTACATGTTAGTTATATTTGAACTTATTATTCGATGTTTGAGTGTGTGCGTACTTATTATTGGATATATATATATATATATATATATATATATATATATATATATATATATATATATATATATATATATATATTTCTTTTTTTATAAATCAAGGCCCGTGGACAACGCCATCCAGCCAGCCTTAGTCCGGAGGCCGTTGACAACGCCACTCAGCCGTCCCCGTAGGAGTGGAGGCTCGAACCCGCGCCCTCACCCCCGAGTGCCAGCCGCTATATATATATATATATATATATATATATATATATATATATATATATATATATATATATATATATATATATATATATATATATTTGGAACCAAGTAAATATATTGATAGAAATTTCAGTTTACATCCATCAGTCAGGTAATCCTCTCATTTCCATACCCTCTACATCATATTTGATATTGTGTATTATGCCAATGCATACCGTGTTTAATCCTTCAAAAACCATATTATTGCACTTTCTCCATATGTGCCAAACTGCCGAGGCGTATATATATATATACGACGCACCGCAAACCCTAGCAGAGGGGGCGATCGCTTTCTCCATCTTTATATATATATATATATATATATATATATATATATATATATATATATATATATATTTATATATATATATAAAGATGGAGAAAGCGATCGCCCCCTCTGCTAGGGTTTGCGGTGCGTCGACCGAACCTCCCCCCCGACCCCCTGATCCGCTCGCGGGGAAGGGGGCTTGTCGGCTGGGAGGATCGGGAGGGGTGGACGTCCGGGCGGTGGCCAGCACGGGACCCCCCCACGCGGGGGGGGGGGGGGGGTCGGGAGAAGCCAGCGTGACCCCCCTAGGCGGGGGCGGGGGAGGGGGGGGTCGGGCGGTGGCGGCAGCGGTGGGTCTGGGCCCAGCGGCAGCGACGGGACCCCCCCACGCGGGGGGGGGGGTCGGGCGGTGGCGGCATAGCCTCCCCAGGTGGGGGGGGGGGGTTGGCGGAGGCGGCAGCAGCGGGGCTAGGCCCAGCGGCGGCGGTGGGACCCCCCCACGCAGGGGGGGTCGGGCGGTGGCGGCGCGGTCCCTCCAGGCGGGGGTGGGGGATTGGGCGGAGGCGGTGGCAGGTCCCTCCCAGGCGGGGGGGGGGGGGGGTCAGATGGCGGGCGTAGGCAGGGGGACCCCCAAGGGCGGGAGGAGGGGGGGTCGGGCGGTACTCCCGGAGGAGAGGCATCCGTATTCGAGTTCGGATCCGGGAGGGATAACTCTGGGGAGGCTGGCTGGCAGACTGTAATGCGAAGACAGATGGGAGGACGGCGAGGTGCACAGTCCCAAGCTTCTGGAAGGGCGAGGCCAGGGAATCATGGGAATCGACCCTCTATGGTCGGCACCATGGATACCCGACGTCGTGGGGGAGGAATGGTGCGGTCTATTACGGGTTGGAGGCCTAAGGCGACGGCGGTCGAGAAGGCTAAGGGTATTGCTACTGATACCACAAAGTCAGGCCAGGGTCCTGTGAACCCCCTGACCAGGATGCACACTGAGAAGCAGAGGCCTCGGTCATGGAAGGAGGTCTGTACGCCAGTGGCTGCAAAAAGCCCGATGTCGATGGAGTTTGTTCCACCGATGTCGGTTGGAGGAGGGCTACGGGCGTATTTTTCTGCTGAAGAAATAGCGGTGGTCTCCGAATTCTGGAAGAACACTCTGGTACTGTATGTATTAGGGAACAAGCCATTCTTTGGCCAAATTCGGGGTTATGCGGAGCGTGTTTGGAGACCCAAAGGTAGCATGGAATTTTTCTCTCGGGAGAACGGGTTCTATTATGTCAAATTTGGCTTAGCGGAGGATGTGTCCAGGATCCTACAGGGAGGGCCTTGGTCCTTTGATGGGAGACTTATTATACTAAAGGAGTGGACGCCGAAGCTAAGGTGTGAGAGGGAGGTGTTGAATGCTATTCCCATTTGGGTCAGATTCCCTGAATTCCCAGTAAAGTATTGGAGTATCCCGCTCCTCATGAGACTTGCTAGCCTTGTGGGGAAGCCGATCAAAGCAGATGAGGCCACTACTTTTTGCACTAGACTGATGAATGCTAGGGTCTTCGTGGAGATCAAAGCGGGCGCGAAGCTACCGAGTATGTTGGAGTATAAGGTTCCATCAGGGGAGGTTCTGACACTGGCGGTGGAGTATGACTGGGTCCCCCCCATGTGCTCTTACTGTGAGTGCTTTGGGCACACTACTAGCGCGTGCAAATACAAGGGGCAGGAGTCTGCCAGGCCATAAGCAGCTCGGACGGAAACTCCTAGAAAGGAGACGGCCCCCAGTCACGTGCTTGGAAAGACGGAGCCAGACAGACAAATAGAGGCGGACACAGGGATGGAGGTCGATAGGAGTCAGGAGTCAGGTTCACCACAGAGACAGGAGGGCACGCAGGGTGCACTGGTCCCGTTCAGGCCGCAGAGGACCATCGTTACCAGGGGTATGAGCGCGGCTGGTAGTGGTCCGATGGTGATGGAGGCATTCCCGGCAATCATGGTGTACACAAGCAGAAAAAGACATGCTCCGGCAACACGGGAGAATATCCCTCTGACGAGGGAAATGGATGACCAGACTGAAGACAATCCTCACTGGACGCTTACTCTTAGCAGGATTCAGGCCCATCTTGCTCCTTTCTCTTTGGTAGACGCAGGCATTGACCAGGCGGATGAGACACTTCCTTCGAGTGTCGATCCAGACGAGTTCCAGGGGGACCCCTCTTCTTTTATTTAGATGTCGGTCCTAGCATGGAACATTAGGAGGGGTGTTCCATTGGACGATAGAAGGAGATTGGAGGGGAACTGAGAAGAGAGTCGTGTGACATTGCTATCTTGCTGGAGACTAAGATCAGAGGGGCCGCTATGCTCTCGCGTAGAACTTCGGCAAACTGGTATCACATTCACAACTTAGATCTTTGTGGTATGGCACGGATCTGGGTTAGGTGGAACAAAGGAAGCTGGGAGGGGGTGCAGATCCATAAATCAGAACAACTAATCGGCGTTACTTTCGAGAACAAAGGTGGGTTCAGATTCATCCTGGGTGCTGTATATGGACACAATGATCGGAGACTCCGGAAGGATTTGTGGGAGGACATTGTGCACCTGGGTCTCATGGCGGACAACATGCATCTTCCTCTGCTCATCATGGGGGACTTTAATGCTATGCTGCTCTGTCAAGAGAAGGTGGGAGGTCGTCCTGTTCCAGACTCTATCTTATATGACTTTCAGAGGTGTCTGCTCAGGTCAGGGATACGGGGGCTGGAGCGAATGGGACACATCTGGACCTGGCACAATAAGGCTGCTCATAATCGGATTGCCTGTCAGTTGGATCGGGCCTTGGACAACAGTGAGTGGTTCAGGTGCTTTCCGAACTCAGTGGCGGAAGATCTGGCGGCGGGTACTAGCGACCATTCTCCTATTCGGGTTGGCCTCATGGAGAGACCCATTCTGTGGGTGAGGCCATTTCGTTACAACAACAGCTGGTATCTGTCGGCCGAATATGAGGAGGTGGTTACGGGAGAGTTGCAGCACTTCCAGGAAGGCACGGCTCAGTTCCGTATGGTTCACAAACTCAAGCAGCTCAAGCGGGCTATCCGGGGGTGGGTGAAGACGAGACCGCAGACTTCCCTAGCGGATAAGGAAGCTGAGCTTCGGGACACTCAGGTGGTCCTGCAAGCTGACATTCTGAACGGGGAGCTGGCGGCTAGGGAGAAGATACTGATTGAGGAGGTCAGCATCATGAGACTTCAGGAGGAGATCAGTGCGGCACAGAGGGCTAAATGTACCTGGCTCACAGATGGCGACCGCTGCACCAAATTTTTCTACGATGTGATCCGCACCCGACAGTACCGGAACAACATCCCCAGACTCCTGATCGCAGAGGGACGGCTTGTAGGGGACCCGGCGGCGATCCAGGAGGAGGCCGTCAGATTTTACACAGACCTATATCAGCAGACAGACTACTCTAGCACGTTCCCAGCCCTTGTCACGAAGAGACTGGTGTCCTGCCATGGGAATAGTCTGCTTCTGGCACCTGTGAGGATAGAGGAGGTGGAAGACGTTGTGATGAAGGCTAACCCCAACAAAGCCCCCGGGCCTGATGGCTTCTCTTCAGGGTTCTTTAAGCGACACTGGGGTGTGCTTAAGACCTATGTCCTAGCGGCGGTTCAGGAGTTCTTTGTGGAGGTCAGGCTTCTGAAGGAGATGAACCACACATTCTTGACGTTGGTTCCTAAGAAGGAGGGAGCGACCTCACTTGCAAATTTTCGGCCCATTGCTTGCTGTAATTTTCTTTACAAGATTATCACTCATCTTATGTACAGGCATATGGAGGGGATTATGCAGGGATTGGTGTCCCAGAATTAAGCTGCGTTCATCAAGGGTCGGTCGATAGCGGAGCACAGCTTGCTTGCTCATGAGATGGTGAGGGAGTTCAGCAAACCTGGGAGGATGAAGGCCTGTGTGAAGCTTGACCTCCGGAAAGCTTATGATACGGTCAACCGGGACTTCCTATGTCACTTGATGCTTGCCATGGGATTCGACGAGAGGTGGGTTGCGAGAGTGAGGGAGTGCATTTGCTCCCCTACTTTCTCAGTCCTAATCCAGGGTACGCCGCATGGCTACTTCAGGAGCAACAAGGGGTTGAGACAGGGAGACCCCCTCTCTCCGTACCTATTTACTTTGGTGATGGAGTACTTCACTTGCATGATGGATATGGCGGTACATAGCAAGAGGATCGTTCCCCTTTTTCGGTTGGTGAGTCCGGTCGTCTCCCATTTGATATATGCTGATGACTTATTGGTGCTCCTTCAGCCTTCCATGCGGGGCATGAGAGCGCTCTTTGACATTATGGAGGAGTTCGGGCGACTTTCTGGGCTCCAGCTCAACCGGGAGAAAAGCAGATTCTACTTCAGCTCCAGGTGTACACAGCAAGAGGAGAGAGCCTTCGCCTTGGGAGTGGATAGAGGAGAGCTTCCAGTAAATTTCCTGGGGGTGCCGCTGACGGTCAACTATGCCAGAGACCAGGATTGTCACAGCTTGGTGGACTTTGCTCAGAGGAGAGTAGAAGGCTGGCAAGCTGCAGGTCTATCATTTGGCGGTAGGATTGAGCTGGTGCGTTTGGTTATTGCAGGCATCACGATATTCTGGTTCCAGTCTATCCAGATCCCCACGGCTACTATCCTGAAAGTGGAAGCCATCTGTGCTGACTTTATATGGAGGGACGGGATGCATGCGATCTCCTGGGACCAACTCTGTCGGCCTCGGGAGGAAGGAGGTGTGGGGTTGCGACCTCTTCATGAGGTCAAGAAGGCAGCTTGTGTTAAGATGGCCTGGAGATTCATCAAGGGAGGATCACTCTGGGCGAGTTGGATGGCGAACAGATACATGAGGAGGACTAACTTCTGGGTCTGCAGGATAGACAACAATTACTCGGTTACGTTTAAGGCCATTCTGAGGTATCGACCGGTGCTTCAGACCGCTATCTGCAGGACCATGAAGGATGGGACGACTACCGACCTCTGGCTAGACCCTTGGTTGGATTCCAGATCCTTGCTCGAGCTTTTGGGAGGTCAGCTAGACAAAGAAGTGGGCAGGGGGCTCACTTGCAGTAGGATCATCAGAGATGGAGTCTGGAGACCAGAAGGATATCCATATACTGCCCAGCTTGCTGAAGAGATTAGACTTATTACTATTGACGCCAGCCAACATGAGGATTCATGGAGCTGGATAGGCCCAGGTACGGGGGGCGGATCAGGCCTATTCTGCTTTCGTAGCTGCTACGATCTGGTTCGTACTCATCACGACCGGACTGAGGAGGCGGACTTCATTTGGGGCAAGGGGGTTGCACGTAAAATGCAACTATGTGCATATCGACTTCTTCGGGGTTGACTAATGACGAGGACAAACTCCTCAGGTTTGGGATGCAGATACCGGATGCCAAATGTGTGCTATGTAATAGGGAGGATGAATCTATGGGACATCTCTTCTTTGTATGCCCGATGACCTGGCATATTTGAACTGAGCAGTGTGCACAGCTGAGAGGAGGAGTTGGGGTGGATCGAGACATCCGGAGCATTCTCAGCTGGATCCGAGACCACAGAGGCCGGGATCCGGGGTGGGCCAGAAGAGCCAGAGTGCGTCTCGCTGCGTCCGTTTGGCACATCTGGAAGGAGCGGAACAGACGTATCTTTGAGGGCTTGACTACCCCCCTATTGGAATTCTACATAACATAGAATTCGATGTATCAGTAATGGCCCCATAATGTTATTATTTGGGGCATGGAAAGTTTTGATGTTGTACTGTAATACCTTTTCCGCTTTATGCGAGGAATAAATTCACCCTTATTCCAATATATATATATATATATATATATATATATATATATATATATATATATATATATATATATATATATATATATATATATTGGCACGGTGGTGTACCGGTAAGTCTGTTGGCACGGTGGGGTGAGGTCCAGGGATCGAACTCCCACGGGAGCGACTTGGTGGCGGTGGCCACGACACCCAGGCCAAGGTCGGCTGGGTGGCTTTGTCCATGGACTTTGGTTCTTTAAGGAATATATATATATATATATATATATATATATATATATATATATATATATATATATATATATATATATATATATAGGCAAATTAGCGACGTCATTATACGTCGCTAATAATGGAAAATACGTCGCTAATCGTAATTAGCGACGACTTTAGCGACGAAAAATGAAGGTCGCTTTTAAGCTAGTCGCAGATGGCACATTCGTCGCCCTACGTCGCTATTTGCGACGTGACCGCCGTGTCGCTAGGTCGTCGCAAATTTAGCGACGGCGAGCGACGAAAACATGACGTCGCAAAATTAGCGACGTAGTGCGACTACTTAGCGACATTTAGTTCTAGTTACGTGATGATGTGGCATTCCTGCCACGTCAGCAAGGTGGCGACGTACAGCGACGTAACGTCGCTAATTAGCGACGTTCCGTATCCGTCGCTATACGTCACTATCCGTCGCAGAATACTGAAAAAAAATTAAAAAAATATAATGTGTATTTTTGTTGTGCTGTGTGTTTGTGTTTACAGTGTGTGTGAAGTGCAGTGTTCGAACCATCGACAGTTTCGCTTACTGTTCTATGTTTTATCTTGGATAGAAAGAGCAACAGTTCAGGGTGCACTTCTCAGAGCTTCCTCTTCACGTCCTTCACCTTTTCGGGATCCTGTACGACGTCCCGAAAGAGTGAAGGATGTGAAAATAAAGCTCTCAGATGTACACCCTGAACAGTTGCTCTTTCTGTCCAAGATAAAACATACAACAGTAATCGAAACTATCGATGGTTCCGAATACTGCATTTCACATACACTGTAAACACAGACACACATCATTACAAAATATACATTATATTTTTTTAAAATTTGGACAGCACCTCCTTTGTATATCAGATCATCACTTATAACCCAACGTAGGTATATTTGTCATCCCCGCCGCAGATATCATCATAATTAACAGTCTTCCATCATAACAGTCTACAACTAATAGATGAATAACAGTATCCCATCATAATAGTCTACAACTAAATATCATATATGTACTCAATGAAAATACCAACAAATTAAATATCACAAACTTACATGTCCAACAAACATACATGTCTAACAGAGTCAAATAATAATGAAAATCAGTGTACAGAACGGTCAATGGGGCCATAGGGCCAATAAATACAAAGATGATAAAAAAATCTACTGGATCACTGAGGACCCCTGCCGCACATCTGGGATAACATGTACTCATACTGCTCCTGTGTGAGCTGCACTGTAGGGGCCGTAGGAGGCAGTGCAATGTCTAGAGTCGGCACCATCGATGGATCGGGAGGACGTATCTGCTCCAGCTCTCACAGTCGCTCACCATGCGCATCAAGGGTACTCACCATATATATATAATGTCACCTACAACCGATATCTAAGACCCCATGACAAAGTCAAAGACATTATTGACAAGACTTGAATATAATATCAACCAATATCCTAAGATACTACTTAGAATCCTAGGATACTATCTTTACTCTAACATATTAACTGGCTAACTTA
Organism: Iris pallida; assembly: GCA_029216955.1. Lineage (NCBI taxonomy): Eukaryota > Viridiplantae > Streptophyta > Magnoliopsida > Asparagales > Iridaceae > Iris > Iris pallida. The sequence continues at coordinate 11,027,520 of JANAVB010017999.1, read as the reverse complement.
GGATACTAAACGTATCCTCTAACATCTTATGTATCCTAGATATCCTAACATCTATCTCTAACACATATATATAGGAACTAGCCGCTGCCGCTGCCTATTGCAGCTGCTATTGCTGCAATTGCTGCCTAGCCGCTGCCACAGGTGCATCCTGCATGCTGCTACCATGCTGCCATGTACTGCAGCTGCCACTGCAGCTACTTGTAGCTGCTGCTGCTCCATCCTGCAGCCATTATGCTATGATCCCCCTTCTATCACACATACTAACACCCTCACATCCCATATCTAAATTCCCCCTACATCACATACACTCACAAGCACTCAAACACACATACTCCTCTCTACAACACATAACACACTTAACTCTTTCACTTCTCACTAACAAAACACACATACAAACTAACACCACTCTCAAGCACACTCACAAGTGCACTACCACCTCAAGGCACTACTAACACACACACCAATATATATATATATATATATATATATATATATATATATATATATATATACAATAAAAAAAATATATATATATACAATAACCTCCAAATTAGTCCACATATATAATATATACCAAAATTCATGTATCCACCTAAAAAAGTGACTTGTAGGCCAAAAATACATAGATACTAACACATGTATTCAAATGAAAAACACTTGGGACATCCTAACCATGGCTAATCTATTCTCTAACATATACAAATCTGAAATTAGAAGACAAAATAGCCTATTGGGCATAAACCCATCCTAGCCACTCTCGGAATTTCTCCATGGGTGATATCAAACCCATCCTAACTTCCTAATGAGGACTCAAAAGAGCCTCAAAATCGAACCTATGGATTCAAAACACACACAATAGCTGTGTGTGTGTGTGTGTCCGTGTGTGTCTGTGTGTGTGTGTGTGTCTGTGTGTGTGTGTGTGTGTCCGTGTGTCTGCGTGCGTGTGTGTGTGCGGGGGAATGACTCAGCCAGCTACGTGTTACGGGTAGATGAATACTGTATAATACGATCAATGCTGTCTAAAAGACGAGGGGGTGCATACTACACGAAAGTCTCGCTATGGTCACTTCACATCTATTGTCTCAATCATACAAACAAGAAACAGTAATAGAAAACATGTAAGATAAAGCAGTAAGGCGTCCCAAACGCTCAGTCAAAATATTCTTGATATCTGGCTTTACAAAATAAAGCCAGATGATGAAGCAAGGTATACACAATTGTTATCAGCTGCAACCTGACTTAATTACAATTATGTAAAAATAAGTACAAGATAATCCGACTTACATATCGGTGCCAAACGACAAAGTATAAAGTAAATAACAAAACGAACGGAGAAGTAAGGAACCCACTCGAGCCCTCCTGCGATCATTCCTCTAGTATTGACCATCTTAGAGGTAGAAGTAAGCTGGATCCTCGGGGACCGGCTCTAAATCTGGCCATACAAAACCAGAGAGGTTAGACATCTAATAGCAAGTACCGCAAGAGAGCACGATATAAGGAATGAAGCCAGTAATAAGAGAATATGATAATAGATCACTGCTATCTACTAGGATTCACATAACATCACGACACTTCGAACCAACCTCCCAACCAAACAAGGACAGAAGTTGGCCCGTCATGTCCCGACATTCTGATCATCTCAGTTAGGTAACAGAGTAGATACACTACACAAACAAATCAATTTAAAACGGCCATTCACTACTCCGGCTTGCTATGATGAGTTCCAGGTTATCCTGGAATTATGCAATGAGGATTCCTCAGTTCTTACTACTGCAAGCAAGGCTAGTTTATCCAGTCAATCAATTGCGCCAATCATGAATTAGACGAGTCCCAGCGGGACGCCCATCATCAATATACAATATACAATAAATAATATAGGCAGATACCGCTCCCTGCCCGTGTGGCAGATTTGCAGTATCTGTGGGAGCCAGCCGGCCTGTCGGGCACTTAATAGTCCCCAAGAGGGCTGTCATGTAAGAACTCGGGAATCCATTCTCTCCATGCAATCATTATTTTATTTAACTTAATAGTCTCTACGTTGAGTGAAATCCTATATCGTAGATCATGGTCATTCAGAATGAGTACTTTCTGTACATAGTACGGTATGCCCAACTCTACAACGATACCCGTGTGGTTAGGTTGTAGGTCTTACATAGCGTAATGTAACAATCAAAACTAACCACAGAATAATCATGCCTTGACCATAAAGTACACATGCTATTTTTGTAAGATAAATAAATAAATAAATAAATTAAAGCCTGCATGTGCTTGTATGCCAATATTCGGGATTAGCCAGTCGATTACAATAGTTCATAATTAATATGAACGTGTCTCATTCATTTCATTCAATAAGACGACTAGCCAGTCTCTTAGTTCCAACTAGGAACGCATGATCAATCACAAATCAAGATAATAATTAATGTTAATGTCAAAATAATAATTAATGTTAATAAATGCCAAGACGATCAGTCAATGCCAATCAATGTCAATTCGGGACAAGGATCAGCCAAAAGGAATTAGGGCCAGAGTTCATGCGGCCAGGAATTTATTGGTTCATGCAGCTGAGTAAACATACGTATGCGGCTAAGGGATGCGAGCTCATACGGCAGGGGATATGGACCTTATGCGGTTCGGGCCTGAACTCATGTGGCTGAGATAACGTGCACCTGTGCGGCTCAGAATATCATGCGACCAAGAAGTCGCAAGCCTTATGCGGCTGGGTTGGAAACAAGTCCTATGCGGCTCAACGCTGCCTGGATCATGCAGCCAGGAGGGTGCAGTCTCATGCGGCTTCGAAAGAATGAGCGCATGCGGTTGAGAGAAGTAGGGTTTATGCGGCTAAGAAAAGCCAAGTGTTTATGCGGCTGAAAATAAGACGGTTGCGTGTGGCCCAGGGAAGCAACTCATGCGGCCAAGGGGATGCGAGCTCATGCGGCTTCGAAGATAACGAGCGCATGCGGTTGAGATTGGCATAGCCTATATGCGGCTGAAAATAGCTTATGCGGTCAGAATGACTTGCCGCATGAAAACTCATGCGGTCAAGTATTGTCATGCGGCCAGGATCTCATGCGGCCAAAAACCTTCATGCGGCCGAAAACTATTTTTCTTCTCCGAATTTCCTGAGGACAGAACCATGGAAACCATTGCTTCCAAGCTCTCTAAATCCTCATTCCAAGCCCAAATCTGGACTTCCATAGGCCAAAATGGGGTAGAACGAAATTCCCTACAACATGAAACCATCAAAACTTGAAAAATAACAAAGTTACTAGATCAAAACCTAAGAAATTCAAAAATGCATTAAACTTAGATCTACATGAAATGAGCCATGGAAATTAAAAATGCTGAGTACTAAAGTATCTAAGAATCTTGAGAGGAAGATAATGGAACAGCAAAAACGGATATCCATCAAGAAGCAAGTTAGCACTTGCCTATGTGGCTAGGTAGGTGGGGGAGAGTTGATGAGGAAGAAGAAGAGTAATGGTGAAGGAGAGTAATGAAGAGAGAGAATAGGGATGGGGCTTTAAATGAAGGGGTGGTGGTAGGTGAGGGTTTGTTTCGGTTCATGATGAACCAACATAATTGAACCAATCCAAGCCGAACCCAAAGCAAAGCTAAAGCAGAGTATAAAAGCAGAAAGTAAAATGCAGAAAATAAAATTACAGGAAATTAATTAACATAAAATTAAAGGGATTTAAATACAGAACAATACATGATAAATATTAAATAAATATATTTAAGCAGTACATGTATTAAAATACGTATTCTGGGAACGGGAAGTGACATCTCTATCCTCCTTAGAAAAATTCCGTCCTCGAAATTTTAATTCCAAGCAGGATAGAAACATCAAAGATAAACTAATCTAAGTACAAGTAAATTGAGTAAGCAATCATTCTACAATGCCAAATAGCAAGTAACATATCTATATTTAACTATCCACGACTTCAAGTAATTCTACTCATAAGGTGACAAGCATGAGGAGTTTAAGACAATCAAGGTATATAGAAAGAAATATACCTTGTGAGTCAAACAGGTGCGGATACCGTGATCGGATGTCATCCTCACGTTCCCACGTTGACGCACCTAAAGAGTGATGACCCCAAGCAACCCGGACAAGGCTAATTGTTCGGTTCTTGAGTATCTTCTCTCTTTGGTCCAAAATGGACACAGGCTGTTCCTCGTAAGACAGGTTGGTACCAACAACCAGCTCAGAATGATCAAGGATATGGCTTGGGTCCGATACATACCTTCTCAACTGAGATACATAAAACACGTCATGCATCTCTCGTAATGAAGGTGGAAGAGATAAACGATAAGCAACATCACCTATCATATCAAGGATAGCAAATGGACGCACGTATCGCGGACTCAATATCCCGCGAACGCCAAATCTAATGACCCCACGGGTAGGTGAGATTCGTAAAAACACGTGGTCTCCAACAGAAAACTCTAGCGGCCTACGATGCTGGTCCATCCAATGACGATACCTATCCTGCACAACTCGAAGTCGCTCTCTAATTTCCTTAACCACTTCAACTGTCTGGACAATCATTTTTGGGCCTAGCATCTTTCTCTCTCCGATATCATCCCATGCTAGTGGTGACCTACACTTCTTACCATATAGTGCTTCAAATAGTGCCATCTGGATACTGGCTTGATAATTGTTGTTATATGAAAACTCGACTAAGTGTAGGTGACTTTCCCAAGATCCTCCAAAATCCAGAGTGCAAGCTCGTAACATGTCTTCCAAAGTCTGAATTGTTCTTTCTGATTGCCCGTCCGTCTGTGGGTGGTAAGCCGTGCTAAATCTTAACTTGGTGCCCAGACTGTGATGTAAAATCTTCCAGAAATGTGATATAAAGCGGGTATCTCTATCTGACACAATACTGACAGGGACTCCATGCTGCCTGACTATCTGTTGCATATACAACTCTGCCAACTTTTCTGTGGATTATTCTACTCTGAAAGGAAGAAAATGTGCTACCTTTGTAAGCCGATCTTGTAGCCTCCCTTCTCGGAGAATTTTCTCGGAATATTTTTTGATTTAAATAGTGATTTTAGATTTTTATAAAGAATTATTTAGTTAATTATTACGGTAGATGATTTTAGCCATGGTTGAGTTTCAAAGTACCAGACGACTAGGAATCATGGCACAGATAGTGCAGTGGCGTGCCTTGACTAGTGTATTAGCCATGCCAAGGAAGACCTAGCCATAAGTGTGTCCTAACTAGGAAAACCAGGCCATGTTGCGACTTAACCCTTATCGAAGATTCTATTTATTATTTAATTATATTATTGAGTTTTAGAGAACCAGGTTGTACGTAACCTGTCCAGATTGAGCCCAAGTCAAATCCAGTCCATGTATGCATGTAGCGGGACGAAATACGGCCTTGTAGACATGTTTGGTAAACGCAAATATTTTTGTATATATTTTAAGAGTTGGCAATTATTTTCTAAATAATTGTTATATGTACATTATAAGTATTATTATTAATTTGTTTGTGTTTATAATATTTGTGTGATTTTCGGGAGCCAATAAAGAGTGTGCGTACTAGATTCACCAAACCTTACTACACTTGCTATTGGGTTATTTTTAGTTGTTATCAGGATTATTAGTATTATTAATAATATTGTTGTTGTATTAAAATAATTAGTTATTATTAAATGGTTGTTTTTTTCATCGTCAAATAGGTATTATTTATATTATATTGTTGTATAAACATATATTCAAAATTTATAAATGTATATACATATATACATGTTATATAAATATAGGTGTAAATGGGTATATATATATACATATATATAGGAGGATATGTGTATATGTTTATATAAATATATAAATATATATATATAGGTGTATATATATATAAATGTATATATATGTGTATACATATATATATAAATATAAATATGTGCATACGTATGTGTGTACGTGTAAAAAAAAATATATATATATATATCTCTATACATATAGGTGTATACGTGTGCGTAAAAAAAATATATATACATATATAAAGATATAATATATAGTAATAAAAAAGAAGATTAATGAGCCAGCCGGCCTGCCAGCCCGAGCTCCAATCCCCTAAACCCGAACCGAACTTCCAGGAAGCCCAAAACCGAGAAGCCATATACATATACATATGTATATGTAATCAGCAGACTCTAAGAAAGCAGTAGAAACGCATCAGGCTTAGCCCACAGCATCCTGGCCCAGCCCGAGTGCTGAGGCTGAACCTTTTTCTCCTGCGTGAACCCGAGCCTGTACCAACACTCTCGGCTCTGTTTCGACGTTACTATATATATCGAGAGAGGAGAGCGGAAACCCTAATGCCAACTCCTCAGCGCCATGCCTGCGCGCCACCCCTCGATCGCACGCGCCACCCTGCGTGCCGCCGCGAGCCGTCGCTGACCGGCCAGGGCCGCCGGCCGCGCATAACAGAACAGAGGACAGCAATAGGAACCAGCGGCGAGGCCACTTCGCGCGCTAGTTTCTTCCGCATTTCTTGACGCAAGTTTGAGCTACGAACTCTGGTATGAACCTCTCATAACCCTCTTTAGATCCCAGTAAATAACTTTGATAATCGTTGGTAAACCCGTCTGCAATATCGACGCGAAGTCGAGCGGAAACCTGTTCGAAAACGGGGTTTATCACAGTCCAATCACCCACGTTCGAAGATCGATTTTGATCGATCCAGTACCATATTAGAAATTCTATTTGAACATAATTTTAGATAGCATGTAGGACTCTACGACCTTTTTTATGGATTTGGAAATCATCGACTACGTGTCGAGAAATCGAATACCGAAATCGACCAAATACCTGTTTAAAAATCAATAAAATACATCCACACGACGTGCGTCACGCCAATCCGGGCGACGTGGTCACAAATCGAAGGTATCGAAAGCTGCGTAACGGCTTCGTGGCCGTGTGGGCTTTGACGGAATTCGAATTGGTCGCGTGTGCACGACGAATTTGATGCGTATCCGTCAAAATTTTCCGTATCGGCCTCTGTGCAAATTTTCCAATTACTTCGTGCATGTTCGTCAGATCGAGACAAAACTTATGCCAACATGACCGTATCATTTTTCTGGTCCTGTATGCCAAGTTTGGTCCGATTCTGAGACAGTTGATAAAATTATCGTTTTGTGGGCCCTACGGCCCGACTCAACGGATGATTTTGTGCACGGCCCACCGGAATCCAAAACTGGACATACGTTTGGGTTCGTATCGGAAAACTAGATCCGTAGACATGTATTTTGACGACTTTAGAGACCTTTGACTCTGGCACCATTTTTGGTGCAAAGCGGGTCCAGCGACAGACATCGTTTTTGCCCAAAATTACCGTTTTGCCTCTGTGTCCAGAATTGGACTTAAAGATAGGCAATCCTAGCTATTTTAATTATTTTGAGAATATTGGCAATATCTGTTTCAGCTTTCGGAGACAGTATGATGATGTGGATTTTATGGCTCACCATTTGACTATATTTTTGTGGGATCTGCGTACAACCTCCAGGCAAGATACCTTGCCTTCCTCTACAGTTTATTTGCATGCATATTTATATCCAGTTTTACTAGTTGATTATTTATATGTGATTTGTATATCATGCCTGCTAGTATATATATAGCCTTGTTTATATTTAGCTTTGTAGTTCATATTGGATATACGTATATATAGTTCTTGTTCCTAGTTAACTTTGTAGTTCATATTAGATTAGTTTTCTCGTGTATCGTGATTGGGTCGTGTCGTGTCATCACTTGTACTTGGACTGAGTCGTATCGTGTTATAGGATGAATAAGTCATTTCAGAACTGCTTTACCTCCTTGTCTTGAAATCTGGAAGCTAACCTGCGAGTCCACATCAGGGGCGAGGGTTAGTAGTTAAGCAAACCTGCGAGTCCACATCAGGGGCGAGGGTTAGTAGTTAAGCTAACCTGCGAGTCCACATTAGGGACGAGGGTTAGTAGTTAAGCTAACCTGCGAGTCCACATTAGGGACGAGGGTTAGTAGTTATTGGTCCACACCTGCGACTCCACACTAGGGACGGGGGTGATGCTAGCCTGCGAGTCCACATTAGGGACGAGGGTTAGTAGTATATGGTTCACACCTGTGAGTCCATACTAGGGACGAGAGTGATGCTAGCCTGCGAGTCCATACTAGGGGCGAGGGCTAGTAGTTGTTCAAACCTGCGAGTCCACACTAGGGACGAGGGTTTGAGTATTCGATTGGTTATCCATTGACATCGTGATATCATGTTCTCTTATTTTCTCCAGCAGTTCGTTTAGGCGTAGTGGTTCTTCCAGTCGTGTATAGTCATATTTTTGTGCTGATTGGTCTTTTCCCATTATTTCCTGTATTTTCTTTATTGTATGATAAACTGCTAGATATGCATGTTTTTATGTATCTTGCTATGTCCCCTGAGGACTTGATGATCTCTTCAGGTTAGTTATTGCGTGGAGTTAGTTAGCAGCTCTGGATGGCAGACGTGATGATACGCTTGCGGGATTCAGGTATCGTTATTGTGTTTATTATCCGCTCATGCTTTTCTTCATTATCATGAGATATCCTGTTTCTTGATTCAGTTTAGACTCTTGTTATTTTTCTTTAGAGTCTTATCGGACATGCATGCTAGTGGGCTGCAGACCACGACCCATACTTGTTCATTCTTGTTTATTATTCTTATTATGGATTGAGATATAGTTTTGTCTTGTCTTGATTAGGCCCATTGCCATAGCAGTGACAGCGTTTACGTATTCGAGTAGGGCTGGAGTCTGCTCGATACGTAGCTGGCTTGCCCACATGCTTGCTGTCACGACCCGCACCCACTGTGAGGGTACGAGGACGTGGGTACGCCCAGCCTACGTCGCAGTGTCGGCGGTAGAACGCTGTCCTAGGTCACAACATCTAACAATATAATTCTAAACAGTTTATACTCCCCGAATGGGGGTGACATAGCAGTAAATAAACTCAATCATAACTAAGGAAGAAGAAAGCACGATATGATATAGAACTCAAAGAAATACAGGTGATCAGAAAGTCTAAGATAACATCTCAGCAATATCCAAAATATATGGTCTCAGCTACTGAATATGAAAGAATATATACAACCCAAATCTCAAAGACAGAAATGAAGTCTAACTACTAGTCTCAAGACAACATAAGTAAGATAAGGCCTAACTAAGCTAGTCTAGGCAATAGGGGTAAAGTCCTCAGCTAGAGCTGGGTCTTCCTGAGAGTCCAGCTCACAAGTGTCATCTAGGGCTGCTCCGTAGAAGGTATCCACACAGGCCTCCTCATCGTCCTCTGTAATATTTTCAACAGGTCCAGTCAGGACAGGAGTGAGCACAGTACATCTCAACAGTTCATAGCAGATTAGAAATTATAATCATGCAGTAAAGTAAGATACATGTACTGAAGGAAATACAGTATGTAAATAGAGAGAGAGCTGTAATAGAAATATCTACTATAAATAGAGACTAACAGTGGCTAGTGAGTCAGAGTACAATATAGACATGTAAATGGCATAGGAGATTCTGATGCTACACTATGAAAAGATTTTGATGCTACACTACTTGGATAATATTCACATGTCTACTTCTACTTTTCTGTACCCCAATCAATACACAAGGATTCAACCAGGTTATGTTATGATTCCATGCAAAGGCCCCCGAAGGGTGGTACATGGAAGTCCCATAAATGGGGATTCTGGAAAAACCCAATAAATAGGATAAGGATTCAAGGAAGACTCTATGATCATGAGAGTACATATCACAAGTGATCAATGAACCAATGAAGCATAGTGATATGCCATGTAAGTAAAACGCACAGAACATGTAGTACCCGATGCTCCCTGAAGGGATAACATCTCAAGAAGGGATCCATATAGTACTAATCCGTGTGACCAACGTGACAGTATCAAGTAAAATAATTTAATACAAGAAAATAATTCTAAGCAGGATATGAAATAATCAAAGAATGTACTCTCCTGATATCTGAGTGTCCGGATGAAATGTACTGTCCGAGGAGAGGTGTCTGACTCCTAATCAGAACAACACAAGTCACAACAAGTCTAAAATGATAACAAGATACAATTTAATGCATTCTAAATGAATCTAGCTCAATCTAGGCCAAAGTCAACCCTTGGTCAACTCTGGTCAACCCTAGAAGTCAAACTAGGTCAACTATGGTCAAACTAGGTCTAACAAGTCTAAATTAGGTCAAACTAGTCATTCTAGGTCTAACTAGTCCATACTAGTCTAAACAAGGCTAAACTAGCTAACACATACCATTACAAGGCTATGCAAGCCTATCAAGTCTATACTAGTCTATTCTAACCATTACACTACTTCACAAAGCATTCATAGACTATATTCCTAGGCTAATACACACACATTAGGAATACCATACTATCTCTATAAACCTATACTTATACATCACATTATAGGCACATACACAATATATATATATATATATATATATATATATATATATATATATATATATATATATATTTTTTTTTTTTTGCACATACACAATATATATATATATATATATATATATATATATATATATATATATATATATATACTTCCAATATATATATATATATATATATATATATATATATATATATATATATATATATATATATATATATATATATATATATATATATATATATGCAGATAGGCTATAGTACATATATATAGGAATCATCATATATGTACATATAGGCTACTCACGTCATATATATTAACTATATACATACATATACACATATGCATAGATATTCACATATATTATATACATATACATATTCATATATAATATATACATACATATGTATATAGAGAGAGAGGGCATGTGTGTGTGTGTAGAGAGTGAGAGACAAGTGTGTGTGTGTGAAGCTTGTGTGTGTGAGAGGAGAGGGTGAAGTGGGAGTGCACAGAAACTGAAATCAGTGTGTGAGAGATGTGTGTGTGATATGGGCTGTTAGCCTCACAGGAAGAAAGGGAAAGGAAACCAATTCATTACAAATGAGTCCCTAAAACAGTTCAGATTTAGAAATAGGAGGGAACCTATATGTGTATTCACAAAAACAGTCCCAGAAATGACAGTTTCAGCCCCAAACATTCACAACCTCATTTTGAAGTCGATTCACAACCAAACAACCCCAAATTTGACCTATAGTTAGATTACATATAGGAAAACCATATTAGAGACTAAAACTAACATTTTACATCAGTTAAACAGGTCAGAAAGACTGCCCAAGTTCAGTTTTAGAATCTAGAATTAACAGTGAATAATTAAGTATCAGAATTTAGGGTAAATGAGAATTAACACATAAAAACAAACCAAAATACGAAATTATAGTTTGGTAATTAAAATATAGGGTGTACTTGTGTTATTGTAAGTGCCTCATGTCCACCATAGCAGGACACGGCGTGCCCACACTATAAAACCCAAAACAGTGCACAGGACACTGCACAGCAGTACACTGTCTCGTGCACAAGTGCACGCGTGTCGTGCACTCGACACAGTGCAAACCAACCCTCGTGTTCACCAACCTAGGTTCGCCTAGGATAGGTCTACCCACGTGTCACCCTGTTTCGTGTCCCGGTGCGTCGTGTCCAGAGTTATCAACCCGTGTCAATGGCCGAATGTGCGCGTGTACGTGTGTGTGTAAAACCAATGCAATGGCGATTCTTCTCTCGACACGCCACGTGATCATCTGAAACTTGACAAGTGGCGTGTCAGTCAGTGCCCCGTGGTGTGTGTCGAGTTTTGTGTCCTCTAGTCGCGTGTCGTGTCCAGTGCAGCCCCCGAACAGCAGGACAATGCAGTCCGTGCGCGCGCGATGTGTCCAAGTGTCAAAACCGACACGACATAAGGCCAAATCCACCTCAGTCGACAAAAAACATGAAATCCAAATTAAAACAATATTTCCTATTCAATTACTTTCCTAAAAACATTTCGAAATGCCCTTTGGGGTATTTCATCAAACACTTAAACCCTAGGACTGATACGTGTCCAAATGGGACACGAAATGGACACGAAACCTAGGTCTAGGCATACCTACAGTTAGGGTAGACCTAGGGCTTTCTAATCATGCAAAGAAATTGAAATTTAATGGTGTTTATAGAGATTTATCTATTGGTGTCAAAATGCAAGAAAAGCTTCCAATAGAGGGGTTTCTCCTTGCTAGCGAACTTCTTCAAATTGCTCACAAATTGAGATTGAACACCACAAAAATCAAGTATACTAAAATTAGGATATAATGCAATTGATTTGAGGGAAAAAGGAGATAAAATGGAATTTCTATGGATTTATGAAGATGGAGACTCACCTCTTTCCAAAACTTGTGAAATTCTAAGGAGGCTAGCCCTAATTTCTAGGAGACTATTTATAGGGGGGATTCCCAATGCTAGGTGGCCGGCCACTAAGGATTTGGGTTAGGGTTTGGCTCATGGCTAATGGGTTGGGCCTAGTCAAAAATAATGGTTCAAAATCACAAGTCACGACTTGTGACCAAAAGCTTTCTATTCTAATCTCTATTTCCTAATTGATTCTAATAACTAGAATATGGTTAACTTAAATTAACCTAGGGTCTCATAATCTAACCAAGTCCAAACTCAACTAGGGTTAGCTTCTAGGTTAGCCTACCAAGTCAACGCTAGTCAAAGTCAACCTAGTCAACCTTCATTCAAACAATTCCAAAATAAATCCTAAAAATTCCCATAAATTCAAATAAGTTATAATAAAATCAAATAACCCCAAAAATGACAAAATACTCTCTAAGCTAAAATGACGAATAAGTATCCCAATAACATGGTTAGGCTCTAGGTAAACCAGTCTCCAAGGTTACATTATCAAAATACCAAAATCATAAGTCATAATTTAAAAATAGTTTTAAAAATGATTTAAAAATTACCAAAAATCATATCATGATTTATTTATCATTATTAAAAGACTAAAATTACAAAATTACCCTCATTTTAGAAAATTGGGTGTTACAATCCTACCCACCTTAGAAAAATTTCGTCCTCGAAATTTAAGGTGATCGCACTCCTTCTAGGTTAAGCCCCCAGCAATCATAGTCTCAGAATCTTATTTAAATCATACAGTTGGGAAGTGTAACCTATGGGGTCATGGCATGTAATATCAGTCTGGGGTCTCATCTAGTTACACCAACCATGCTACGGTACTAGGCAATCACAAGGTATCAAAACATACAAGCAAGGGATGCATCAAATATTCTCAAAAAGGGATACTAAGGTTAGGTCAAAACTCACCTCCAGCTAGGTCTGAGAACTAGAACTCCCTCATGGAAGCAGGGCCCTGGTTGGGGCAGGCATATCAGGACAGTGCTGCATCCAGTGTGCAGCTGACCCATAGAATAGGCACAATCCTAGTCTCTTTCTACAGAAGTTCCACTTGTGTCCAGACTTCTTATAGTAGATATAGATAGGCTCTGGCTCAGCTGGCCTCTGCTGGACAGGAGACTGGACTGGGTATGATGATATAGGCTGGATATATGGGTACTCCTCAAACTCTCGGTAGGACTGGGTACTGCTCCTCGCCCTCTTGGAGCTAGGCTCTCCTCCTGGAAGCACAGAGTCCCGCAGACGTAGCAACCTCTGGTATTGCTCCCTTATGGCCTCATCATGAACTCTCTGTGACTCCAACAGCCTTTCTTGGAAATATCCAAACACCTGGGCTGCGTCAAGTAACAAACCTCCGGGTGGTACAGTATGGAGTACCATCTCAAGGGGTAGGGAAAGACTCTCGGTCTCAGGCAAATCCGCAGCTCTCTCCTGAACGACAGGAGATGAAGGAAGACTCTCTGGCGAGGCTACCACCATCTCCTCAATGGAAGGAGGTGCTACCACCCCCTGATCAGATAGAGGGATCACTACCTCCTGAACAATAGGAGGTGGAAGCACACTCTCAGTAGCTGCAACTGCTCTCAGGCGACGGGCTCGGGTTATGGGTGCCATACTGGAAAGGATAAAGACAACAATCATTAAGGCTGTACGGCAGTCTACCATCCTATCTGAAAATTGGTAATTATCAAAAATAAAATATATAAAGGGGTACTATAAAAATAAAATCAAAATCAAAAGTTTAAGGAACGAAAGTCAATAGCATTGAAATCCAATCACGATATATATATATATATAGAGTGTGTTAGAGAGGGAAAAGCTAGCATTATGTAAGGGTTATGTGGTTTGTGTAAATTATACATGAAAGTGTATAGGAGGATTTGGGTCTCAACTGTAGCTATCAAGTTACACTATTCATGGCATATTGGTTAAGCAGTCTACAAGGCACAAGCTATTTACTCATAACATGCATGGCTAACTATATATATGTATATCTATATGTATAGAGAGGTAGAGATTTAGTTATGCATCTACATACATTATAACATGTATACAGAACTATATATATATATATCTATATAGCTATAGGAACATAACATAGAGATGAAGGGTTAGGTTTTCATGGCAGTTGTGAACATTAGTGTAGAGTGTTAAGTGTACATGGGTTAAAACTTAAAATAAAGGGTTCGATCTTTCAGTTTAGTTCAACATTATATATTAGATCTGAAATTGAACTACACATTTGAAAGCAATGTAAAAATGTTAACATGTATTCAGTTTTCAAAATTTTGGAGAAATTCGAACAGTAAAACCAACTCAATGTTGACCACAACCACAACCTAACATGTAAGAGTATGAAACCTAACATTATATACCTACACACAACAATGTTTACGGTTCAAAACATTACAATTTAAAACTGCAAATTGAACTAAACACTTAGAATTCAGGGTTAAAGGTTTAATATGTACACAGTCTCAGGTTTGACAATTTTAACACAAAACTCAACCAAACTCAACCAATTTTCTTTAAGACTTAAAATCCTGTATATAACATACATGTGCAGTGATGTAAACAACGACTAATAACATGAAATTTATATTTAATTTACGAATTTAATCTGGAAAAACAGAGAACTAGTCACCGATACTGTCTTATATTAGAATTATTAGGATTTGAGAAATTAACATCAACATATTAATATACATTTAGATAGGTTGGTAATCAAGTGTAGCATGCATACATATTAGGCAAGCATCTGTGTCCACTATATATATATATTTTAAGGTAATACAAGAAATAATAGCAAGAAGAAAATAATGATAAAATCTGTTCTGCTTACCTGTTTAAAAGAAGGAACCATTTTGAAACCAGAGTTATAATATCAAATCTAAGTCAAGATCTAGCAAAATCATTGATTCATTTTATTAGGAAGAAATTTATAGCAAGAAGTTACACAAGGTTTATAATAACAGCTAAAGTTACTCTTACTCCTATTCCTAAGTTATTTGATGATGGAGTACAATTTATAACGACAGAATGGTACGATAGAGATGATATTTTTAAAAACCTTCTCAAGATATAATCTGATAATCATATGTGTCTGTCAAAAATCATGTTACTCAGAGTCCTCGCCATGCCAGTAAGCAAGGCTGCGATAAACGATAGATTCCATAACTAGGGTATGCACCTCTACAATCATGTCATCTGGAAATCTCGCTATGCCGACTAGTATAGCTGCGAGAAATTCTAAATCTCATAACCAAGATACGTACATCCGAAGTCAGGTCTCTATGTTTTCGCCACGCCAGCTAATATGGCTGCGATAAACTACAAGTTCCATAATCAAGTAGACGTTTTACCATCCCTGTATTCCCATCAACATATGTTATCAGAAAAAATATCGTAACTCAGGCCTTAAAATTCATCTCGATAGGAAAATCAAAATCAACAATGATCCAACAAAATCAAATTCAGTAATCAAGGAGTGAGAGGAACAAAACAAGAAAAATAATTCAAATTAAAGTTTAAATAAGATTCTCAAGGGTCGTCCCAGGAATCTCTCAAGGAATCCTAACTGTGATTGAGTACCTTCAAAAATATATATCCTAATCCTACTGCAGGCTGTAGTGATATTATAGTTTGAATACCACTACACAAACTCGACTTGCATGGGCCACCACTAAAAATGTGTCACGATCCGCACCCACTGTGAGGGTACGAGGACGTGGGTACGCCTAGCCTACGTTGCAGTGTCGGCGGTAGAACGCTGTCCAAGGTCACAACATCTAACAATATAATTCTAAATAGTTTATACTCCCCGAATGGGGGTGACATAGCAGTAAATAAACTCAATCACAACTAAGGAAGAAGAAAGCACGATATGAAATAGAACTCAAGGAAATACAGGTGATCAGAAAGTCTAAGATAACATCTCAGCAATATCCAGAATACATGGTCTCAGCTACTGAATATGAAAGAATATATATAACCCAAATCTCAAAGACAGAAATAAAGTCTGACTACTAGTCTCAAGACAACATAAGTAAGATAAGGCCTAACTAAGCTAGTCTAGGCAATAGGGGTAAAGTCATCAGCTAGAGCTGGGTCCTCCTGAGAGTCCAGCTCACAAGTGTCATCTAGGGCTGCTCCGTAGAAGGTATCCACACAGGCCTCCTCCTCGTCCTCTGTAATATTTTCAACAGGTCCAGTCAGGACAGGAGCGAGCACAGTACATCTCAACAGTTCATAGCAGGTTAGAAAATATAATTATGCAGTAAAGTAAGATACAGGTACTGAAGGAAATACAGTATATAAACAGAGAGAGCTATAATAGAAATGTCTACTATAAATAGAGACTAACAGTGGCTAGTGAGTCAGAGTACAATATAGACATGTAAATGGCATAGGAGATTCTGATGCTACACTATGGAAAGATTCTGATGCTACACTACTTGGATAATATTCACATGTCTACTTATACTCTCCCGTACCCCCAATCAATACACAAAGATCCAACCAGGTTATGTTATGATTCCATGCAAAGGCCCCCGAAGGGTGGTACATGGAAGTCCCATAAATGGAGATTCTAGAAAAACCCAATAAATGGGATAAGGATTCAAGAAAGACTCTGTGATCATGAGAGTACATGTCACAAGTGATCAATGAACCAATGAAGCATGTGATACGCCATGTAAGTGAAACACACAGAACATGTAGTACTCGATGCTCCCTGAAGGGATAATATCTCAATAAGGGATCCATATAGTACTAATCCGTGTGACCAACGTGACAGTATCAAGTAAAGTAATTTAATGCAGAAAAATAATTCTAAGTAGGATATAAAATAATCAGAGAATGTACTCGCCTGGTATCTGAGTGTCCGGATAAAATGTACTGTCCGAGGAGAGGTGTCTGACTCCTAATCAGAACAATACAAGTCACAACAAGTCTAAAATGATAACAAGATGCAATTTAATGTATTCTAAATGAATCTAGGTCAATCTAGGCCAAAGTCAACTCTTGGTCAACTCTGGTCAACCCTAGAAGTCAAACTAGGCCAACTATGGTCAAACTAGGTCTAACAAGTCTAATTAGGTCAAACTAGTCATTCTAGGTCTAACTAGTCCATACTAGTCTAAACAAGGCTAAACTAGCTAACACATACCATTACAAGGCTATGCAAGCCTATCAAGTCTATACTAGTTATTCTAACCATTACACTACTTCACAAAGCATTCATAGACTATATTCCTAGGCTAATACACACACATTAGGAATACCATACTATCTCTATAAACCTATACTTATACATCATATTATAGGCACATACACAATATATATATATATATATATATATATATATATATATATATATATATATATATATATATATATATATATATATACACATATACATATATATATATATATATATATATATATATATATATATATATATATATATATATATATATATGCAGATAGGCTATAGTATATATATATATATATATATATATATATATATATATATATATATACTATAGCCTATCTGCATATATATATATATATATATATATATATATATATATATATATATATATATATATATATATATATATATATATATATTATATATATGCAGATAGGCTATATATAAAAAAAAAAAAAAAAAAAAAAAAAAAAAAAAAAAAAAATATATATATATATATATATATATATATATATATATATATATATATATATATATATATATATATATATATATATGCAGATAGGCTATAGTATATATATATAGGAATCATCATTTATGTACATATAGGCTACTCACATCATATATATTAACTATATACATGTATATACACATATACATAGATATTCACATATATTATATACATATACATATTCATATATAATATATACATACATATGTTTATAGAGAGAGAGGGCATGTGTGTGTGTGTAGAGAGTGAGAGACAAGTGTATGTGTGTGTGAAGCTTGTGTGTGTGAGAGGAGAGGGTGAAGTGGGAGTGCACAGAAACTGAAATCAGTGTGTGAGAGATGTGTGTGTGATATGGGATGTTAGCCTCACAGGAAGAAAGGGAAAGGAAACCAATTCATTACAAATGAGTCCCTAAAATAGTTCAGATTTAGAAATAGGAGGGAACCTATATGGGTATTCACAAAAACAGTCCCAGATATGACAGTTTCAGCCCCAAACATTCACAACCAAACAACCCCAAATTTGATCTATAGTTAGATTACATATAGGAAAACCATATTAGGGACTAAAACCAACATTTTACATCAGTTAAACAGGTCAGAAAGACTGCCCAAGTTCAGTTTTAGAATCTGGAATTAACAGTGAATAATTAAGTATCAGAATTTAGGGTAAATGAGAATTAACACATAAAAACAAACCAAAATACGAAATTATAGTTTGGTAATTAAAATATAGGGTGTACTTGTGTCATTGTAAGTGTCTCGTGTCCACCATAGCCGGATACGGCGTGTCCATACAATAAAACCCAAAATAGTGCACAGGACACTGCACAGCAGTGCACTGTCTCGTGCACAAGTGCACGTGTGTCGTGCACTCGACACAGTGTAAACCAGCCCTCGTGTTCACCAACCTAGGTTCGTCTAGGATAGGTCTACCCATGTGTCACCCTATTTCGTGTCCCGGTGCGTCGTGTCCAGAGTTATCAACCCGTGTCAATGGTCGAATGTGCGCGTGTGCGTGTGTGTGTAAAACCAATGCAATGGCGATTCCTCTCTCGACACGTCACGTGGTCATCTGAAACTTGACATGTGGTGTGTCAGTCAGTGCTCCGTGGTGTGTGTCGAGTTTCGTGTCCGCTAGTCGCGTGTCGTGTCCAGTGTAGCCCCCGAACAGCAGGACAATGCAGTCAGTGTGCGCGCGACGTGTCCAAGTGTCAAAACTGACACGACACAAGGCCAAATCCACCTCAGCCAACAAGAAACATGAAAGCCACATTAAAACAATATTTCCTATTCAATTACTTTCCTAAAAATATTTCGAAATGCCCTTTGGGGCATTTCATCAAACACTTAAACCCTAGGACTAATACGTGTCCAAATGGGACACGAAATGGATACGAAACCTAGGTCTAGGCATACCTACAGTTAGGGTAGACCTAGGGCTTTCTAATCATGCAAAGAAACTAAAATTTAATGGTGTTTATAGAGATTTACCTATTGGTGTCAAAATGCAAGAAAAGCTTCCAATAGAGGGGTTTTTCCTTGCTAGCAAACTTCTTCAAATTGCTCACAAACTGAGATTGAACACCACAAACAGTAAGTATACTAAAATTAGGATCTAATGCAATTGATTTGAGGGAAAAAGGAGATAAAATGGAATTTGTATGAATTTATGAAGATGGAGACTCACCTCTTTCCAAAACTTGTGAAATTCTAAGGAGGCTAGCCCTAATTTCTAGAAGACAATTTATAGGGTGATTCCTAATGCTCGGTGGCCGGCCACTAAAGATTAGGGTTAGGGTTTGGCTCATGGCCAATGGGTTGGGCCTAGTAAAAAATAATGGTTCAAAATCACAAGTCACGACTTGTGACCAAAAGCTTTCTATTCTAATCTCTATTTCCTAATTGATTCTAATAACTAGAATATGGTTAACTTAAATTAACCTAGGGTCTCATAATCTAACCAAGTCCAAACTCAACTAGGGTTAGCTTCTAGGTTAGCCTACCAGGTCAAAGCTAGTCAAAGTCAACTTAGTCAACCTTCATTCAAACAATTCCAAAATAAATCCTAAAAATTCCCATAAATTCAAATAAGTTATAATAAAATCAAATAACCCCAAAAATGACAAAATACCCTCTAGGCTAAAATGACAAATAAGTATCCCAACAACATGGTTAGGCTCTAGGTCAACCAGTCTCCAAGGTTACACTATCAAAATACCAAAATCATAAGTCATGATTTAAAAATAGTTTTAAAATGATTTAAAAATTACCAAAATCATATCATGATTTATTTATCATTATTAAAAGACTAAAATTACAAAATTTTAAAATTATCCTCATTTTAGAAAACTGGGTGTTGTACTTGTATCCGAAAAGCGGGTACGGGTCGTGACAGATCTACTATCACCCAAATAGCATCTTTACCACTTGGCGATCTCGATAAACCGGTCATAAAGTCCTTTGTGATGTGTTCCCACTTCCATTCCGGAATAGGAAGCGGTTGCAATAATCCAGCTGGCCTCTGCTGTTCTGCCTTCACTTGTTGACATACCAAGCAACGGGAAACAAATCTAGCTATCTCCCTCTTCATTCCGTTCTACCAGAAATGCTGCTTGATATCTTGGTCCCTCCAGGGTGTATAGAATACTGAGAACTGTGAGCTTCTGTCATAACCTCCTGTCTGATATCTCCACTAGGCACACATAGACGTGATCCAAACCTAAGTGTACCATCTTCATGGATTCTCATCTCCTTCCTGAGTCCTGACTCACATTCTGCTCTAAGCTTCTGAATTCTTGAGTCCTGTGCTTGAGCTGCCTTGATCCTGTCTACCAAGTCGGATTGAACTTGTATACTCACTAGAATTCCTACATCACTAGGAAGCATAACTTCGATACCCATCTCCTGAAGGTCTTCTAAGATATGCTTCTGTGTAGTCAACATAAATGTGCCGCCTCTCCTGCTAAGAGCGTCTGCTACCACATTAGCCTTGCCTCGATGATACTGAAGCTCCATGCCGTAATTCTTGATCAACTTTAACCACCTTCTCTGCCTCATGTTTAGTTCCTTCTGAGTAAAGATGTACTTCAGACTTTTGTGGTCTGTGTACATGTCCACTCGATCACCATATAAGTAATGCCTCCATAGCTTCAAAGTAAATACTACTGCTGCCAACTCCAAGTCATGAGTTGGATAATTTTTCTTGTGGTCCCGAAGCTGCCTAGATGCATACGCTATCACCTTCCCATATTGCATAAGGACACATCCAAGTCCTTTACCTGACGCATCACAATATACAGTAAAGCCTCCGGGTCCAACTGGTAATGTAAGAATGGACGCTGATATCAACTTCTGCTTCAGATTCTCAAATGATGTCTGGCATTCTGTCGACCAGACGAATGGTATATCCTTCCGGGTCAAGCGGGTCATGGGTGCTGAAAGTCTTGTATAGTCTGATACGAATCTCCTGTAATATCCTGCCAATCCCAAGAAACTTTGTACATCTGCTACGGTCTTTGGTACTGGCCAACTCTCTATTGCTTCTACCTTCTTGGGATCCACTGCTACTCCAGTGCCTGATATGATGTGACCCAAGAAAGAAATATTATCCGTCCAGAACTCACACTTGCTGAGCATGGCATATAACTGGTTTTCTCTCAGAACCTGTAACACTTTTCTGAGGTGGCCTTTATGCTCCTCTTCACTAGCAGAGTATACGTGAATGTCGTTAAGAAATACAACGACAAACTGATCTAAGTATGGCATAAAGATACGGTTCATCAAATCTATAAATATTGCTGGAGCATTGGTCAAACCAAACGACATTACCAAGAACTCATAATGCCCATACTTCGACCTGAATGCTGTCTTGGGAATATCCTTCTTCCGAACCCTCACTTGATGATACCCTGAACGAAGATCTATCTTGGATAAAACTCTAGCTCTGCTCAACTGATCAAACAAGTCGTCGATCCTTGGTAGTGGGTACTTGTTCTTTACTGTTGCCGCGTTAAGCTTCCTGTAGTCAATGCACAATCTGGACGACCCATCCTTCTTTCCCACAAGTACTATTGGTGCTCCCCATGGTGATATGCTAGCTTGGATGAACTTCTTCTCCTTCAGTTCCTCTATGTGCTGATATACCTTGGCCTGCTCTGAATCTGCCATTCTGTAAACTCGATCTGATATCGGTTTAGTTCCAGGTGCCAATTCTATACTAAACTCAATATCTCTAACCGGTGGTAGTCCTGAAAGTTCTTCGGAAAATACGTCTAGAAACTCTTCAACTACCTTCGGAACTAGAACTTCTTCCATTGCCGTTACTACTCCCTGCTCTTGTTGAGTTGCCACTGTTCTGACTAAGGTGAACCTCTTCATGCCTGGAATGTCAAAAGATATACTCCCTCTACGACAATCTATTGTCGCATGACTGTCTTTCAGCCAGTCCATGCCTAAGATAACGTCAAAATTTCCAACAGGAAATTCTATCAAGCTGGCGGGTAAAGCATACCCGTAAACTACAACGCTACACGCTAGAATAACTCTACTAACTCCTACGAGCCCATTACCAGTGAGTATATTCAACCTTCCTTGCAATGCCTCGAACTCCATTCCTAGCCGTGTTACAAATTGTGCAGATATAAATAAGTGTGATGCTCCCGAATCAAACAATGCTACTGCGGGATATAAGGCGACGAGAATGTTACCTACCACAACATCTTCCGATGCTAATACCTCCTCCAAGGACAAAGTGAATGCCTGTCCTCGACCTCCTTGTTGGTTCCCATGCTGTGGCCTAGCCTGGTGCTGCTGCTGGCCCCTGCCTTGGTGATACTGGGGGTGGTCTATGCTGATGTTGCTGAATCGACGGTCCCTGCTGCCGAAACATCTGAGCTTGCGGCATTAATGGGCGTTGTGCCAACGGCCTCACTGCCACCGCTGGTCCTCGATACTGGCCTGCCCCTAGTGCTGGCAGAGCAAAAAACTGTTGTACGGGTCCTCCTGACCTCAAATTCAAGGGACAGGTGGTAACCCGATGATCTGGATTTCCACATATCAAACAGAGTCCATTCAATGTCCGACACTCATCTCTAGTGTGCCCTACCTTCCCACAATAAGTGTAGCCCGCTGGGGGTTGCTGGTTCTTCCTCTGCTGCTGTTGCTGCTGCTTTGGTGGTGCTGGCCCTCGCATTGCCACATCGTGAATGCGAATGCCAAGGGACGGTGCTGTTGTTCGGGGCGCTACTCCCCCTCCTCCTTCAATCTGACTGTGGGGTCTCTTTTGACCTCCAGTCCTAGTCGTGATCCTCTGAATGGTGATCTCATGCCTTAGGGTTGCCGTCAATACCTCATCGAAAGTCTGGTAATTGTGCCCCTCTATCAATTACAAGAGCTCAAGATGAAACCCTTGCTGAAATCTCATAGCCCTCTGGCTCTCCGTTGCTACCATCTCTAGGGCGAACCCACTCAATCTGCAGAACTCCGCTGCATAAGCATCTACTGTCTTGCCGGTCTGCTTGAGGTTGATAAACTTCTGTTGTAGCTCAAATTGTGCCAAAACTCTATAGTACTTTGTCTTGAATCTTGCTGTAAAATCGTCCCAAGTAACAGAACGTCTGATGCCCACTTCCTCTGATTTCTACCAATCACGTGCGAGATCCTGAAGTAACAACTTTACCTGATCCACACGTTCTTCTGCCGGTACCTTATCTGCCATCAGAATAGCCTCAATATCCTTAAGCCATGCATCTGCTGAGGTGGCATCCTCCGTGCCCTCGAAACGGCGGGGGTTGAACTTGCAAAATCTGGTTGATGCTCCTGAATCTGGTCTTGCCCCTCTTTCGAAAGCTGTCTGCAACCCTTGGTTGAGTAGTATGTTCTGCTCCTACAACTGAGCGTGCATGTGCTGCTGGGCTAACATCTGGTGTTGCTGAGTAGCTATCATCCCTCTCATGATCTCCAGAAGGGCCAGTGTGTCCACTTCCACAGGGGTATGTGGAACTGTTGGTGGTGGTAGAATCTCCGGATACTGTGATCCAGCTGCTGCTTCCACTATCACTTCTTCTTGAATAGCCTCTTGGGGTAGTACTGGCCCTTATTACTGACCAACCTGGTCAGGTTGTCCATGTTGCCCTTGTTGCTGTTGTCCAGCTCTGACAGATGCGGACGAAGTGCCCCTAAGGAAAGGAATAAGTGAACAATCAAACGACCGGACATAAAAGATCAATAAAGCTGAAGGATACGGGAATGTCAAGCTAGGGTTGAGAACAACGAATCATGAGATGAAGAAGGAACATGTGTGATTGAGACATCCTATAAATCGAAAACACCCCACAAGTCTGAAATCAGACCTGCATGGGCCACCACTAAAACCTTATCACGCCCCAGAACCAGAATACTGGAGAGCGGGGGAATAACTCAGCCAGCTATATATTACGGGTAGATGAATACCGTATAATACGATCAATGCTGTCTAAAAGACGAGGGGGTGCATACTACACGAAAGTCTCGCTATGGTCACTTCACATCTATTGTCTCAATCATTCAAACAAGAAACATTAATAGAGAACATGTAAGATAAAACAGTAAGGCATCCCAAACGCTCAGTCAAAATGTTCTTGATATCTGGCTTTACAAAACATAGCCAGATGATGAAGCAAGGTATATACAATTGTTATCAGCTGCAGCCTGACTTAATTACAATTATGTAAAAATAAGTACAAGACAATCCGACTAACATGTCGGTGCCAAACGGCAAACTATAAAGTAAATAACAAAACGAGCGGGGAAGTAAGAAAACCCACTCGAGCCCTCCTGCGATCATTCCTCTAGTATTGACCATCTTGGAGGTAGAAGTAAGCTGGATCCTCGGGGACCGGCTCTAAATCTGGCCATGCAAAACCAGAGAGGTTAGACCTCTAATAGTAAGTACCACAAGGGAGCACTATATGAGGAATGAAGCCAGTAATAAGAGAATATGATAATAGATCCCTGCTATCTACTAGGATTCATATAATATCACGACACTTCGAACCAACCTCCCAACCAAACAAGGATAGAAGTTGGCCCGTCATGTCCCGACATTCTGACCATCTCAGTTAGGTAACAGAGCAGATACAGTACACAAACAAATCAATTTAAAATGGCCATTCACTACTACGGCTTGCTATGATGAGTTCCAGGTTATCCTGGAATTATGCAATGAGGATTCCTCAGTTCTTACTATGTGCAAGCATGGCTAGTTTATCCAGTCAATCAATTGCGCCAATCATGAATTAGACGAGTCCCAGCGGGATGTCCGTCATCAATATACAATATATAATAAATAATATAGGCAGATACCGTTCCCTGCCCGTGTGGCAGATTTACAGTATCTGTGGGAACCAGCCGGCCTGTCGGGCACTTAATAGTCCCCAAGAGGGCTGCCATGTAAGAATTCGGGAATCTATTCTCTCCATGCAATCATTATTTTATTTAACTTAATAGTCTCTACGTTGAGTGAAATCTTATGCCGTGGATCATGGTCATTCAGAATGAGTACTTTCTGTACATAGTACGGTATGCCCAACTCTACAACGATACCCGTGCGGTTAGGTTGTAGGTCTTACATAGCGTAATACAACAATCAAAACTAACCACGGAATATTCATGCCTTGACCATAAAGTACACATGCTGTTTTTATAAGATAAATAAATAAATAAATAAATTGAAGCCTGCATGTGCTTGTATGCCAACATTCGGGATTAGCCAGTCGATTACAATAGTTCATAATTAATATGAACGTGTCTCATTCATTTCATTCAATAAGACGACTAGCCAGTCTCTTAGTTTCAACTATGAACGCATGATCAATCACAAATCAAGATAATAATTAATGTTAATATCAAGATAACAATTAATGTTAATAAATGCCAAGACGATCAGTCAATGTCAATCAATATCAATTCGGGATAAGGATCAGCCAAAAGGCATTAGGGCCAATGTTCATGCGGCCAAGAATTTATTGGTTCATACGGCTGAGTAAACATGCGTATGCGGCTAAGGGGATGCGAGCTCATGCGGTCGGAGATATAGACCCTATGCGGTTCGGGCCTGAACTTATGTGGCTGAGATAACGCGCACCTATGCGGCTCAGAATATCATACGGCCAAGAAGTCGCGAGCCTTATGCTGCTGGGGTGGGAACAAGTCCTATGCGGCTCAACGCTGCCTGGATCATGCGGCCAGGAGGGTGCAGTCTCATGCGGCTTCGAAAGAATGAGCGCATGCGGTTGAGAGAAGTAGGGTATATGCGGCTAAGAAAAGCCAAGCGTTTATGCGGCTGAAAATAAGACGGTCGCGTACGGCCCAGGAAAGCAACTCATGCGGCCAAGGGGATGCGAGCTCATACGGCTTCGAAGATAACGAGCGCATGCGGTTGAGATTGGCATAGCCTATATGCGGCTGAAAATAGCTTATGCGGCCAGAATGACTTGCCGCATGAAAACTCATGCGGTCAAGTATTGTCATGCGGCCAGGATCTCATGCGGCCAAAAACCTTCATGCGGCCGAAAACTATTCTTCTTCTCTGAATTTCCTGAGGACAGAACCATGGAAACCATTGCTTCCAAGCTCTCTAAATCCTCATTCCAAGCCCAAATCTGGACTTCCATAGGCCAAAATGGGGTAGAACGAAATTCTCTTCAACATAAAACCATCAAAACTTAAAAAATAGCAAAGTTACTAGATCAAAACCTAAGAAATCTGAAAATGCATTAAACTTAGATCTACATGAAATGAGCCATGGAAATTAAAAATGCTGAGTACTAAAGTATATAAGAATCTTAAGAGGAAGACAATAGAACAGCAAAAACGGAGATCCATCAAGAAGCAAGTTGGTACTTGCCTATGCGGCTAGGTAGGTGGGGGAGAGTTGATGAGGAAGAAGAAGAGTAATGGTGATGGAGAGTAATGAAGAGAGAAAATGGGGATGGGGCTTTAAATAAAAGGCTGGTGGTAGGTGAGGGTTTGTTTCGGTTCATGATGAACCAACATAATTGAACCAATCTAAGCCGAAGCCAAAGCAAAGCTAAAGCAGAGGATAAAAGCAGAAAGTAAAATACAGAAAATAAAATTGCAGAAAATTAATTAACATAAAATTAAAAGGATTTAAATATAGAATAATACATGGTAAATATTAAATAAATACATTTAAGCAGTACATGTATTAAAATACGTATTCTGGGAACGAGAAGTGACACCTATGTTGATTGAAATCTTATGCCGTGGATCATGGTCATTCAGAATGAGTACTTCCGTACAGAGTACGATATGTACAACTCTACAACGATGCCCGTGCGGTTAGGTTGTAGGCCTTACATAGCGTAATGCAACAATCAAACCTAGCCATGGAATAATAATGCCTTGACTGTAAGATACACATGCTGCTTTTACAGAAAAATGGAAGTCAACATGTGTCCAAATGCCAATGTTCAGATCGGCTAGTCGATCGTAATGGTTCATGGTTCATACATGAACGTTTCTCATTCAATTCAATAAAACGACTAGCCAGTCTCTTAGTTCCAACTAGGAACGCATGATCAATCATTAGTCAAGGTAACAATCAATATCAATTCGGGACAAAAAATAGCCTAAAGGCGGCGGTAGCTGGATGCCCATCTATGCGGCAGGGTAAGTGGGTGTTTGCCATGAATTATAAAAGAACAGAATAATTATATTGGAGGACTGGACTTTTACTTCACAATACAAACTCGCTTGTACAAAGAAAGCCTAGGGACGAAAACCTAGGTACAGTAATCTAAGTACAATTGTTTATTTTAGATTCTGGGGGGTGATGGTAGAGGCTCGGAAAAGCGACGACAGCTCTGCCTTACTCCTTGGACGATCGGACGTAGCCTTGGCTCTGATGAAGAAATGCTCTCAGGATGCCCGGAAAGAATCCTCTGTGCGTGCCTTTGCCTCTCTGTGCTCTCTTTTTAGGTCTCTCCAGGTACTTTGTAAGGGAATGGCATCTGCTATTTATAGAGGTAGGGGTGTGATCATTAGGGTTTGCAAATGATTGCCTCCTTGAGAAGTCGGCGGTTAAGGATCAATTAATCTAGGCCCTTCATTCTGATTGTAGCAAATCTAGGTAATTAATGTAGATTGCATCAAATCTCTGTTGGCAATAAATGTTGATTACCATAAATCTTGGTGATTTATGATAGCCTGCCACGTATCCAATTTGCTTGATTTGATTTGATCTGGGCCATTATGACGATCGCAACAAATCTGATTTTGTTAGGATTTGTTAGCACCCATAATTTCGGGAAAGATAAGACTGCCACGTGTCTCAATTGTAGCGAAGAACGCTACGTGTCTCAACTGGATCGTCCTGGCCGAGCCGTATATGGGGGGATCCTCTCAACCGCATGAAATATGCAGCCGCATGTGGATGGACAGCCGCATGGGAATGGGCAGCCGCATGCAGATGGGCAGCCGCATAGGGATAGGCAGCCGCATGCAGATGGGTAGCCGTATAGGGATAGGCAGCCGCATGGAAATAGACAGCCGTATGTAGAGGGGCAACTGCATGCAGATGGGCAGCCGTATAGGGATAGGCAGCCGTATAGAAATAGGCAGCCGTATGCAGAGGGGCAGCCGCATGGGGATAGGCAGCCGCATACAGATGGGCAACCGCATGGGGATAGGCAGCCGCATGCAGATGGGCAGCCGCATGGAGTGGCCTCGGGACTTGGTAGATTTTGCCAGCCATAAGGAGATTTCCTTTTCTTTTCCATAAACACGCCATCATGTCAGTCATTATTGCGTCTTTATGTCAGAGCTGTCATGGCTGTTTTTTTGTCAGAGCAGTCGTCAGGGCATTAATACAGCCGCATGTAGAGAAGAATTATTTGAAGGCCAAGTGGCTTCTTTCTGAGCCGCATGGATCTATCCGAGCCGCATGGACCCTTGAACCGCATGGACTTCTGAGCCGTATGGGGATCCTGAGCCGTATGGAGATCCTTCTGTTGGAGCCGCATAGGTCTTTCTTTATTCTTTTCCATGCTTCTACAAGACCCTCTTCAAAGTTTTCAATTTACAAAATTGAAATACTTTGAATAAGAAGCATGGCCATGTAAAAATTCTTCGGGCCGCATAGGATGTTCTGAGCCGCATGGATCTATCCCAGCCGTATGGCCACATCGGCCGCATAGATTTCTGAGCCGCATAGATCTATCCCAGCCGCATGGCCTCCTCAGTCGCATAGATTTCTGAGCCGCATAGCCTCCTCAGCCGTATGGCCATCTGAGCCACATGGGCTTTCAAACCGCATATGCTGCTTGACCGTATAGGCTTCTTGCCACGTGTGTAAATCTTTGCATTGATTGCCTTTGATTTGAGCCGTCTTTTGGGGGGAGTCCCAAGAGTCGGCTCATTAAATTTTGGATTTTCTTTGGATGAATCTCCTTTATGGGAGAGGGCGAAATCCTAGGAGTCGGTTTTGCCTGCAGCACACGACCCGAAGCGCTTCATCGGTCCACGTGCTTCCTTCTCTCCTTTTGTCCTCCTATAAATAAGAGTAATTTAAGAGAAGAAATCTCTTTGCTCTCTCCTTCAACTCAAGCCTTTCCTGCCTTAAATGTCATCCTCTTCTCCGATCACCGGTGGCTCCCAAGAAGACTGTTGCGGCGAAGGATAAAAAGGCGGCGTCTTCGTCGACTGCGACGAAGGGCAAGAAAGCTGCTTCTACTTCGACTGCGACGACAAATAATAATATGGCAGCTCCTCCGCCAGCCGACGTGCCCGCAGTTCACCCCGACGTCCACCCCCTATTGCTGGTAAGGATGCTGTGTGAGCTTGAAACCCTAACTGTTGTGGCAACGTCGCATGCTCTATGCGCGAGCCTTCATCTTCATGTGTGCCGCGTGTACGTCTCATGTTCGAGCTGCGAGCCGCATGAGAATCGTTACTGTGGCCGCATAAGCACTTTGCCAACGGGGCCGCATAAGCTGCGCTGAGCCGTATAGGCTCGCACAAATTTGTTTGACGCGTGAGCCGCATAAACTTATCCGAACTATGTCGTATGAGACTTCGTTTAAACAGATCCGTATGAACCTTCGCTGGACGGAGCCGCATAAGTATTTTCTGAGTTGGGCCGCATAAGACTCCATTAAATTGGAGCCGCATAAGGTCGAAAACACCCATCACTTCTCTTTGTCCATCTTTTTAACTTATTTCTTTTGTCCTCTTTTTTCAGTGAATTTTTCGGTTAATGCTGCGGAGGAACCTCTGGTGGGTCGTACCCAAGCCGCTATGGGCTACAGGTACGACCAGATAGTTCGGTATATGGCGGACCAGTTTCCTAGTGACGAGCCTTTGACGAAGTTGAATGCCCTCAAGAACTAACCCTTCTACTTCCTATGTGCCATGATGAATTCGGGGAAATTGGAAGGAGAATACCTGAAACCTGTGTTCTTCTTCAGAGACGCTTTAACTGTGAAGAACAGTCAAGTTCTGGATGTATCGGAGAATTGGAGCTTTTTTCTAACGGGATGACGATCCGTATCCCTCAAATAGAGCGTCACTTCCCACTATCTTAGTTTAATATGCTTCCGCTGGACAGGAAGATGGAAGAGTCTTTGACCCCTACCCGGAATGGGATGTTTGTGGGCGACATCCATTACAACAACAGCTAAAGTCAGTGTGTGCGGACAAGGTGTATGCCAGCCGTTATGTAATGGGATTGGCCCCGGGTACTTTCTTGAATGTGCCGG
Organism: Iris pallida; assembly: GCA_029216955.1. NCBI lineage: Eukaryota > Viridiplantae > Streptophyta > Magnoliopsida > Asparagales > Iridaceae > Iris > Iris pallida. The sequence goes on along the minus strand of JANAVB010017999.1, from coordinate 10,996,656 downwards.
GTCCCAATTTCATGTTTTCTTCAGCCGATACTTTCCTGAACCAACTTGCTCGGAAAGGCTCCTATCCGATTGGCCGGTTGGCACTCCCAAGTTGGATACACCCCATCCCCTCATAGATCAATCTGTCTATGTAGATCTCGCAAAAGTATGAGACTTTTCTATATGAGATTGGTCTTTATCACGCTATTCGGGGCACCAGCCACGGCTTACCTATAAACAAGAAATTATTCATGGCTTTGCTGGAGATGTACAACCGCCGTACGGGAACCTTCTATACACCTGTAGGGGAAATGGGGCTTACACTCCATGAGATGCACGTGGTTTCCAAGCTTCCTTGGGGGGATAAAGCTTTTGAGGTATACACTCCTACGAATGAGGAGTTCGAAGAGCTGGAAGAACGGTATTCGGGTTTCATAGCTATTTATCAGGAGATATTGTGCCACTATAGCACGTGCCAGCGGATAGCCAAGAAGGATAGTAGCTCGGAAGGGAATGCTCCCCACACTAAGGACTGGGTAAATTATCTCTTCTCGACGGAGCCTCAGGCCGAGTTACTTCCCGAAGTACTCAATCCCGGGAGGCGGTTCAGGCCTTGGTGTCGTCGGCCAAGAGGGTGGCCACCACCAGTGACAGATTTGGGAGTCAAACCGACTCTTTTGGTTATTTTTATCGGGATACCCAAGAGCTGTCAGAGAAGGCGCTCCTGGCAGGATTCTTGATGGTATGGCTGCGAAATTGCGTAGTCTCGGGAGGAGCTGGTTCTATTGAGAGATCAGCCGTAATTTTATCTTCCCTGCTGTGAAGCTGGTTTTTGGAATCAAACTAGCTCTTCTCTCGGCCATGGTGTATAGCATATACCGTGGCCTTCGTACTTTTACGTCCAAGGTCATTGCCCGCGATGTGATAAAAGACTTTGAACGGACTGAGCAGTCCTATCATTATCTGATGGGGTGGCTATTAATGCACTGCCGGTCTTTGATGAGACCGGGCTCTGAAGATGGCGTGATTGCCGATGACACTTTTATCTTCCGTTATTGCAACAAGCCTTGGGAGTACGATACCATACGTGCCTGCCGGATGGCGCTGGCGAGAGCAGATAGGTACGACTTTTTCGTATCCGTTCCTCGTTTTACTGCTGAGGAAATAGCGAAAGTACATCTCGACGGTATTAGGCCTCCTCAGCTTCTAGACGGCCAGATGCTTCTGTGGTTGCGTAACATCCGCCCCGTCCACCTGGTATACCGCAACCGCAATGCTGTCTTCCTGGAGCCTTACCTGCCTAGCAGGTTTGCCCGTCAGTTTGGATACAGCCAGCTTTTTCTGGACAGTCCCAGCTCTTGTCTAGGTTTTAAAGGTAGCCTTCTTGACGGTGGCAGGGCCTGGCACTATGATATGTTTCATACCCGTACCACTTTCAAGGTACCTGATGTTGAGGAGCTGGTAGAGATTTTGTATATGGCGGCCTTGTACCATGTTATGGCAAATGAGCTCCCCAGCGGTTTTAATCCGGGTACCAGTTTTATTATTGGTACTGGCCTGGGAGAAGCCCCAGGGGGCTAAGACGAGGAAGAAGAAGAAGAATATGGTCGAGGTGCCAGACTCGGACTCCACCAATGTGGATGATGAGGACGACGAGCATGATACAGATAACTCTTTCCTTCCGGTGAAAGATGTTGGGGCGGATCAGCTGCCTGTTTCGTTAAATGAGATGGTAGCGGATCAGCCACCCGTCGCACCTGGTCCTGTACGGAAGCGTAGCATACAAATCTCCTCTGTTGGCGGTATTCCTCACTCCCGAAAATTGGCTGCGACCAGACGTCGCAGGCTAACTATAAGGGAGAGAAGCGAGGAGGTCGACCCCGCTTCGGAGGTAAAGCGAGTTACTGCTATCTTTATTCAGTTCTTCTTTTCTACTAGTTCTGATCTTAATCATTTCCTTCCCTCCCGTAGGTGTCAGAAGAAGAGGAATCTCAAGTTGCTGAGGTCGTGACTCGAGACGACGGGGGCTCCGATGAACCTGTCCCCAAAATTGCTGAATTTTATCAAGTTAACGCTGATCGAGTCGTACCTCCCTGGGGTGGCTGGGACAGAAGAGACAGCCAAATTTAACTTGGAGGTCGCGGGTGAGGAGACCACGACAGCTGCGAATGAGATGCAGCCTCCATGCTCCTCCTCTGGTAAGATAAGCCAAATCTTAACTTGTGAGGAGGCCTATCTGCTCAATCATCACTCCTTCGGGTTACGTCAATTGATTGTTGCTCTGGACATACAGGTCCTGCCTCTCTAGTACCGATGATGGATATTGTTGAGACAGGCTCTGCCGAAGGGGTACTAGCGGAGAGGAGCATACCCCTTCCCCTTCCGGCCCGTCTTGAGGGGCCTCCCGCTGGCTCGAGTTCGGAAAGTCAGGTGGCGGCAGGGGGCAGGGGACAATGGTCCTTGCGTCCTCTTCTGCTCAGGTGGCTCCGAAAGTCGATCTCTCTTTTCTGCCAAGTGTCCAGACTCTTCGGGTGACGGAGAAAAAGTTAGCCGCTATCCGTGCATCTTTCCGTTCGGAATTTGTCTTCCTGGTGGCAAGTTCTAGCATGCCTCCTTCGACGTTGCCGGCCACGCTTTCTTTGACGCTGTCCTCTACAGAGGTTCTGGACGAAGCGTCATAGGACGTGGTTGACAACTTCTATCGCCACTTGAAGAGGGGGGTAGCGGCTGCTGTGGAACGAGGGACCTCTTTTGCCTTGGTTCGACAATGCGCCCAAGGTTATATTGGTATTCTTAAGACTCTTTTCGGTGGGGCAGGGGTAGCTGCACTTCTGGAGGCGAAATTGCTGGAGGCTGATCAGCTGGTGGCCCAGCTTCATGTGCTGCGGTAAGCTGATCAGTCTGCTGCTATAGATCAAGAGCGCGATTTCCTCACAGCTGTCGTAGAGAAGATAAGGGCGGCTCGAGATAAGACCAAACCGGTCATACAGAAGGACCTCTACGATCTGTCTGAGCTATATGATCAGTTGAGCCGCGAGAGTGAGGATGTTATGGCTCGGGAAGCGACTGCCTCCCGTGGGGTCATTAACACGCGGGAGCAGATCCTTGAGCTTCAGAGGAGTTAGCTTTCATGGAGTCTGAGCTTGAGGCTGCCCGCACCGAAAGGGGGCTAATTATCCAGGAGGCTGACAGAGTTAATCGAGCTTCTGCTGGCCTGGAGCTTGCCCTGAAGAAGTTGGAGGACGGCTGGCGGGCACACATGGACTTGGATAATGTGGAGCGGTTGTCCTAGGAGGCCGAGCGCCGAGCTAAGCAGCGGCTCGAGCGGGGGACCGCCTTGGTGAAGAACCGTCTCCTGGACTTATGTACCGCCGAACTATAGACGATTTTTTCCTTCTTTTTGTTTTCGTTCTTTTCCTTTCTTTACGTGGGACAATGTCTCTAGAACATGTAGTACTTTCGCCTTCCAAATAAAAGAGTATGCTTTATTCTATCCTTTATTTGTACTGCTTATTGTGCTTGCGGTGTTATGGTGGTGTTTGCCCCGCTTAGGGGGACTATTTGTGGACCTGTTACCCTTGGCATACCTGGATTTTAGGTATGGATAACAAGTTTGATGGGACACCTGGAACAATTCTACGGTAAGGTGGTCATGGATGTTCCTGGTATCGGAAGAAAGAATGCCATGGAGCAGCTGGGCTCCCGGGGTATGATGAGGAATGATGTGCATGTACTAGGAAACTTAGTACAGCATTTGTAGTCAACAGAGGACATTTATGGGCCTATTATCCTTGGCATACCCTGGTTCAGGATACGGATAATAAGACGAGAGAGAAAACCAACATACTTACTCAGAGGTAATGAGGACATGGCAAGTATGGGAGTTTTACCGCGGAGTCTTCCTACTCAGAGGTAATGAGGACATGGCAGGAGTGGACTTAACGGAGGATTTGTGGACCTATTATCTTTGGCGTACCCTGAGGTTTTTTTGGTACAGATAATAAGTCGAGGGAGAACCAACATATTTACTCAGTGGTAATGAGGACATGGCAAATATGAGGGTTTCTTCGATGGAGCCTTCCCACTCAGAGGTAATGAGGACATGGCAGGAGTGGGCTCCATGAAGGGGTACATAGAATAACTCAGAGGTAATGAGGACATGGAAGTTCTATGTAGAGGGATGATTTGTTTTTGGCAAAAATGAGACAACTCAGAGGTAATATCGACGTGGTCATCTTAGAAATTTTGTGGATCTGTTACCCTTTTTGTGTACTGAGAGTACGGGTAGTGGATCATGAGGGAGGAGCCCTTTCAGAAGAATAAGTTCAGAGGTATGGTCATACATGACTTACTATCTGAAAGAGTGACCGGAATGTAAGTTCAGAGGCACATGCGGGTACATAACTCGATAATCTTGGGAGAGTTGGAGTCGGTATGTGAGTTCAGTGGTACGAAAGGGTACATGACTCGGCGATCTAGAATTTGGAGAATGTGAGTTCAGCGGTATCGGATGGTGCATAACTCAGCAATCTGGAATATTGTGAATGTGAGTTCAGCGGTACCGGAGGGTACATAACTCAATAATCTGGGATTCGGAGAATGTGAGTTCAGCGGTACTAGCGGGTACATAACTCAATATCTGGGATTTTGTGAATATCGTTTAGACATAATATTTTTTCAGGAACTTGCCGTTGACGGACAACATGAGCAAGTCTCCGTTTTGTTTTACGAGGCGGTAAGCACTGTTGGAGAATACAGCCTCAATGATAAATGGACCTTCCCATTTTGGATGGAATTTGCCGGCGGTTTTGTGAGTCATAACCATCGGCCTCGGAACTGCCAGAACGAGATCGCCCACTTGGAATGTTCTGATAACCTTCTTGTTGAAGGCTCCAGAGATGCGTTCTTGGTATAGCTCGATTCGTTGCTGAGCTAATAGGCGCTTTTCATCTAAGGCCTCCAGCTCTTGTAGCCGACGACGGTAGTTATCGTCCGTCGTCAATTGGTAAGTGAGAGCGATGCGGAGCGAGGGTATTTGAGTCTCCAATGGGAGAACTGCCTCACTCCCGTACACCAGGGAGAATGGTGTATTCCCTGTGGCTGTTCGGACTATAGTACGGTATGCCCATAAGCATTCACCGAGCTTCTCGTTCCAGTCGTATTTGTTGGATGATATGAACTTTTTGAGTAACTTGATGATGGTTTTGTTGAATGCTTCTGCCAATCCATTCGCTGCCGGATTGTATGGCATCGAAGCAATATTCTGAATTCGATGCTTGTCGCAGAATCGATAAAAGGCGTGGCTTGCGAACTGCGGACCATTATCATGGATGATCCTTCGGGGCAGTCCAAAGCGATAGATGACGTGATGCTTAAGGAAGCTGATCACGTTTGATGTCTTCACTTCTACAAGCGGAACAGCTTCCGCCTATTTGGAGAAGTAATCTGTGATGGCGAGTATGAAACGATGTCCTCGGGAAGAAGGTAGAGTGATCGGCCCGATGATATCCATTCCCCAAGCTTCGAATAGCCAGGACGCCACCGTCGGATGTAAAAATTCGGATGGCTGGTGGATGAAGTCCGTATAGACTTGGCAGGCTTTATACTTTCTTGCATAGTCTATCACATCTGCTGCCATCGTGGGCCAGTAGTAGCCTATTCGGCAAAGACGGTCTTGCAATTTTGGGCCAGGCTGATGGGCCCCGCAGACACCGTCGTGAGCTTCGCGTACGGCTTCTTTGGCTTCTGCGTTTGACAGACATCAAAGCAATAATCCATCCTAGGATCGGCGATACAACATTTTTGTCTCTGTATCGTAGAAGAATCTGAGAGAACGCCTTCTGATAGAGGTGGCTTCCTTTGGGTCCTCCGACAGAATGTCATAGACTACGAAGTCAAAGAATGGTTGTCTCCAGTCTGGTGCTTCGTCGATCGTCTGAGCGGAATAACTCGCCACGAATTGAACATTGTTCTTGGGATAGACCAGTTCATGTCCTATCACATCCACCGATTGATAAGCATAGTTCGGAACCGCTAGGGAAGCGGCAAGGCCCGGTAAGGCATCGGCTTTGATATTTTGTAGTCTGGGGACGTGTTCGATGAAGAACCCTTCAAATGAAGAGATGATGTTGATCGCTATTTGGTGATAGGGGATCATGTCTTCATGGCGGACTTCGTATGAACCCCGGATCTGATTGACGATTAACTGTGAATCGCCGTATGCTTCAAGATATTCTACCCCCAGCTCTCTTGTAAGCTGGAGGCCAATGACTAAAGCGTTGTACTCGGCCACATTGTTAGAGCAAGGTTCCGTGAGGGAGTAAGCGCGATTGATTACCAGTCCGGAAGGAAAAATTAGTACACTCCGACTCCGACGACGATCTTGCCTTTGGGTCCGGTCCTCGAAGCACCATCGAAGAACATTCGCCATAATCATCATGAGAGGTCGCATGTGAGTCGGCGGCCTCATCTGGGATGTCTTCGTATATTCTGGCCGACTCCGGGCCTGGGTAGGCTACTAAAAAGTCTGCCAGAGCCTGACCTTTAACAGCCTTTTGCGGGACGAAGATCATATGGTAGGAGGACAGTAATATTGCCCATGTAGCGAGGCGAGAGCTGAGTGCCCCTGGTTTAGTCATGAGGACCCTGAGGGGGTTGACTCGTGATCACATGTATGGTTTGCCCCATGACATAGTGTCACGTCTTTTGAATGACGAATACCAGGGCGAGATTCCTTCTCCACGGTAGTATATCGGTACTCTGGTCCGATCATCATTCGGCTGAGGTAATATATAGCTTGCTCATGGCCTGTATCGTTGTTTTGTGCTAGCAGAGCACCGAGAGAATGCTCCATTGCTCGTACATAGAGCAGGAATGGTTTTCCAGCAATCGGGGCCACCAGGACTGGAGGGTTCGATAAATATTTTGATGCTGTCGAAGACACGCTGGCATTCTTCATCCCATACGAATGAGACGCCCTTCTTCATGAGATGGATGAATGGCTGACATCGTCCGGAGAGGTTGGAGATGAACCTCCTGATGTAAGCTAACCTCTCCTGAAGGCCTCGAAGCTTCCGGAGATTTCTCGGGGGACCCATCTCCATGATTGCCTTCGTCTTCTCATGGTCTACGTGGATACCCTGGGAGGTGATGATAAAACCCAAGAACTTCCCGCTGGATACGCCCAAGAAGGATTTTGTGCGGTTCATTTTCAAATTGTGCGCTCGTATTAGGTCGAATACTGTCCTTAGATCGTGCAGATGATCTTCCTTAGAGCGGCTTTTGACGGCGATGTCGTCAATATAACATGCTACTGTTTTGCGCAAGTGGTCTCTAAAGATGATGCTTATAGCTCTCTGATCGGTGGCGCCAGCGTTCTTTAAACCGAAAGGCATGACTGTGTAGCAGAACGTGCCTATTGGTGTTCGGAATGATGTATGATTTTCGTCGTCGGGAGACATCTTAATTTGGTTGTACCCCGAGAAGCCATCCATGAACGACATACGTTCGAAGCCGTAGGTGTTGTCAATCATGATGTCTGTGATAGGGAGGGGGAACTCATCTTTAGGACCCGCCTCGTTCAAATTGCGGAAGTCGATGCAGATTCGAATCTTCCCATTTTTCTTGAGGACCGGTACTATGTTGGCGACCCAGTCCGGATGTTGTTCCTCATGAATGAAGCTGCTGGCTATCAGTTTGTTGACTTCAGCTTCAATCGCATCCATGATGCCTGGGCGGAAGTGTCGTTGTTGTTGTTTGACTGGCTTTGTATTTGGCCGAATGTTGAGCTTGTGAAGAGCAATATCGAGATTTAACCCTGGCATGTCTTCATAGTTCCAGGCGAACACATCAATATATTCTTTGACGAGTTCCAGTAGCGATTCTCGCTCTTCGTCTCTCAGGCTTTTACTAACGAAGATTGGTTTTGGAGAAGAGTCGCTGCCGAGATCCATTTGCATGACCTCATCTTCAGTAGGAGGCTCTCTTTGTTCAAACCGCTTCTTCCATTGCGCATCCAGCTATTGGGCCTACAGCTCTAATTTGAGGAGTTCAGAAAAGTCTTTACCTTCTTCGTAAGCATCAGCGAACGCCATATTGACAGACAAGACCTGCCTGAGTACATCCCCGTTGCTGATATCCGAATCAAAAGTTGGTGATCCGGTTGAGTGTGACTGCCAGTCGTATTCCTCATCTGAGCTTTCAGGGGTCGTTGTAGGCGTAACATATCCCAGTCTGCATCGGGTCTTGTTGTAGTAGTCCTGTGGTTTGCCAGCTGGGACCGACGACTTTAAAGGTAATCGTCGACCAGTGCCGTAGTTCAAACCTGGCGTAGTCTCCAGATCGTACCCCTGTTTTTGCATGAGGTATTTGGATTGGGGGCTATATAGATAGAGAGGCAGTCTTCCGGCGTCCGATTCGAGATCGACTTCTTCTATGGTGAAGGGCTGTGGATCATTCTTTCGGCAGAAGATGATTGGATGGTCCCCTCCCTCGATTATGTGGTAAGCGTCTTCCACGGGAGTAAGTTGATTTGCGGTGTAAACATTTATCATATGTGTATGTAGGTGAGTGCCTATACCGTATTCCGTAGCATATATTGTACAAAGCTTGTTAAACTCGATGTAGTTCAAAGGTAACCCTTTATTGATGAAGTAAGGTATCTTTTCTAGCGGGATTACATCATCTGCGGATGGAACATCAGTGTGAGCAGCCACATACTTGGCCAGTTCTGGTTTTTCTTCGGCCACCCCCTGTATAAAAGAAGACTGAGAGGATGACTTGGACAACTTGATCATGAGGGGTTCCGCTGGTGGAGCAGAACGTGGAGTCGTTGACAAACTAGCGATCTCCAGTTTGGTACTCGATGCTGGGCGGGGAGTGGTTGCCTCGCTGGAAGCCCTCGACTTTGCATCGGGCTGACGATTCTTTTTGGGAAGACGTATCGTCATTGGCTTGTCGGAGGAATTGAGCTTCTCCGTTTGTGGCTGGCCAACTCTAGGCAGTCTGATTGTCAGTGGCTCCGTCGTGGGTCTTGGCGCTTGGTCGGACCTTGGTAGCCGAATTATCATTTGCCTTTCTTGTGCCGAGAGGCTGATTGCGTCCTTACGCAGAGCGGCCGTAAGGGGTGCGGACTGGCCAGGTTTGCGAGCTTGGAGGTGGATCGTCAGAGGTTCTTCTGATCCCGTGGCTGTCTCAGTTCGGGCTTGCACATCTCCGTCACCAAGGTGCCTCTTCGACTTTTCGTATAAGCAGGAGTCTGAGTAGTAGGATTCAACCCCTTTGAAAGGATCGATGTCGGCAAATTCTGTCCTCACGAAGCCGTATTTGTCGACATACTTGAAGCACTAGTGCAGCGTGGAAGGCATGATCATGTAATCGTGTATCCAAGGGCACCCCAGGAGGATATTGTAGGAAGTGTCCGCATCTATGACGTAAGAGGTCACTTCTGACTGAAGATCGCCGATTTGGCACTTCAAGCGAATCTTTCCAATCGGGTAGCTCCTGCCCGAATTGAAACCGTTGATGGCGGTGCTTATTGGCGTCAGGCAATGCATAGGAATGTGGAGATGATGTAACAGACCCTTCGGGATGATGCTTATAGAAGAACCAGGATCAATGTGCATCCGGTCCACCTTTACGTCGTCGATGTATCCACTGTAATATAGCGATCGATCGTGCAGGTTGGTTTTGATGAGCATGTCCTCTGGAGTGAAGACAATGTTGGGCATCGCTCCTGTGCAAGCGCTGCCTTGGAGATCTGTAGACGGGCTCTCTCCCGTGAGGTTGACCTGAGCCAGATATGCGTCGGCGTTCTGGAGTGCATCGCTCAAAGCCGTACGAACATCCTTGGAGAGTCTCAGGAGCTCGTATAATGACAATTTGGCCGGTGTGTTGGCCAATTGCGCCAAGATGTCAAAGTTGTAGGGCCTTTCCAGCCCATTAGTTGCCTCTTTTCGGAGGGATTGTCAAAGCGAGTCTCCTTCGGCCTAGGCTTGTCGGTCGTCGGAGGGTAGAAAGGTCCCGAAGTGTCAGCAGTGGCCGGCTGATGCTCTTCAGTCGAGTTATCTGGCGTAGGTTGGGATTGAACACCAGACCGAGTGATGACAGCTGTGGCTTCTTCGACATCTGCCAAAATTGTGCGGCAGGATCTGACCTTTCTACTCTTCTTCTTGCCAATGGGGAGTGGTGCGGACTGAGTCACTTCAGGTACCAAGTTTGGATGGACCCACATGACTTCCCCTCGTGACGTGGTAAGGGATACTAGACAAGTAGCCTGATCTCGAGGAGGTGGAAGATTAACAATCTCCATTGTCGCCCGAGGGATGGGTATCACGCCGTATTGAGTCTCTGTCGAAGGGAAGCTGCCAAACTGTACGGACACCATATTGGCTGCCACGGTTACCTCCTCGAAATCAATGGCCAGAGCCTTCGAATCGATGAGATGTTGGATGTATCGCTTTAGTTGGTAGCAGTCGTGTGTAGCATGGTGGACGTAGCGGTGGTAAAGGCAGTACTTTGGGTTCTTCATTTCTGTCGGCCGAGGTTCCCGTCTTGGTGGAGGGAGCTGGATTCTATCTCCTTGTATGAGCATGTCCAAGATGGGCTTGACATGGCCGTCTTCGAAGGAGTAGGTCATTTGTGGCCATTGCTTGTCTGCCGGTTTTGACTCAGGTTTTTGGGCTGTGTCGGCCACCATAGCCTGTTTGCCCTTGTTGTCCCGATTGTTAGAGGAGTTACTACCATTGTTGTTGCTGGTATTAGGGCGCTTGCCCTTGTCCTCTTCCTCCGAAATATGCAATCCCAGTTGGCGAGCCTTCTTCAACCTGTCTTCGGCGCTAGTGGCACTGATGATAAACGTCTTCCAGTCCTTGAATTGACTTTCACCCATCCAGAGGCTGATTGTTGGGAGCAGTCTCTTTTGGCAAATTTCAATTAAGGAGGAATCCGAATTACCGGACGGCAACTTCATGGCAGTTTGGCGGAACCGCTCAATATAGTTCCTTGTCAGCTCTTTCTCCTCTTGAACGACATCCATGAGGGTGGACATTGTGATGTCCTGTCCTACTTCGTAGAACCTCTCCAAGAACATGCGCTTGAAGCTGGCGAATGAGTGGATGCAGTTGTCTGGCAGGTTATGGTACCAGTCGAAGGCGACCCCTTCCAATGCCCCGATGAATAATCGTGTAAGGATGGCATCGTCATGGGGCAGATGGTCGGTGGTGACCTCGAAGTTAGTGATGTACCGACTTGCAGAGGTCTTCCCATCATATGGATTGATGTGGAATGGTTTATACTTTGGTGGGAAGGGAACATCTCTCCACGCAGCGGGATACGGTTGTCGTATCGTGAGGTCTTGGCAGTTTTCTCAGGCGTGGAACATGGCTCGGAGCTCCTGGACCTCTCTTTTTGCCTCTCTGGCTTCGTCTGCAGCGGTAGGAGCCGACATTTCAGGAGGATTATTGCCCGGGTTTGGTGCCGCTGAGTTCGAGTTTGCATTGACCGCGGGACCCAAGTTTGTTTGGCCAGGCATCCTTACTTGCAGATTAGGGAGGGCTGCTTTGATTTCGTCCACCGATTTGACCAAAGTGCGCAGTATGGCCTCCAGAGTGTCGATGCGTTGGCGATCACTGGGACCATCTGGTTCGTCGTTTGTCATGAATGCCGTCCTTACATGAGTAGAAGTGGAAGGGACGGTGGATTACGTACCCTCCGAATCATACTCCTGTACCGAGAAGTCATCGGGGTATGTAGGAATGTTCTCCTCTGGTTCGGACTCAGAGGGAATAGTACCCCCAGCTTCCGAGTTTGCCTCGTCTTGAGAGTCGTGGACATCCTCGGGGACGTCGTGATCTGCTGTATTTGATGGGAGAGTTGTTTCCCCGGGCTCATCTTCTTGGAACATCGGATTATCATGAATATTCGGAGGAGTGCTACCCCCAGTTCCAGCAACCCCCAGTGATGTGGATGATGAATCTCCCACTGTAGCAGATTTCGTCTTTGAACGGGTACCTTGAAAAACTCTGGTGGTGGGCAACCGTTTAGATGACAGTTTCTTAGTCATAGTGGTTGAAATCTTCGGGCTGGAAATATTTGTTTTCTTCGCTCTCCCGCTGGCGGGGATTCTCTGAGCAGAGTTGCAGAAGATGATGGGAAGTGCCTTATCCTCTGAACATGATTGTTGCAGTCTTTGGAAGACGGACTGCCGGTCTTCTCGTATCGTCGCGTTGTTGCAACAGCAGTTGACGATGACTTGGGTGTAGTAACTTCCATGGGAGGACTCTTTGCACCCAGAAGCCTCTTCTCTTTCCTTGCGCTTGTGGAGGATAGCCTCACGCAAGTCAGACGGGTCTGGAATGACCATGTTTGCTTTCTGGGTTTTGGGAGACTTTTGGAACCACTTTGTCCGTTTGCCGCTGGGGGCTAGACTCGAGTGGTTCTGTACAACTTTCTATCGGAGGCCCGCATAATAGTATATGGAGCGCTAGGATGGTTAGAGGTCGGGACAGCGGACTGAGCTCGCCAAGCTCGTGCTGTCCTAGACTTCTTCACTCTAGTGTGTGAGGGCACATAGTAGGAAGAGTCTAAGTGGTGCCGTAGAGAGTCAGACATATTTTCTCGGGAGCATGAGAGATCAGGACCATAGGAGAGGCGATCGAAGACTGAGCCGCGTGGAGGAGACAGTATGTGGCTGGAATCAACAGTCTTCATGCGGCTGGCAATCGTAGCTGCATGGGCTTTCTTCATGCGGCTGGAAGTCTCGGCCGCATAAGTTTTCTCCATGCAGTTGGAAATCTTAGCCGCATGGGTATTCTGTATTCGGTTGACAGTTTCGGCCGCATGGATATCATGCATGCGGCTGGCAATCTTGGCCGCATGAGTGTTCAGCCTGTGGCTAGTGCCTTTGTTCAGCTTCTTCCTGGAGCACATAAAATCACTCTTTGCCCCTGCAAGTCCAACATCGTAGTGCTTTCCTCTGTCAGACTTGGGGACAGTAGAGTCCTCTATGGCTTAAAGTGGAGCCGCATGAGAGTTGCCTTCGTCGTATTGGGCAGCAGAGAGTACCCCGTCCAGAGCTTGGGGAGGAGCAAATGACTTTGGCCTCCACTCCCTGCGAGCTTTTTTCGTGCGGGTTCGCTTCTGGACCGGGCCAGCGCTCCCGTCGGAGAGCATTTCTTCAAACGCCTGTTGGTCGAAGCGGACGACCATCTTCTGTTGTGTGGAGCCAAGTTTGGCTGCATCCGATTGCGTCACCAACTCCTCAGCCGTGGAGAAGTTTGTCCCCAGCAGAGTCGCCATCGTGTTTGCCATGAATTATAAAAGAACAGAATAATTATATCGGAGGACTGGACTTTTACTTCACAATACAAACTCGCTTGTACAAAGAAAGCGTAGGGACGAAAACCTAGGTACATCAATCTAAGTACAATTGTTTATTTTAGATTCTGGGGGGTGACGGTAGTGGCTCGGGAAAGCGACGGCAGCTCTGCCTTACTCCTTAGACGATCGGACCTAGCCTTGGCTCTGATGAAGAAATGCTCTCAGGATGCCCGGGAAGAATCCTCTGTGCGTGCCTTTATCTCTCTGTGCTCTCTTTTCTGGTCTCTCTAGGAACTTTGCAAGGGAATGGCACCTTGCTATTTATAGAGGTGGGGGTATGATCATTAGGGTTTGTAAATGATTGCCTCCTTGAGAAGTCGGCGGTTAAGGATCAATTAATCTGGGCCCTTCATTCTGATTGTAGCAAATCTAGGTAATTAATGTAGATTGCATCAAATCTCTGTGGGCAATAAATATTGATTGCCATGAATCTTCGTGATTTGTGATAGCCTGCCACGTGTCCAATTTGCTTGATTTGGTTTAATCTGGGCCATTATGACGATCGCAACAAATATGATTTTGTTAGGATTTGTTAGCACCCATAGTTCCGGGGAAGATAAGACTGTAACGTGTCTCAATTGTAGCGAAGAACGCCACGTGTCTCAACTGGATCGTCCTGGCCGAGCCGCATATGGGGGGATCCTCTCAGCCGCATGAAACATGCAGCCGCATGTGGATAGGCAGCCGCATGGGGATGGGCAGCCGCATGCAGATGGACAGCCGCATAGGGATAGGCAGCCGCATGCAGATGGGTAGCCGCATAGGGATATGCAGCCGCATGGAAATAGGCAACCGCATGCAGGGGGCAGCCGCATACAGATGGGCAGCCGCATAGGGATAGGCAGCCGTATGGAAATAGGCAGCCGCATGCAGAGGGACAGCTGCATGGGGATAGGCATCCGCATGCAGATGGGCAACCGCATGGGGATAGGCAGCCGCATGCAGATGGGCAGCTGCATGGAGTGGCCTCGGGACTTGGTGGATTTTGCCAGCAATAAGGAGATTTTCTCCTCTTTCCCATAAATATGCCATCATGTCAGTCATTATTGCGTCTTTATGTCAGAGCTGTCATGGCTATTTTTTTGTCAGAGCAGTCGTCAGGGCATTAAATGCAGCAGCATGTAGAGAAGAATTGTTTGAAGGCTACGTGACTTCTTTCTGAGCCGCATGGAACTATCCGAGCCGCATGGACCCTTGAACCGCATGGACTTCTGAGCCGAATGGGGATCCTGAGCCGCATGGGGATCCTTCTGTTGGAGCCGCATAGGTCTTTCTTTATTCTTTTCCATGCTTCTACAGTGGGTACGCATCTATGCGGCCACAGTTTAACTCAGAATCCCATGCGGCCCGGAAGTCAAGGGCCATGGCCTATGCAGCCAAGTATCGCCATACGGCTAGAGGGAAATGGGGTTTATACGGCAAGGCTGTCGAGAGCCATGCAGTAAGGGGGGAACAAGGCCATGCGGCAAGACTGCCAAGAGCCATGCTGCAAGGGGGGAAACAAGGCCATACGGCAAGACTGCCAAGAGCCATGCGGCAAGGAGGAAACAAGGCCATGCGGCAAGACTGCCAAGAGACATACGATAAGGGGGGAACATGGCCATGCGGCAAGGCTGCCAAGAGCCATGCGGCAAGGCTGCCAAAGAGGAACCGCATGAAGACTGGAGTGCCTATGCGGCTAATGAGGAGCCGCATGAAGACTGGAATGCCTATGCGGCCAACACTGTTCTTCTTCTCCAACTTTTTCGAGAAGAACCTGGAGAGTTGGGGGGTCCCAGACTTCCCAACCTAACAATCCAAGCCCAAATCTGGACTTTCATAGGTCAAAATAGGGTAGAATGAAATTCTCTACAACATAGAACAACTAGATTTTGAAAACAAAGAAGTTTGATTGGTCAAAACCAAGAAAAACCGAAAGTAATATAAACTTAGATCTACAAACATACACCCATGAAAACCAAAAACTCCAAGTTCTAAAGAGACTTGAAATCAAGTAAGAAAGAGAATGGAACAATAATACTTGAGATCCATCATGAAGCAAGTTGTACTTGCCTAAGCTTTCTAGGTTGGTGGGAGAGTAATGGAGGATGAAGAAGAAGTAAATGAGAGTAATGAAGAGAGAGAGAAAAGTAAAGGGGTATAAATATCAAGCCAAGTCAATCTCCACCACTTATTCCTTGCTACAAGATCTAGGCCATCCACCCCTGATCATGATGAACCAAGCTAAACCAAGTTGGTTCAATATGAACAAAATAAACCAAGGCCTTAAGCAAAAGCAAAAAATAAAATATAAAAAAATTAATTAGCATAAAATTACAGAATAAATGTATGATAAGCATTCAATAAATACCTTCAAGCAGTACATGTATAAAAATACGTATTAAAATACGCATTCTGGGAACGGGGAGTGACATCTCTACCCTCCTTAGAAAAATTTTGTCCTCGAAATTTCAAATCCAAGCAGGATAAAAACATCAAAACTAAACTAATCTAAGTACAAGCAATTCTAGCGAGCAAGCAGTCATCTTACAATATCAATATCAAGTAATATATCTATACTTATTTATCGATGACATATAGCAATTTCTACTTATAGGGCGATAAGCATGAGGAATCAAGACAATCAAGGTACACGGAAAGAAATATACCTTCTGAGTCAAATAGGTGCGGATATCGTGATCGGATATCATCCTCATGTTTCCACGTTGACTCTCCTAAGGAGTGATGACACCAAGCAACACGGACAAGGCTAATTGTTCGGTTCTTGAGTATCTTCTCTCTTCGGTCCAAATGGACACAGGCTGCTCCTCGTAAGACAGGTTGGTACTAACAACCAGCTCAGAATGATCAAGGATATGGCTCGGGTCCGATACATACCTACGCAACTGAGATACATGAAATACATCATGTACCTCTCGTAACGAAGGTGGAAGGGACAAGCGATAAGCAATATCGCTACCCTATCAAGCATAGCAAATGGGCCTACGTATCGCGGACTCAACTTCCCGCGAACGCCAAATCTAATGACACCACTAGTAGGTGAGATCCACAAGAACACGTGGTCCCCAACAAAAAATTCTAGCGGCCTACGATGCTGGTCCGCCCAATGACGATGCCGATCTTGCGCAACTCGAAGTCGTTCCCTAATCCCCTTAACCACTTCAACCGTCTGAACAATCATCTCTGGGCCTAATATCTTCCTCTCCGCGATATCATCCAATGCAAGCGGCGACCTGCACTTCTTACCATATAGTGCTTCGAATGGTGCCATCTGGATACTGGCTTGATAACTGTTGTTGTATAAAATTCGACTAAGTGCAGGTGACTCTCCCAAGATCTCCCAAAATCTAGGGTGCAAGCTCGTAACATATCTTCTAAAGTCTGAATTATTTTTCTGATTGCCCGTCCGTGTGTGGGTGGTAAGCCGCACTAAATCTTAACATGGTACCCAGGCTATGATGTAAACTCTTCCAAAAATGTGATGTAAAATGGGTATCTCTATCCGATACAATACTGACAGGGACCCCATGCTGCCTTATCTACTGCATATACAACTCTGCCAACTTTTCTGTAGATTGCCCTACTCTAAAAGAAAAAAAATATGCCACCTTTGTAAGCTGATCTACTATCACCCAAATAGCATCCTTACCACTTGGTGATCTCGGTAAGCTGGTCACAAAGTCCATTGTGATATGTTCCTACTTCCATTCCGGGATAGAAAGCGGTTGTAATAATCCAGCTGGCCTCTGTTGTTCTGCCTTCACTTGCTGACTTATTAAGCAACGGGAAACGAATCTAGCTATCTCTCTTCATTCCATTTCACCAGAAGTGCTGCTTGATATCTTTATACATTTTGGTCCCTCCAGGGTGTATAGAATACTGAGAACTGTGGGCTTCTGCCATAACCTCCTGTCTGATATCTCTACTTGGCACATATAGACGTGATCCAAATCTAAGTGTACCATCTTCGTTAATTTTCATCTCCTTCCTGAGTCCTGACTCACATTCTGTCCTAAGCTTCTTAATCCTTAGGTCCTGTGCCTGAGCCGCCTTGATCCTGTCTACTAAGTCGGATTGAACTCGTAGATCTACTTGCCAGAATTTCTACATCACTTGAAAGTATAACCTCGATGCCTATCTCCTGAAGATCTTCTAAAATATGTTTTTGTGATATCAACATAAATGTGCCGTATCTCCTGCTAAGAGCATCCGCTACCACGTTAGCCTTGCCTGGATGATACTGAAGCTCTACGTTGTAATCCTTGATCAACTCTAACCATCTTCTCTGTCTTATGTTTAGTTCCTTCTGAGTAAAGATGTACTTCAGATATTTGTGGTCTGTGTACATGTCCACTCGATCATCGTACAAGTAATGCCTCCATAGCTTCAAAGCAAATACTACTGCCGCCAACTCCAAGTCAGGAGTTGGATAATTTTTCTCATGGTCTCGAAGTTGCCTAGATGCATATGCTATCACCTTTCCATGTTGCATTATGACACACCCAAGTCCCTTTCCTGACGTGTCACAATATATATTAAAACCTCTGGGTCCAACTGGTAATGTAAGAATAGGTGCCGCTATCAACTTCTACTTCAAATTCTCAAATGATGCCTGGTATTCTGCCGACCAGACGAATGGCACATCCTTTCGTGTCAAGCGGGTCATGGGTGCTGAAAGTCTTGCGAAGTTTGATATGAACCTTCTGTAATATCCTGCCAATCCCAAGAAACTTCGCACATCTGCTACAGTCTTAGGCATTGGCCAATCTTCTACTGCTTCTACTTTCTTGGGATCCACTGCTACTCCAGCCCCTGATGTGATGTGCCCTAAAAATGAAATACGGTCTGAACAAAACTTACACTTGCTGAGCTTGGCGTACAACTGGTTCTCTCTCAGAACCTGTAACACTTTCTTGAGGTGATCTTCATGTTCTTCTTCACTAGCTGAGTATACGAGAATGTCGTCGAGGAACACAATGACAAATCGATCTAAGTACGGCATAAAGTTGCGGTTCATCAAATCCATAAATATTGCTGGAGCATTGGTCAAACCAAACGGCATTATTAAGAATTCGTAATGCCCGTACTTCGACCTGAATACTATCTTAGGAATATCCTCTTCTCGAACTCTAACTTGATGATACCTCGACCGAAGATCTATCTTGGAGAAAACTCTTGCTCTGCTCAACTTATCAAACAAGTCGTCGATCCTTGGTAGTGGATACTTGTTCTTTACTGTTGCCGTATTGAGCTTTCTGTAGTCAATGCACAATCTTGATGACCTATCCTTCTTCCCTACAAGTACCACTGGTGCTGCCCATGGTGACTCGCTGTCTCGAATAAACTTCTTCGTCTTCAGTTCCTCTACATGCTGATACACCTTGGCCTGCTCTGAATCCGACATTCTGTAAACTCGATCCGATATCGGTTTAGTTCCAGGTGCCAATTCTATACTGAACTCAATATCTCTAATGGGTGGTAGACCTGGAAGTTCCTCGGGAAACACGTCAACAAACTCTTCAACTATCTTTTGGAACTTGAACTTCTTTCATTGCCGCTACTATTCCTTCTTCTTGTTGAGTTGCCACTGATCTGACTAAGGTAAATCGCTCCATGCCTGGAATATTAAAAGATACACTCCCTCTACGACAATCTATTGTGGCACAACTGTCTTTCAGCCAGTCCATGCCTAGGATAACGTCGAAATTCCTCTTAGGAAATTCTATCAACCTGGCGGGTAAGGAATGCCCGCACACTACAACTGTACATGCTAGAATAATTCTACTAACTCCTACGAGCCCATTACCGGTGAGTATATTCAACCTCCCTGGCAATGCTTTGAATTCCATCCCTAGTCGTGTCGTAAATTGTGCAGATATAAATGAATGTGATGCTCCTGAATCGAACAATGCTACTGCGGGATATGAGGCGATGAGAATATTACCTGCCACAACATCTCCCGATGCTAATGCCTCTTCCAAGGATAGATTGAATGCCTGTCCTCGGCCTCCTTGTTGGTTCCCATGTTGCAGCCTAGCCTGGTGTTGCTGCTGGCCCCTGCTTGGTGATACTGGGTGGTCTTTGTTGTTGCTGCTATATCGGCGGTCCCTGCTGCCGAAACATCTAAGCCTGTGACATCAACGGGCATTATGCCAGCGGTCTCACTGCTACCGCTGGTCCTTCTGACCACGAACTCATGGGACATGTGGAAACCCGATGATCTGGACTTCCACATATCAAAAACTGTCCGTTCAATGCCCGACACACATCTCTTGTATGCCCTGCCTTCCCACAATAAGTGCAGCCCGTTGAGGGTTGCTGGTTCTTCCTCTGTTGTTGTTGTTGCCTTGCTGGTGGTGCTGGCCCTCGCATTGCCACATCGTGAATACGAATGCCAGGGGTTGCTGTAACTCGGGACGCTGCTCCCCCTCCTCTTTCAATCTAATTGTGAGATCTCTTGTGACCTCCAGTCCTAGATGTGATCCTCTGGATGGTGATCTCGTGCCTCCGGGTTGCCGTCAATGCCTCATCGAAAGTATGCTAGTTGTGTCCCTCTATCAATTCCAAGAGTTCAAGATGAAACCCTTGCTGAAACCTCATAGCCCTCTGGCCCTCTGTTGCTACCATCTCCAGGACGAACCTACTCAGTCTGCAGAACTCTGCCGCATAAGCATCCACTGTCTTGCCAGCCTGCTTGAGGTTGATAAACTTCTGTTGGAGCTCAAACTGTGCCACAACTCCATAGTACTTCGTATTGAATCTCGCAGTAAAATCACCCCAAGCAATATGACGTCTGATGCCCACTTCTTCTGATTCCCACCAATCACGTGCGAGGTCTTGAAGCAATAGCTTTACTAGATCCACACGTTCTTCCATCGGAACCTCTGTCAAAATAGCCACGATGTCCTTAAGCCATGCATCTGCTGAAATGGCATCTTCCGTGCCCTTGAAACGGCGAGGGTTGTACTTGCAAAATCTGGTTGATGCTCCTAAATCTGTCCTCACCCCTCTATCCAAGGCCGTCTGCAATCCTTGGTTGAGTAATACATTTTGCTCTTACCGCTGAGTGTGTATTCGTTGCTGGGCCAACATATGATGTTGCTGAGTAGCCATCATCCCTCTTATAATCTCCAGAAGGGCGGGTGTGTCTACTCCCATAGGGGTAGGTGGAACTGTTGGTAGTGTTGGAACCTCCGGATGCTGCGGTCCAGCTGTTGGTTCCACTATCACCTCTTCTTGGACGGTCTCTTGAGGTAGTACCGGCCTTTGTTGCTGACCAACATGGTCATGTTGTTCGTGTCGCCCTTGTTGTTGCTGTCCAGCTCTGACAGATGTGGACGAAGTGCCCTTAAGAAAAGGGACAAGTGAACAATCAAACGATCAGACAGGAAAGATCAATAAAGTCAAAGGATACTGGAATGTCAACCTAGGGTCGAGAATAACGAATCATGAGATCAAGGGGGAAACATGTGTGATTGAGACATCCTATAAATTAAAACATCCCACAAGTCTGAAATCAGACCTGCATGGGCCACCACTAAAACCTTGTCACGCCCCAGAACCGGAATACCGGAGAGCGGGGGAATGACTCAACTAGCTACATAATACGGGTAGAAGAATACCGTATAATACGATCACTGCTGTCTAACGACGAGGGGGTGTATACTACATAAAAGTCTCACTATGGCCACTCAACATCTATCGTCTCAATCATTCAAACAAGAATCAATAATAGAGAACATGTAAGATGAAGCAGTAAGGCGTCCCAAACGCTCAGTCAAAATGTTCTTGAGATCTGGCTGTACAAATCATAGCCAGATGATATAGCAAGGTATACACAATTGTCATCAGCTGCAGTCTGACTTAGTTACAATTATGTAAAGGTAAGTGCAAGATAGTCCGACTAACATGTCGGTGCCAAACGACAATAATTAAAGTAAGTAGTAAAACGAGAGGGAAGCAAGGAACCCACTCGTGTCCTCCTGCAATCATTCCTCTAGTATTGACCATCTTGGAGGTAGAAGTAAGCTGAGTCCTCAGGAGTTGGCTCTAAATCTGGCTATGCAAAACCAGAGAGGTTAGAACTCTAATAGCAAGTACCGCAAGGAAGCACGATATGAGGAATAGAACCAGTGATAAGAGTTAAGAATATGATAAATAGATCTCTACTTGCTACTGGGGTTTGCACAACATCACGACACTTCAAGCTAACTTTCCAACCAAACAAGGACAGAAGTTGACCCGTCATGTCCTGACATTCTGCTCATCTCAGTAGTTAACAGAGTAGGTACAGTACACAAACAAATCAATTTAAACGGTAATACAACTACTACGGCTTGCTAACTATAAGTTCCAAGTTGTCTTAAAAATATACAATAAGAGATTCCTCAGTTCTTACTATGTACAAGCAAGGCTAGTTTATACAATAATCAATTGCGCCAATCATGAATTAGACGAGTCCCAGCGGGACGCCCGTCATCAATATATGTAACAGTATAAGCAGATACCACTCCCTGCCCGTATGGCAGATTTGCAGTATCTGTGGGAACCAGCCGGCATGTCGGGACACTAATTGTCCCAAGATGGCTGCCATGTAAGAACTCGAGAATCCATTCGCTCCATGCAATCATTATTTTATTTAGCTTAATAGTCCCTATGTTGATTGAAATCTCATGCCGTGGATCATGGTCATTCAGAATGAGTACTTCCGTACTAAGTACGATATGCACAACTCTACAACGATGCCCGTGCGGTTAGGTTGTAGGTCTTACATAGCGTAATGCAACAATCAAACCTAGCCACGGAATAATCATGCCTTGACTGTAAGATACACATGCTGCTTTTGCAGAAAAATGGAAGTCAACATGTGCCCATATGCCAATGTTCGGATCGGCTAGTTGATCGCAATAGTTCATGGTTCATACATGAACGTGTCTCATTCAATTCAATAAGACGACTAGCCAGTCTCTTAGTTCCAACTAGGAACGCATGATCAATCATTAGTCAAGGTAACAATCAATGTCAATTTGGGACAAAAAACAGCCAAAAGGCGACGGTAGTTGGATGCCCGTCTATGCGACAGGGTAAGTGGGTACCCACCTATGCGGCCACAGTTAACTCAGAATCCCATGCAGCCCGGGAGTCAAGGGCCATGGCCTATGCGGCCAAGGATCGCCATGCGGCTAGAGGAAACGGGGTCTATACAGAAAGACCGCCGAGAGCCATGCGGCAAGGGAGAAACAAGGCCATGCGGCAAGACTGCCAAGAGCCATACGGCAAGGGAAGAAACAAGGCCATGCGACAAGACTGCCAAGAGCCATGCAGCAAGGGGGAAAACAAGGCCATGCGGCAAGACTGCCAAGACCCATACGGCAATGGGGAAACAAGGCCATACGGCAAGACTGCTAAGAGCCATGCGGCAAGGCTGCCAAAGAGGAACCGCATGAAGACTGGATTGCCTATGCGACTAATGAGGAGCCGCATGAAGACTGGAATGCCTATACGGCCAACGAGGAGCCGTATGAAGACTAGAATGCCTATGCGGCCAACGAGGAGCCGCATGAAGACTGGAATGCCTATGCGGCTAATGAGGAACCACATGAAGACTGGAATGCTTATGCGGCCAACACTGTTCTTCTTCTCCAACTTTTCCAAGAAGAAGAACCTGGGGGTCGGGGGTCCCAGACTTCCCAACCAAACAATCCAAGCCCAAATCTGGACTTTTATAGGTCAAAATAGGGTAGAATGAAATTCTCTACAACATAGAACAATTAGATTTTGAAAACAAAGAAGTTTGATAGGTCAAAACAAAGAAAAACCGAAAGTAGCATAAACTTAGATCTACAAACATACACCCATGAAAACCAAAAACTCCAAGTTCTAAAGAGATTTGAAATCAAGTAAGGAAGAGAATGGAACAATAATACTTGAGATCCATCATGAAGCAAGTTGTACTTGTCTAAGCTTTCTAGGTTGGTAGGAGAATAATGGAGGATGAAGAAGAAGTAAATGAGAGTAATGAAGAGAGAGAAAAGTAAAGGAGTATAAATATCAAGCCAAGTCGATCTCTACCACCCACTCCTTCCTACAAGATCTAGGTCATCGACCCCTGATCATGATGAACCAAGCTAAACCAAGTTGGTTCAACATGAACAAAAATAAACCAAGGGCTTAAGCAAAAGCAGAAAATAAAATACGGAAAAATTAATTAGCATAAAATTACAGAATAAATGTATGATAAGCATTCAATAAATACCATCAAGCAGTACATGTATAAAATTATATGTATAAAAATATGTATTCTGGGAACGGAGAGTGACAAGGGTACAATAATGACGGCTCAAAATAATGAAATGTAGATACAATATCCAATTGAAGAAATCAAAGCAGAAGAGAACTAATATGTAACACCAACAAAATATATTTCATTTCATAATTATTCAAAGTCATGACATTGAACTAAAAAATATCCTTCGTTCTCACGTACTTTAAAACATAATTTAATAATACTTCCAAAATTTTCTTAATACATATTGACTTTATTAACAATATCCATAATAAATTTGGCCAGCTCTCCTTCCATTTAATCAATTTCTTTGATGGAGTAATCATTTCTTCCAGCAAACTACAAAAAAATAAACATAAAATCAACTATTACGTTAATAATGTCATGTTATACCAATATTACATTAATAACATTATCTTAACATCTAACTTACCATTTTATACATAATGATTCCATAAGAATGCTCTAGCAGCTATATTAGTCTGTTTCTCCTCAACATCAGAGCTAGCTGCAGTATCTGGATGACATGCCAACCATTCAATAAAGACCATGATGGTTGGTAAAAGAAAGCTTAATACAAATTAGTTCAATTAGAGGAGATAAACAACACTGTGAAAATCCTGCCCAGTGATGATGACCAACTGAACTCTAAGCTTAATACAAATTAGTTCAATTCATCACTTTTCCATTATCCAGCAAATAAAGACCCTGCCGCAAGGTCGGCACAGGCACCACTGAGAAACAAGTGCAATTATAAAGCACACAAAAATATAGCAGGACATTGGAGTTACAAGTTACAATATGAATGGTTCAGCTTTCCAAACATACATCATACTACACATTATGTTTTAAGCAACTTGATATGTGTGGAAATAATGAAGAGAACAGGTAAATAGCATTGTAGGATCGTGATAGAGAAGATAACAAGTAATAGGACTGTAGATATTGTGTTCATGCCAAGCATTATTGAGATATGAGAAAATAACATTTTCTTGTAACAAATCCTTTCTAGTACTTTAACCACTTTTTAAAACCTAGTTACTGCCCAAAATAAGATCTAATGTATTTCATATATTCTCATGTGTATATGTAACCGTATTCATATATGTATCCTAAATTTTCTAAGAAAGAAGTAAACCAGATCTATATTGTGCCACATTGGAATCCAATTCTGTGTCTCTAAAAGATAGGCTTATATTGTGTTGGTATTTTTGCCTTTGGACTAGGAAAGATAGTCCCACATCGGCTACACCAAATGGTGAGTATCTCAATATAATGCATTGCTTGTGTCGAGGTGTGCACATGAGGTGTGGTGGGGCACAAGTGTGTGTCATGTGGGAGTATTTTCCTAGAAGGAAAAAGAATTAATTCCAACAAAGATATAAGTTGATTTTTGTTGTGCGAACTCGAACTCGGACACGGACTCCAGGATGTCTCGTGCATGCACGGAAGTGTTCAGGGGTTGGCATGGACTGTCACACTTCTATGCTGATTGTGGGATGATCTAAAATATCAAACTCTATTTTTGAGTATTGGTATTTTAGTCCCACATCGGATAGGAGAAGTGGTGAAGTCTCACTCCACTATATAAATAGAGCCCCTTGGCCTCCTTTGAAATATGCACCAAGAAGAGAGTTAAGGGAGTCCGTAAAGTTCAGAAAGCCCGTTGAAGTCTCAAATATTGACTTACGAGCGTTCCAGAAGTTCTTCGTGAACTTGCTGGTTCCTGGAAGCAGATCGTGTTGGGACGAATCTTGCTTTGAGCAACGGTGATCTTAATTACCCCAGCAAGAACCTTTCCTCTTCTTCTTTCTTCTTTCTTCTCCTTCATCTAAGTTGTAACTCAGTTTTGTCCATCAACAACTACGATTGCGAGGAAGAACGTAAGATTTATTTTCTGAACTCAGTTCTGTCCGTCAGCAACTACGATTACGAAGAAGAACATGAGATTTATTTTCTGATTATTGTTCCTTTTGTAATCAGATTCATACTATAGTGTTTCTCTTGGATCTCGAGAATTATCAGAAGGTGAAACATTTGTATGAACCTCTGATCTCGACATCGAGTCTACCATCTTTGATTAAGCCCTGGGACTAACAATCTCAAAGCAAGATCCTTGTAGATGGAAAACTCTCGTGCTTCTCTCATCGATACCAGCTTTAACAAGTCGGAGAAATTCGACGGAGAATATTTCCAAATCTGGAAGAGGAAGGTCACCCTTAATCTTCAACTCGTGGACGTAGACCATGTGTTGATTGAGGATGAACCGACGATTCCAGAAGGAGGAACTGCCAATGCTATTGCTGCTGCACTCGTCAAGCAGAGCAAATGAAAGAGAGAAAATAGTATATGTAAACTACGGATTCTCAATTCTATGGTAGAGTCTCTGACAGAGTCATATTCCAAGAAGGTGAAGGCCAAAGAGATCTGGGATTCTTTGGGTAAGCTATATGAAAATGATGAGAACAGGTCCAAAATCTTCATCGTCGAGAAGTACCATAAGTTGCTCTTCGAAGACTAGATGGCGATGCTACCTCAAGTGAAGAAATTCCTGATGCGCCAGAAGTTAGATGACGAGAAGATGCCCCTCGTCGACAAGTTTGTCGTTGGAGGGATAGTCTCGAAACTTTCTGCTGGTTGGAGCAACTTCTATGCTAGAATGCATCGGAAGAAGCTGGACATTAGCTTGAAAGATCTCCTACAAGAGATCCACATTGAGGACGAAATACGATATCAACAGAAGATGGACTCTCTGTCCAACCAACTGGCTAAGGCCAACTTGGTGCAGACAATAGAGTTCAAAGGGAAGCAGGTGGCTTCTCATCACAAGAAGAAGAACTCCACTAATCTGAAAGTGAAGGATCCTTCGTTCAAGCAACAGAAGTCCAAGTCCCACGTGACTTGCTTCAACTGTGGGAAGAAGGGCCACTATAAGAGTGAATGCAAATCCAAGCCCAAACAAGCGAGCAAGGTGAGCCTAGCAAGGTTTCTATGGTTTCTAACATTGTTGCTATGATTGCTCAGGTTACAGTTGTGGGGGCTGACTCTGACTGGTGGATAGACATTTGTGTGACCTGCCATGTATGCTCTGGCAAGGAATGGTTCGTCACATACCAGCCAACTTCTGAGAAAGTTATGATGGCGAACCAAGCCCAAGCTGAAGTTCTGGGGATCGGAACCGTGGAGCTGAAACTCACATCCGGAAACACTCTGACGCTTCAAGGTGTGAAGCACATTCCGGTGATTACAAAGAACTTGACATCTGGAAGCCTGCTTAGCAACGCAGGCTTGAGGATGGACATCAATGTTGGCCAGATGGTGATGTCCAAAAAGGGAACATACTTCAAAAAAGCTTTTCAAATCGAAAGGATGTTCAAAATTCAGCTTGTAAACCAGTCAAATATAATCAATGCAATCGCTCTTTCTGATTATTCTATTGAGTTGTGGCATAATAGGCTAGGATATGTTTACTGTATAAGAATTAACAAAATGTCCAGTCTAGGACTTATCTCCAAATGTGGGGATAAGGTAGAGAAGTGTGAAGTATGTGCTCAGACAAAGATCACAAGAAAACCCTTTCATCGGGTCAATCGAAGCACAGATTTTCTGGAGTTGGTGCACTCTGATATCTGTGACTTCAAGCAATTCTATACAAAAGTCGGGATGAAGTATTTCATAACCTTCATCGATGACTTCTCAAAGTACGCGTTCGTCTACTTGCTCAAGTCTAAAGACGAAGCGTTCAAGAAGTTCAAGGAGTTCAAGGCCGAGGCTGAACGACAAACTGGACAAAAACTCAAGAGGCTAAGAAGTGATCGAGGCAGAGAATATCGGTCTCATGAATTCACATTATTCTGCAAAGAACATAGAATCATAAACGAGACTACTGCTCCGTATTCTCCTCAATCTAACGGAGTAGCGGAAAGGAAGAACAGAACGTTGGCAGAAATGATGAACTCAATATTGCTAACTGTGGGTCTTCCTAAATGCTATTGGGGAGAAGCTGCAATGACGACCACTTTTATTCTAAATAGAGTGCCGTATGCAACTTCGGACGTAACTTCTCATGAACTCTTATTCAAAGTCAGACCTAACTTGAATGTCATTCGAGTGTGGGGGTGTCTGGCTTATGCGAAGCTCTCAGATCTGAAGATTCAGAAGCTGGCGACAAGGACTACGAAGACGATCTTCTTGTGGTATGCCGAGAAGAGTGATGCTCAGAGATTTCTTGATATTGAGTCAAATCATATCATCGAATCTCACGAGGCTGAATATTTTGAAGACAAGTTTGTAAGGCACAAGAACATTGTTCTAACGGACATTCCGGAGAATGATGAAGGTACAAAGGTGACTGAGATCTTCAATGAGCCAGTTGTCCAAGATGAAGTTGTTACTGAGGAGACAACGATTGAACCAGAACTCGCTAAGCCGTCGTTGAAGCGAGCGAGGGCCGAAAAACTTCGGAGATGACTTTATCACCTATCATGTGGAAGTAGATCCGCTTATCTATGATGAGGCGATGAAGACCAGAGATGTTGTTTTCTGGAAGGAGGCGATAGATAATGAAATTGAATCAATCACATCCAATAACACTTGGGTGTTTGTTGATCTACCTGAAGGAGCAAAACCTATCGGATGCAAGTGGATCTTCAAGAAGAAGATGAAAGCTGATGGAACCTTCGACAAGTTCAAGGCCAGGCTAGTGGCAAAGGGGTTTTCTCAGAAGCAAGGGATCGACTACTTTGACACGTATGCTCCAGGAGCCCGGATGACCACCATCAGAATATTGATTGCTCTCGCAGCGATACATAAGATGGTGATACATCAGATGGATGTGAAAACGGCATTCCTGAATGGCGAGCTGACCGAAGAGATCTATATACAACAGCCAGAAGGGTTTGTCATTAAAGGTCTTGAAGACAAAGTCTGCAAGTTGGTGAAATCTATGTACGGTTTAAAGCAAGCTCCCAAAATATGGCATAAGAAGTTTGACAAAGTCATAAGGTCAAATGGCTACAGGGTCAGTAAAACAGACAAGTGTGTCTATACGAAGTTTGCTGACGGAAGAGGAGTCATCGTTTGTCTATACGTGGATGATATGCTAATCCTAGGTACGGATATAAGTTGTGTCACGGAGACAAAGAAGCTCCTCTCGACGAAGTTCAGTATGAAGGACTTGGGGGATGCTGATGTTATCTTGGGACTCAAGATCATCCGGACAGACACTGGACTAGTGCTATCACAGTCTCATTATGTTGAGAAGATGATCACTCGTTACGGGTATCAGGATCTTCCAGGGATCGATACACCGTACAAGTGTGATCTGAAGCTGAAGCCTAATTCAGGGGAAAGCATCAGGCAGCTGGAGTATGCAAGCGTAATCGGGAGTTTGATGTATGCTACTACTGCCACAAGGCCTGACATAGCTTTCGCTGTAGAAATTGTAGAAGCATGGAAAAGAATAAAGAAAGGCCTATGCGGCTCCGACATAAAGACTTTCATGCGGCTCAGGATCCCCATATGGCTCAGAAGTCCATGCGGCTCAGGAGTCCATGCGGCTCAAGGGTCCATACGGCTCGAAAAGTTCCATGTGGCCCAGAAAGAAGCCACGAGGCCTTCAATAGTTCTTCTCTACGTTCTGCTGCATTTAATACCCTGACGACTGCTCTGACAAATGACAGCTATGACAGCTCTGACATAAAGACGTAATAATGACTCTGACATGATGGCGTATTCCTAGGAAAGAGAAGAAAATCTTCTTACAGCTGACAAGATCCACCAAGTCCCGAGGTCACTTCATGCGGCTGCATCCTTCATGCGGCTGCCCATCTGTATGCGGCTGTCTATCTGCATGCGGCTGCCTATCCCCATACGGCTGCCCATCCCCATGTGGCTACCCATCCCCATGCGGCTGCCCATCCTCATGCGGCCGTCTATCCTCATGCGGCTGCATGCTTCATGCGGCTGAGAGGACCACCTATATGCGGCTCTACCAGGACGGTCCAGTTGAGACACATGGCGCTCTTTGCGACAATTGAGACACGTGGCAGTCTTATCTTCCCTGGAATTAAGGGAGCTAACAAATTCTAACAAAATCAGATTTGTTGCGATCGTCATAATTGCCCAGATCAAATCAAATCAAGCAAATTGGACACGTGGCAGGCTATCACAAATCACGAATATTCATGGCAATCAACATTTATTGTCCACAGAGATTTGATGCAATCACATTAATTGCTCAAATTTATTATATTCAAGATGAACGGTCCAGATTGATAACTCTTAAGCCGCCGACTTTTTAAAATGGGTAACCATTACAAACCCTAATGATCACCCCCACTCCTATAAATAGCAAGGTGCTATTCCTTTGCAAATGGACAGAGACAGACGCATACAGAGAGAGGCGCGCAGAGGAGCATATACATAAAAATGAGAGCACAGAGAGATACGTGCAGAGCCAGACACGGAACATTTCTTCCCCAGAGCCAAGACTGCATCCGATCGTCCAAGGAGTAAGGCAGAGCTGCCGTCGCTTTTCCGAGCCTCTATCATCACCCCCAGAATCAAAAATAAACAATTGTACTTAGATTGCTGTACCTAGGTTTTCGTCCCTAGGCTTTTTTTGTACGAGCGAGTTTATTTTGTGAGTCTAAGTTCAGTCCTCCTATATAATTATTCTGTACTTTTACAATCAATGGCAAATAGAAATGCTGAGTCATTTCACGAGCAACCCAGACATTGAGCACTGGAAAGCTGTGAAATGGGTTATGAGATATCTCAAGAAGACTCAGACATATGCACTGCACTACAGCGGAGATCCGCCGGTAGTGGAAGGCTTCAGTGATGCCAGTTGGTGCTCAGAAGTGGAGAGCGAGAGATCCACAGGTGGATACATTTTCACAATGGGTGGAGCTACTATATTGTAGAAATCGAAGAAGCAGACTATGCTCTCGGTCATCTATAGAATCTAAGTTTTTTGCACTTGATACCGCAGCGGAGGAAGCAGAATGGCTTCGGGAGCTTATGTATGATCTTCCAGTGGTTGGGGCACAAATAACAGGGATACCGATATACTACGACAACCAGGCGACTGCGGCAGTAGCATCAAATGACCTCTTCAACGGAAAGAAGAGGACTGTGCGGTTGAAGCACAGGGCAGTACACGATCTCATCAAGAGGGGTGTTATTGCAGTGATTGATGTTCGGAGTCAGGAGAACCTGGCGGATCCATTCACCAAGGGCCTCAAGCGCCAGCTGGTCGATGACACAGCTTGTAAAATGGGCTTGAAGGCATTCTGATATTGTGTTATTACATTCCTACCATAAAGTTTTAAGTTATTCTTTCAAAGAAAAATCTACTAGGCATCTAGCTTTTGGTTCAAGGGAGGAATATTAACTGAAAGAATATCAGGAACGGTGGGTACTTGTCCTCTGTGGCATGGAGAGGTTACGAACCTACAACCACTGTTGTCTACTGTTGTTTTCTGCAAAAAATGGATCCAGTGGGAAGGTTGGCTTAAATGCCTTAATGAGTTCTCAGGCAGAGTGAATGCCTGGATTGCTTTACAGGAAGCACGGTAGCGCAGCATTACAAGGAGTGTAACTCTATGCTATAGGGGGGTGACTCCACCATGAGGTTCCCGGTTAGGGGTAATGCCTCGGCTTTATGAGCCAAGTCACAGCAGAGTAGCACCGCAAATAGGCAGGTAGCCTAATGCTGTATGATAATCGTAATAAAGAGAGGTAGACAGTACTACAAAGAGGAAGATGGCCTCATGTTACGGTGGCATGACACCACAAAGAGGTACCAGGTAGGGTAAAGCCTCGGCTTTGCGAGCCATGTCATAGCGGCGTAACACCGTACGGAAGCGCAAGGCTTCATGCTGGGTAGTTTGGCACTACAAAGAGGATTGTGACCTCATGCTACAGTAGTATGACACTACGATGAGGTACCCAGGTGGGGTAAAGCCTCGGCTTTAAGCCATGTCATAGCGTCGTAGCACCGCAAAGAAGCGCAATACTTCATGCCATGACTCTTTATAAAGAACTCACCTATAGTGTATGGACAGAGATATCAGGCCATCTCTTGAGGGTAAACTTGTAGACGCCCAAAAATTATACACTGAAACCAGGCTGGCAAAAGGCCTTTAATGTGCAGCCAGAAGCACAGTGAAATTATTATGTGAGTAGAAAAAATTGCAGTTATGGTGCAGAATTCAAGGCTTAGTCCATTCTTGTATCATGTTATTATTTAACCTATGCGGGAAGATTCAAGTCATAGCGACATCTCTCCTAATGCATGATGGGCAGTCACTGTAGGGAACGCTCAACCCATATATTGAGATATGTGGGGGATTGTTGGTGTTTTTGCCTTTGGACTAGGAAAGATAGTCCTACATTGACTACACCAAATGGTGAGTATCTCAATATAATGCATTACTTGTGTTGAGGTGTGCACATGAGGTGTGGTGGGGCACAAGTGTGTGTCATGTGGGAGTATTTTCCTAGAAGGAAAAATGATTAATTCCAACAAAGATATAAGTTGATTTTTGTTGTGCGGACTCGGACTCGGACACGGACTCCAGGATGTCTCGTGCATGCACGGGAGTGTTCGGGCGGTAGGCGTGGACTGTCACACTTCTATGCTGATTGTGGGATGATCTAAAATATCAAACTCTATTTTTGAGTATTGGTATTTTAGTCCCACATCGGATAGGAGAAGAGGTGAAGTCTCACTCCACTATATAAATAGAGCCCCTAGGCCTCCTTTGAAAGATGCACCAAGAAGAGAGTTAAGGGAATCCGTAAAGTCCAGGAAGCCCGTTCAAGTCTCAAATATTGACTTACGAGCATTCCAGAAGTTCTTCGTGAACTTGCTGGTTCCTGAAAGCAGATCGTGTTGGGGCGAATCTTGCTTTGAGCAACGGTGATCTTAATCACCCCAGCAAGAACCTTTCCTCTTCTTCTTTCTTCTTTTTTTTCCTTCATCTAAGTTGTAACTCAGTTCTGTCCGTCAGCAACTGTGATTGCGAGGAAGAACGTGAGATTTATTTTTTGAACTAAGTTCTGTCCGTCAGCAACTACGATTGCGAGGAAGAACATGAGATTTATTTTCTGATTATTATTGCTTTTGTAATTAGATTCATACTATAGCGTTCCTCTTGGATCTCGAGAATTATCAGAAGGTGAAACGTTTATATGATCCTCTGATCTAGACATCGAGTCTACCATCTTTGATCAAGCCCCGGGACTAACATATTGTTGACCGAGATTCTGGAACTAAGGTTTAATTGATACCAGTCATCTCTTGTTGACACAAACTCGAGGTCCCCTCCAATCACCCTCCAATCACAACTACATTAAGCCTGAGACTTAATTACTATCTTCTAATCCCTTCATGGTTGCGAAGTGAAAATGCCAAAAAAATTCATAATTGAAGTCTAAGGTTCGCAATGTCAGTTTTGGACACTTCTTATTACTATAAAAGTTTGCAAGTTTTTACTAAATCCACAATATTTCAAAATGATACCAATTTTAAGACATATTGGACCATCCTTACAGGAATTGATCTGAAAAGAATAAAACTGGTACATTTTGGTCAGATACATGATACCATGCTAAAGCCTAGTTTAAAATTATAAAAGCAAGCATTCATGGAAGCCTAATGTAGATCTTATATGGCTATATATTATCACTTTGATATTTATTCTTTAGGGCAAAAAAAATCCTACAGTCATTTTACTCTTTGTTTGTTTGTTTGTTCCAGGAACTAATTATCAAACATGTATTAGAAGACATTATGGGTATTGACTTAATCTCTATAATAAAGAATCATCATATATTAGAAACAAGGTTCGCAGCATTAGGCTGGGTCGTACCAATACATGTCGGCCGCATAGTATCGGTTTTGGCATGTCTGATCAGATACTGACCGATACCATAATTGGGGCTATCTTTTCCAAGATATTTCCACTACGCCTTCATCATGTATCCTGTCAGGAGTAGTCGTCCCTTGAGCTGGGACAGGATGATTGAACATGTCATTATCATAGTTTAAGAACCTAACTGCATATGCCTGATTGGCAGGCTGAAGAGAATGTTTTCTTTTCTTCCATATGTTTGTTATCCTGCAGGAAACCCAGGAAATTTCAGCTAAAGTACATATGTGCTTATGAAAGGATAAAAGAGCTTTGGATCCAAATACTACAAGTACATCCTTACTCTAAGAAAATATGAAACAAAGGCTTCCTGAGATGCAACATAATATGATGGACCGGAGAAGCATAAAACACCAATTCAACAAGCGAGTTAAGCATTCCTACCATATTATGTTCTCAAATTAAGATACATATCATGTGTTCTTCCAGGTATTGTTAATCAAATATATATCGTTAATCATAAGATTAGTTGTTCCGTTTGCGGATTGGAACAAAATAAGTATTTACTCACAACACAAATACATACTAACAAAGTATTGAAAAAATTTAGAATTCACTCATAGCTCAAAAACAATAAAAGTGAAACAAATAGTGTAAGTGCTCAATTAGCTCAAAATTTATTTCACAAACCTGGTCTCTTTCTTCTTCTGTCCCATTAACTTTACATGATTTAAAGATATCCGAAGTGTGCTCTTCTTTTGTGCCACTAGATGCGTCCATGTTAGTTTGAGATAAATCAGCAGAATGTAGAAATTCATGACAGATATCACAAGAGTTTTAGCTATATTTTGTTGCTTTTGACAAATAATCTTCTGCTCGAACTTTCTTTGACTAGCAGAAGCTACTTGATGGCATATATGTACTGTAATTGACATTTTCCAGAGACGCTCCTAATTAACATAGGTTGAATAAAATAAATAAAAATGAATAACAAAGTAATTAATCAAGTTGCAATCATATATTCTATTAGGCAACTATTAAATCAAAGCAAATTGGTCCGACCGAGTATAATGTGCATGCACATATCATCAAAAAAGTACATACTGAGCAGATAAAGATACTGAGTAGATAAAGGATCCTCGCGAACAACGACGCTTGCTACAGTTTTTCTAGTGAAACTGTGGAAAAAAAATAAAGAACTAAATCACATATGACTTGTCGAAGCAACAAACATCGCAGGTGTTAGATCCGTTATTTTGTTGTCTAAGTGTCACCCAGACCACTGACATCACACTTTCAGAAATATTGAACTCTCGATAACTTGCGTAGTACTACTTCAAATCAACAAATTATTACCACTATTTTCTCCTAATATTGGAGCTCCAACAAGAAGAATCTAATTCATTACAGGTAAAGTTCTACAGAAATATAGCATCCTATGAAGTAATTAGTTAACAGATCATTACAAGCATAAAAGTATAGCTTGCATTAAAATTTATATGACACTGCTCTTTGTCAGGTTTTCTAGAACTCTTAGGGGGCGTTTGGTACGCGGTATTTTTTTATTCCCGGGAAAATTTAAGATGGGAATCTATTACCACGTTTGTTTGGCTTATAAAAAATTTATTCCCGAAAATTATAAATACCCGGGTAAATAGTTTACCCACAAAACATGGGAATTCTATCCCTCTAGAATAGGTGAGGTTTTTTTTTGCCCGAGCAAAAAAAAAAATTTGTCTAAATTTTTTTCTTCTTTTTTGATCAATTTTGATTAGTTTTGAACATTTTTTTTTCTTTTTTTGGTCGTTTTTATCGCTTTTTGTCATTCTTTGTCGTTTTAAGCGATTTTTTGTCGTTTTTACCCTTTTTGTCGTTTTTGTCACTTTTTGATTGTTTTTTGTCGGTTTTACCCAATTTTTGTCTTTTTTGTCAATTTTTTTGTCCTTTTTTTAGCTTTTTTTGTCGTTTTTACCGATTTTTAGTAGTTTTTTGTCGTTTTTGTCGCTTTTTGGTCATTTTTACTGATTTTATGTCGTTTTTTGTCATTTTGTCGTTTTTTAATCGTTTTTACCCATTTTTTGTCATTTTTGTCGCTTTTTGGTTATTTTTTGTCGTTTTAACCGATTTTTTGTTGTTTTAACCGATTTTTTGTCATTTCTGTAGCATTTTTGTTGTTTTTACCGATTTTTTGTCATTTTTGTCGCTTTTTGGTTTTTTTTTTGTCGTTTTAACCGATTTTTTTGTCGTTTTTAACCGATTTTTTATCCTTTTTTGTCGTTTTTATCGATTATTTTTCGTTTTTGTCGCTTTTTAGTTATTTTTTGTCGTTTTAACTGATTTTTTGTTGTTTTTACCGATTTTTTGTCATTTTTTGTTTTTTTGTCGTTTTAACCGATTTTTTGTCGTTTTAACCGATTTTGTCCTTTTTTGTCGTTTTGATCGATTATTTTTCGTTTTTGTCGCTTTTTGGTAATTTTTTGTCGTTTTAACCGATTTTTTATTATTTTTAACCGATTTTTTTGTCGTTTTTAACCGATTTTTTGTCATTTTTTTATCGTTTTAACCGATTTTTTGTTGTTTTTGTCGTTTTTGCCGTATTTTGGTTTTTTTTGTCGTTTTTACCGATTTTATGTCATTTTTTTCGTGTTTTGGTTATTTTTGTCGTTTTTACCCTTTTTTGTCGTTTATACATTTTTTGTCGCTTTTTAGTCATTTTTTTCGTTTTAACCGATTTTTTTGTCGTTTTTATCGATTTTTTTTTATATTTGTTCATTTTTTTTCGTTATTATTATTTTTATTTTTTTCCCGGGAATATTTATATTGTCACCAAACATGGGAATGTAATTTTCCAGGGAATTTAATTCCTTGGAATTTGATTCCCGGGAATATAGAATTCACGGCTATATAGTATTCCGCATTCGAAACGCCCCTTATTGATTTTAAATGCCTAAGTATCTTCTAAATTACACAAAAATAAACAAATAGTAACAAGTATAATCAATAATCAATAGGTAAATAGAGGAGACCTCGTTAAAATGAGCCAGAACCACATGCAGTTGAGATGTCGAGCTTCAGGAGCGGATTCATCCACTCGTCATCATCCGTAAAACCAGCGGAGCCCGACGCCTCGGATGCTAACGCCACTCGAGATGCCGACGTCTCGAATGTATCGACTTCAACCAGCGGAGACCGATGCCACTCGAGATGTCGACGCCTCGGATGTATCGACTCCGACTAGCGGATCTTGATGATCATTATCCTTGAAACCCTCTCTCCTGGGCGACGCCATCAATGGTGGTCTCGGGTTTGAGATAAAGAAGGAGCTCCGCCATGGAGTATACGAAGTGGCTGGAGGTGAAGGGGTTGGTGGGTCGAGAAGAAGGAGGGGATCTGTAGAGGAAAATTTTTGGGTGGCTCTTGAAAGAAAATGGAGTAAAATAGAAAAATTTAGGCGGCACCAGCATCAGGCTTTAGAGCATCTCCAACCCTATTGTTTTGTTAAGTGTTGTGAGTCTTAGGTGGCATGAGCCACAAGACAGTATCTTGTTTATGTGGCAAAATTATATCTCAAAAGACAATGAGATAGAAAAACTCTCTCCAATGCAAAAGTATTGAGAAGACAATAAAAAGTATTTTTTTCAACTTCCAAGGCAACTTTTAAGACAACTACTCATCTTCTTTCTTTTTTCTAATATTTTTTATTCATAATTAATGTCACGCCCCAGAACCAGAATACTGGAGAGCGGGGACAGACATAGCCAGCTACGTATAACGGAATAGAATCCACACCGCTATACGGTCACGACTGCCTAGATATATGATGGTTTCACTACAATCCATCGGTCTCTTAAGGTCATAAAATTGCCTATTGTCTCAATCATAAGTAAGCAGATAAACGTTACAAGATGTAAGATCACCAAATATACAATAGTAAGGCGTCCCAAACATTACATATTCAGCTGATCATGAAGCTAGTCATTACAAAATGTGAGGACTAGCAAGAGTTTTAGTCATACATGATCAACCCTAGGTTGCCAATCATGTTACAGCCCGTAGGCAGACAGTAAGTAAAATGTACATGAGCTAACACTTGTTCGGCGGCTAAACACCTCAAAAGAATAATTTTCCAATAGAGTGGGAGAGCAAAAATAAACCCACTCGTTGCCCTGGTTACGCCTGGTGTTCACCATTG
This sequence comes from Iris pallida, assembly GCA_029216955.1. Taxonomy (NCBI): domain Eukaryota; kingdom Viridiplantae; phylum Streptophyta; class Magnoliopsida; order Asparagales; family Iridaceae; genus Iris; species Iris pallida. Next base: position 10,958,945 of record JANAVB010017999.1, on the reverse strand, counting down.
GGCTGGAAAACCGGTAGATCCTCTGGAGCTGCTCTGGTATCTGGCCATACAAAACCAGCTGGGTCAGACCCAAGAAAGAGCAAGTGCCACAAAGGAAGCTTCACTTAAGAACTAAAACCAGCAATCAGCACAAGAGTATAATTACATAATAAAAGACAGTAATTTTAAGAAAAGCATGACAGGATGATATACGATGAGATAACCATGGGACTATTCAGATAACCAGGTTACAACCCGTAAACCAAACAAGGACCGGGGTTGTAACCCTTCGTCTGAGCAGAACTTGGAATTCTCACCATTTATCGACAAGATAAAAGAAGGATTCAGGACATGTAACAATCTTGATATTGAATTAAAGTAAAGCACGAGTAATCATGTCATGTCATAACCTTATACAGGATCGGGACGAGACAAAGCTGGACTAGACTCCATCCAATCAATCACGGCCAAGCAAAGAGTACGGCTTGATAGTTAACTAACTAGGATTATCACAGGCCTAATTACTTAGCAAGATGCAGTGAGATTATTCCACAGCCACAAGCCCTGCAAACCATCCAGGCTATCCGGACGCAATTAGGGATTGAATTCAAGTGGGTACATCGTCCAGGAAACGCATGTACCCTTAGGTGACTTAGAGGGTGCAACACATAACAGTGTGCTGGAAATGTGCCCTACTCGACGGCAGGCTACAGATCCCAAGTGGGGCGCCCAGATAACGGGATTGCCTGTAGCTGGGAAATCTCTTCATGACTACTGGATTTATTCTAATTGTTAGCCTTAGTCCATTTCAGTAGGTACTCCTGACCGTGGTACTCAGGAGTCCCTGTCCTAGACATGATGCAAGACAGGACTGGCTTATTTATACAAGCACAATCGCCCACGGTGTCCAGGATTAATTATACAGGTCATGTCATGTCCGGTAGCCGTCGCAACAGCTTATCAGATATATCATGTCAGGTTATCATGTCAAGTGTACTAGTCAAGAGTGCGCCACGACGGGCCACTATCAGGTCATGCCAGGTTACTCATGTCAGGAGTGCACCACTACGGGTCACTATCAGGTCATGCTCAATTGTCAATTCCAAATATATCAAGTAAATTCGCAATTATCAAGTTCAGGACAAAAGGCGTAAGGATATAAAATGGACGTTAAATATCTAATAAAATATCAATATATAGGGATATAGAAGAGCCAAGCTCAGGGAAAATAAAACCAAATATGACACGCTGACATAAGACTAAGTCAGCCAAGGCCATACGCTCAGTGCAAAAGTCATACGCTCAGGTCATACGCTCAGGTCAGGGTATGCAAGTCATACGCTTCCAAAAGGCAGCGTATGGGGTCCATATGACTCCTTGTCAAGCAAGCGAGCGTATGCGAGTCATACTCTCCCAAAAGGCAGCGTATGGGGTCCATACGACTCCTTGTCAAGCAAGCGAGCGTATACGAGTCATACACTCCCAAAAGGCAGCATATGGGGTCCATACGACTCCTTGTCAAGCAAGCGAGCGTATGCGAGTCATACGCTCCCAAAAGGCAGCGTATAGGGTCCATACGACTCCTTGTCAAGCAAGCGAGCGTATGCGAGTCATACGCTCCCAAAAGGCAGCGTATGGGGACTGCACTGCGCTAAAGAGCTTGCACAACTCAGTGGCACAAGCTAAAAAGCTCGTGCACTGCTCACTGTCTTCTCCAAACAGCAAGAACTCTATGGGTTGAACCCAAAGCTTCAAAAGTCCGTAACTTGGTCAAAATAAGTCCAAATCCAACTTTGCAAAGTTCTGTCTTGGGTGAAATTCAATTCTCTCCAACATAAGAACATCAAAACCCATAAAAATGCAACATAAATAGATCAAAACCATACAAAACCGAAAATAGAAGAAACTTAGATCTAGAACAATGGAGACTCCAAATCACAAAATGTCAAGTTCTAATGTTGATCACCATGGCCTAATCTAGCTAATAGATAAATAAAAAGTAGTTCTCAAGTGGTGGCAAGGTGCACTTGCCTAGACCTCTCTCTCTCTCTCCCTCTCCTTGGTAGGTAAGGAAGTAATAGGGAAGAAGAAGATGAGTAATGAACAGAGAGAAGGAAGAAATGGCAATAAATATCAAAGGTGGTGGTAGGTGGGGGGGGGGGTTGTGGTGGAAATGAAGGAGAAGCATAGGCTAAGGTGTTCCACCCTTGGCCCATGATGAACCAAGCATTGGGCCGGCCGAACCAAGCCAACCCAAACCGAGAGTAAACCAAGCCAAGCCAAGAAGAAAACTAAACAAGGAATCATGCAATACAAGAATAAATACGTACACGTATTCTAGAAATACGTAATACGAACCACAGGCATTACAACTCTACCCACCTTAAAAGAATTCCGTCCTCGAAATTTAATCAAGAGGCTAGAGTGGCAAGGACAAGCTAGACTAATCATAGGCAAGCTATACTAAGCAATCAATCATGCAATCATGTATGTAAGCAAGGAAATCGAAGGCACAAGAAAGAGGGAAGATATTCTGCTAGGAACCTCTCTGTCGGTTCTGGATCTGTGCTTGGACATGGGTATACTGCTGGGGTCTTTGTAGCTGGAAGGCGAGAGCCTGAGGCGGCAATGGCCTCGGAGGCTGGTATTGCTGCTGAAACACTTGGGCCTGAGGCGGCAATGGCCTCTGCAATGGATACTGCTGTGGCTGCTGGACTGGGGCTGGTCCCCTTACCGAGGGACTAGTCTGGGCCGAAGAGGAGGAACCAGCTCTATTCGGACAGGACCCTATCATGTGGTCCGGTACTCCACAAGCTAAACACAATCCCAGTGCTCTGCGACACTCCGAAATAACGTGTCCTGGCTTCCCACAATGAGTGCAGCCCCTTGCGAAGATTGCTTCTGCTTCTGTTGCTGAGGGGACGTGACCGACGTCACTGAGGCCGCCTGTCTCGAAGTTCCAATTGTCAAAGCCCTGACTGCCGGGGCTGGTACTGTCGACTGGGTCATCTGGCCGTGAGATCGCTTCCGACCTCCGGTCCTGTCAACTATTCTGTGGGAGGTATACTCGTGCCTCCTAGCTGCCCTCAATACTGCATCAAAAGTCTGATGCTCAAACTGCTCCACTGCCAACAAAATCTCGAGGTAGAGCCCTTGCTGGAACCGCTGGGCTCTGTCAAACTCGGTCGCCACCAAAGTGGGAGCAAACCGACTAAGCCTGGAAAACTCGGCCGCATATTCGTCGACCGTTCTTCCTCCTTGCTTTAGGTTGGTGAACTTGGTCTGCAGATCATATCGAGCCACCGCATCGAAGTACTTAGTCTGGAATCTCTCTCTAAATAGTGCCCATAGGATAGGGGCCACTAATCCTAAGGCCTGTGCTGCCCACCAGCTGCGGGCAAGATCCAATAACTGCAGGCGCACAACGGCCACCTTCTCGTCTTCTGGTGTTCTGGCTGCCTCTAGAATGACTTCTGTGTCCTGGAGCTACGCGTCAGCAGCGATAGCATCTTCACTGCCATCGAAGAATGGAGGGTTCAGGCGCTTGAAACTGTTTGCTGTACTGTTCCTTGGATGACCACCTCTATTCAGAGCATCTTCCACTGCCTGGTGCAAGGCATCGCCTCTACGATCCTGGGAAGCTAACAATGATCTGATGAGACCCACCAAAGTGCCATCATCAGGCTCTGCAGGCTGGACTGGCTGAACTGGCGGCTCTCCTCCAGTAGGTACGACTCGGGAGGCTGCTCCTGAGTGCTGGGCCTGATCTTCTGGTTGTTGCTGGTCCACGGGAGGTGATCCACCTTGCTGGTCGGTAGGACCACGAACAATGCCGCTGAAGAAGACGATATGGGAATAATAAGGAAGGACCAGGACAGATCAACGATTGCAAGCATGTGATCAGGACAAGAATTTTTAGGAATCAAGAGGATACGAGCAGAGATCAAGGGCGAGTACTGATTGAGACATCTATTCGGTAAACCCTCATATATCTTAATTTTACAAGACCTGCATGGGCCACCACTTAAACCATGTCACGCCCCAGAACCAGAATACTGGAGAGCGGGGGCAGACATAGCCAGCTACGTATAACGAAATGGAATCCACACCGCTATACGGTCACGGCTGTCTAGATATATGAGGGTTTCACTACAATCCATCAGTCTCTTAAGGTCATAAAATTGCCTATTGTCTCAATCACAAGTAAGCAGATAAACGTTACAAGATGTAAGATCACCAAATATACAATAATAAGACGTCACAAATATTACATATTCAGCTGATCATGAAGCTAGTCGTTACAAAATGTGAGGACTAGCAAGAGTTTTAGTCATACATGATCAACCCTAGGTTGCCAATCATGTTACAGCCCATAGGCAGACAGTAAGTAAAATGTACACGAGCTAACACTTGCTCGGCGGCTAAATGCCTCAAAAGAATAATTTTCTAATAGAGTGGGAGAGCAAAAATAAACCCACTCGTTGCCCTGGTTACGCCTGGTGTTCACCATCGGGCTGGAAAACCGGTAGATCCTCTGGAGCTGCTCCGGTATCTGGCCATACAAAACCAGCTGGGTCAGACCCCAGAAAGAGCAAGTGCCACAAAGGAAGCTTCACTTAAGAACTAAAACCAGCAATCAGCACAAGAGTATAATTACATAATAAAAGACAGTAATTTTAAGAAAAGCATGACAGGATGATATACGATGAGATAACCATGGAACTATTCAGATAACCAGGTTACAACCCGTAAACCAAACAAGGACCGGGGTTGTAACCCTTCGTCTGAGCAAAACTTGGAATTCTCACCATTTATCACAAGATAAAAGAAGGATTCAGGACATGTAACAATCTTGATATTGAATTAAAGTAAAGTACGAGTAATCATGTCATGTCATAACCTTATACAGGATCGGGACGAGACAAAGCTGGACTAGACTCCATCCAATCAATCACGGCCAAACAAAGAGTACGGCTTGATAGTTAACTAACTAGGATTATCACAGGCCTAATTACTTAGCAAGATGCAGTGAGATTATTCCACAGCCACAAGCCCTGCAGACCATCAAGGCTATTCGGACGCAATTAGAGATTGAATTCAAGTGGGTACATCGTCCAGGAAACGTATATACCCTTAGGTGACTTAGAGGGTGCAACACATAACAGTGTGCTGGAAATGTGCCCTACTCGACGGCAGGCTACAGATCCCAAGTGGGGCGCCCAGATAACGGGATTGCCTGTAGCTGGGAAATCTCTTCATGACTACTGGATTTATTCTAATTGTTAGCCTTAGTCCATTTCAGTAGGTACTCCTGACCGTGGTACTCAGGAGTTCCTGTCCAAGACATGATGCAAGACAGGACTGGTTTATTTATACAAGCACAATCGCCCACGGTGTCCAAGATTAATTATACAGGTCATGTCATGTCCGGTAGCCGTCGTAACAGCTTATCAGATATATCATGTCAGGTTATCACGTCAAGTGTACTAGTCAAGAGTGCGCCACGACGGGCCACTATCAGGTCATGCCAGGTTACTCATGTCAGGAGTGCACCACTACGGGTCACTATCAGGTCATGCTCAATTGTCAATTCTAAACATATCAAGTAAATTCGCAATTATCAAGTTCAGGACAAAAGGCGTAAGGATATAAAATGGACGTTAAATATCTAATAAAATATCAATATACAGGGCTATAGAAGAGCCAAGCTCAGGGAAAATAAAACCAAATATGACACGCTGACATAAGACCAAGTCAGCCAAGACCATACGCTCAGTGCAAAAGTCATACGCTCAGGTCATACGCTCAGGTCAGGGTATGCAAGTCATACGCTTCCAAAAGGCAGCGTATGGAGTCCATACGACTCCTTGTCAAGCAAGCGAGCGTATACGAGTTATACGCTCCCAAAAGGCAGCGTATGGGGTCCATACGACTCCTTGTCAAGCAAGCGAGCGTATACGAGTCATACGCTCCCAAAAGACAGCGTATGGGGTCCGTACGACTCCTTGTCAAGCAAGCGAGCGTATGCGAGTCATACGCTCCCAAAAGGCAGCATATGGGGACTGCGCTGCGCTAAAGAGCATGCGCAACTCAGTGGCACAAGCTAAAAAGCTCGTGTACTGCTCACTGTCTTCTCCAAATAGCAAGAACTCCATGGGTTGAACCCAAAGCTTCAAAAGTCCGTAACTTGGTCAAAATAAGTCCAAATCCAACTTTACAAAGTTCTATCTTGGGTAAAATTCAATTCTCTCCAACATAAGAACATCAAAACCCATAAAAATGTAACTTAAATAGATCAAAACCATGCAAAACTGAAAATAGAAGAAACTTAGATCTAGAACAATGGAGACTCCAAATCACAAAATGTCAAGTTCTAATGTTGATCACCATGGCCTAATCTAGCTAATAGACAAATAAAAAGTGGTTCTCATGTGGTGGCAAGGTGTACTTGCCTAGACCTCTCTCTCTCTCCCTCTCCTTGGTAGGTAAGGAAGTAATGGGGAAGAAGAAGATGAGTAATGAAGAGGGAGAAGGAAGAAATGGTAATAAATATCAAAGGTGGTGGTAGGTGGGGGGGGGGGGGGTTGTGGTGGAAACGAAGGAGAAGCATAGGCTAAGGTGTTCCACCCTTGGCCCATGATGAACCAAGCATTGGGCCGGCCGAACCAAGCCAACCCAAACCGAGAGTAAACCAAGCCAAGCCAAGAATAAAACTAAACAAGGAATCATGCAATACAAGAATAAATAAGTACACGTATTCCAGAAATACGTAATACGAACCACAGGCATTACAATTAATGACATGGAAGAGAAGACATTGTCAAGTGCATTGTCTAGAACAAGACAATCAACTTCACAATGTCTTCTTTAATTTTTGCCACATAAGCTTCACAATTGACTTGACAATTGCATTGGAGAAGAACTTTTGAATAAAATTTTGTCATTCCTATGTGGCAACAACTTTTTTCCAAAGTCACAATAGGGTTGGAGATGCTCTTAATTTCCTGGCCGACGAGGATTAAGAAAGAGAGAGAACCCGAATGTCTCTCTTAGGGTTTTTGTGTGTTTTGTATTGAATTTTTTTTATATTATTATTTAGATTAAAAAATTTAGAAATATATTTTTCAATGCAGGAAGGAATAACAAAAGGATGAATTGGTAGACGAGAGAGTAAATATTGGAACACGAGAGGGAGAGAAGAGAAACCTAAATAATTGGTAGACTGGGTTGATATTTGGTTTTCCTCTAGTAAAATTTGGGTTAATTCTGCGACATACAAAAACTCATGTCGCCAAAATATAAAAAAAATACTTTTAGAGACATAAAAGACCCTATGTCGCTAAAATATGTTGCTAAAAATATAATTTCTTGTAGTGATTGGATCTAAGGTTAGGATATTAATATTGGCCCTTTGGACCTCGATACAAGGGTCAAGGATGGATGTAGTAGGATTAACAAGTATGAAGTTTATTCCCCTTAGTCTCCGTCATTGTCATTGCCATTGTTTAAACTAGATATTATCTTTAATATCATTGAATTATTGTTAGTCTTACTTTTTTATTAAGATAATAAGCAAAAATATTGATGTACTTCTTTGCCAAAAATTATTTTGTAAAATAATTAATCAACGCTATAATATATTTCCTTCGTCCAATGTCACTACCACATTTTAGCTTGAGGGTATTTTGGTCATTTTAAAAATTTTAAATTTATTTTGAATTATTGAAGTGATGATTTTTATTTTTGACTTTTGCTATTTGAGACTTTGGAGACTAACCTAGATGTTGACTCTAGCTATGGTGACTTGATTAGCATGGTGGGACCCTAGTCTAACTTAATTCAACCCAAGTTAAGTCATTTAGAATCAAGTTTCACATAGGAGAATAAATGATTAGGTTTAAGGACTTTTGACTTATGGATTGATTTCCTTTATCTTTGAAACTTAGCCCAAGCCTATTAGTCATAAACCTAACCCTAATTCCACCTTTATTGGCCGGCCACATAGGGATCCCCCACTATATAATCTCTCTTCCTATTCTTCTTGCCTCTTTTGTATCAAATCAACTTTTGGAAAAGAAAGGTATTGGTCATTCTTCCCCAATCCATAACTATTCTATTTTAATTCCTTTTTGACTCTAGTTTCTTGCATTAGAGTCTAATCCCACTCTATTTTCTGTTCATGGAGAGAAATCTTAGTTTTGGTACAATTTGGAGCTATTGGCTTGCAAAGAGAATCATTCTATTTGTGACTTTTTCCTTGTCATTGATACACTATTGGTAAACACCCTAAAATATGTTTTAATTATGATTTCTTTGCATAATAGCCTAGATCTAGGTGTCCACTAGCTGTGGTGTGTGATTTGTGAAATTTTGCATTGATTTCGTGTCCGTATTGGACACGTATCATAATCTAGTTCTAGGTGTTTGATAGAATGCCTCAATGGAATTTATTTTGCTGTTTTTAAAAAGTAATTAAATGGAAATGTTGATTTATATGTATGTTTTGATTTTCCATTGGTGTGAGTCAATTTCGAGCAGTGTCCGTGTCCAAATAGGACACGAACATGCTCACTGTACACGCGCGGACAGTGTCTTGCTGCCCGACACTGAGTACTCCCGACTCAGGACACGTAGACAAGAGAAATTTGGAAAGAATGTCGGGACAATGACTGACATCAACTTCCAAAATTTTGGGAACACTTGATTCACCACACGAAGAGAAATCTGACCCGCACTGGACACACACTGTGCACGCACAGTAGAATATCACTCACTGACGTGCGTCTCGTGTCCGCACATGACACGACATGGACACTTCGTAGTGTGTACAATATGTAGCCCTAGTGCTGGGCTACACGTAGACGTGACCACGTGGACATACGTGTCGTGTGTCGTATCCACGAACGCGATGAACACGTGTATGAGACTATGTACTGTCTTGATGTGCACGAGTGTGGGATTTGTTTTGGACACGTTTGTGTCCAGTTTTTGGACACCAAACTACTTGCATGACACATTCACATGTGATGCATTAATTACCAACCGTTTAATTTGATTATTAGTTTTATTTGAATTCGAAAATCAGGTTTTCCCTAAATTCCTGATAACATGATTTCAGTATACTGATTTTCTGAGAATTGAAATGTATTTGACTGATTTAAGGATGATTAATTTACAAGGTTTAATGCTATGTCATGTCTGAGTTTAAGTTATATGTTATGATTCATGTTGGCATAGGGATTTATGGGTTTGAAATACTATTGGACTGTCAAAACTGAAAACTGGAAATCGAATTCATGTTTACACTAATTTCTGAAATCATACACACATTGAATCCTAATATTACATATACACACACATCCATGTACACTGACCTGACACCCTACATCTACACACACACACATATATGCAAAACTGAGAACCTATACTACCTACTGCTACACTGATTTCCCTATACACACACTCGCACACATGTACCTAATGAACTGAGAACACATTGACACACACATATTACACTAAAACTTGAAAATACATGTGCACTTAACCGTTGTACTAATTTCTCATGTGTACACACACACACACATTGAAATATCACTAGCATGTTCCCTAACCTATGTGTAATCTATATACACTAATTTAGGGTATGCACACACACAGGTATACACAGGAACCCGAGACCCTATAGCTACTGCTACCTCATACACACATAAATTCTTGATATCCATACACACACATAGAGTCACTCACTCACACATGGACCCACACATACACACAGGCACATTCACAAATCTGAGAACACCCCTTTACTGTCACACACATAGAGGAACCTAAATGCATGTACACACATATGACACACACACATATAGATAACACTGTCACTCTATCTCTCTCTCTTTCTATATATATATGTATATATATATATATTAATGTCCTTAACCTTGCTAGATAAATATGTAATATATATATATATATATATATATATATATATATATATATATATATATATATATATATATATATATATATATATATATATATATATATATATATATATATGCATATTACCTATATGATTTTAGTGTATATAAATATGGTAAATAAATATGAGTGTATGCCAATCTAGATTAGTATATAGGTGTATAGCCTATATGGTTCCTATATGTATTCATATGTGTATATGGTAATGTATACACATGAGATTGTGTTGATAGCTTGTATAACATTGTGATGGTATGTGAATGTTAGGATAGATATGGTTAGGCTTAGTGAGACTTGTCTGGTTAGGATTTGACCTAGTTTGACTAGTGTAGTTGACTAGAGTTGACCAAAGGCTGACTTTAGCCTAGATTGACCCAAATATCATGTAGAATGCATTGTAGTACTCTATTGTACCATTTTGGATATGTTGTGACTTGTGCTGTTCTAAATAGGAGCCAGACACCACTCCTTAGACAGTATTTCATTTCAGATACTCAGGATATCAGGCGAGTACATTCTCTGACCGTTTCATACTTGATAGGATTTACATTTATGCTCTAGATTACTTTACTTGATGCTGTCACGTTGTTAACACGGATTGGTACTATATGGATCCCTTCATGAGATGTTATCCTCCTAGGGAGCATCGGTTACATCATGTCATCCACCATTTATCGTCACGGTGCTCCTTCGCCTTTATTGCTTTGCCAGATCTTTATTGTGAAGGTGAAGTCAAATCATCATTTTTTTTGTCACATCACTGTTATTTTTGTATATCCAGCACCACACAGTGCCTTATACAGATTGTTGGCTCGAAGGTCTGTTTGGACTTAGGTTCATACTAAGCATTCAGAGATGCTTGTGTTTGGTGTTATGTCTCACTCTGGATGGAGGCATTATGTTGTCTTATTGATTTGTTTAATATGCTTGAATTTGTGTTGTGTGAGATGTTGCGAGATTTGAGCGATGATGTAGGCTTGCTTAATTCGGTCGTATTGGATTGTTTATGGAGCGTGGCTCGTTGTGTGGTTATACTTCACATCAAATCGTCTGTCTGAGGCATGATTTGGTATCTGCTCTTTCGAGACAGATAGGTATTTCTTCATGGTGGTTGGTTTTAATCCTTCGTTTATGTACCTTCACACTTAATGAATTGATGTTGCATGTATAGTTCTTTGTGATATAAGTTTGTTGTATGCTAATAAAAAGAACCAAGACATAAAAGATTAATTGGATTGTTAATATATATATATATATATATATATATATATATATATATATATATATATATATATATATATGTGTGTGTGTGTGTGTGTGTGTGTGTGTGTGTGTGTGTCACATGGACTATAGTGTTGTTGTTTATGATGTAATGTGGAACATAGTATTTTTATGTATCTGGTTGCTTATCTGATTTTTTATGCAGAGAAGCATAATGGTATGGATGTGGCATGGTTGCATAATATAGTATGGACATGTGGCTCGATTTGTTCCACGGTATAATATATATGTGTGACTCCGTGTCACGATAACGTATGGATGTGTGCGGCATGGTGTGACGGAATAGTGTAGATGTGGTGCGAGATACCACAAAATTGTTGGGTTGTGGCATGGTGTCATGGTAATTAATTAAGGTATGGATGTATATGACATGGTGCTAAGGAATAATATTGATGTGATGCGGCACAACGGAACTTTGGTTGTAGTATGGTCAATGGTAAGTTTGGGCCGTAAGGGTCGCTAACGGAATATTGAATGGAAATGTGGATATTGCGAGTATAATCTACTGTACGAGTAGAGATTAATATTATTTTGCGTTCGATTTATGTACCATGCGTATGTTTTGTAGATGAGAAATTGTTCACACATATCGCATGGTCATGTATAACTTGTGCACAAGGTTAATGCTTTTCTCGAGCGGTTACCAGGTGACACAAAATCAAATTTAGCCTAGAATGTGCTTTATGCACGAGTATTGCGGGACCTGCAGTAGGGCTTGCTATCCGGACTAGAAGGACGCATTACAACATGGGTATTTCAGGACAATCTATGGGGATAGTTGTCTACATGCGAAGGATCGTCGTCTTACCATAAGAATAGTCCAATATGGCTTATGGTGCTTGCAGGCTTAACTAGTTGGTTACGAGGATGAGCTCACACACTTATATATTGTAGAAGCATAGAAAATATTGCTTTTAGTCCCACATCGGAAAGGAGAAGAAGAAATGGCTCACTCCATTCTATAAATAGAGCCTCCTTGCCTTCTTTGAAAAGTGCACCAACTTTCCTTTCCTCCTTCCAACTTGGACTCTTCCTACTACGCACCTTCGGGTGCTAAGTCGAAGAAGCCTAGGGCAGTGCAGGCTCAACAAGTCCAGTCAACTGTCCAAGCTGCTGACTGTCAGCGGACATCGTTAACTATTATACGGGCTCCTGATGGAAAGTTATACTGAACCACCCGCGTCCAATCCCATATGCGGAACAGACAGGGTGTGTCTCAAAAGTTTTCCTATAACAATCGAGCACAGTGCTTTACTAGCCTCAGATCAGGGAGCGATCAAATATGATGGTCCCAAAAGTCTCTCTACAACGATCGAGTGCAATGCTTTACTAGTCGGTGATCAGGGAGCAAATATGGTGGTCCCAAAAGTTTTTCTATAACGATCGAGAGCAAGTACTTTTACTAGCCACAGATCAGGGAGCAAATATGATACCTACGCACCCGGGCGCTCAGGATACCAGGGCCCATAAAACGGATACGAAGGTAGATCAATATGCTTGCAACTTGCGAGAGGTGGTCATTCACAAATGCAAGAAGAGAGAAGCAGCCTTGGCGTGCAATGAGCCCTTTCCAAAACATCACTGCACCCAAGCCATCATCAACTGCCGCTATCACAAGACAGTGGCTCCACTATCAAGGCAGTCTGTGTTCTAACGACTGCGACCTACTGTGCCTTTCCAACATCATCTCAAAAACATGATGCCAATTGAATACGTTGTAAGGGCCTGCTCTCAACTAGATGCATTATTCAGATGTCCCAGTCAAGCGCATCATAATCTTCTGAAGGAGTCCACTGTCAAATCTTCTTCGAACAAAGAGATCAGTCAAGAGGGAGACAAACGAAACTCTCTCAAATTGTGACATTTGGCACAGCACCTTATCCTAGGGCCCCCATACCCATCCAGCCAGAAGATATCCTTCATGCGACTTACTCATGAAACATTCCTCATGCGGCTCGGTCATAAAACGTTCTTCAAAGGGCTCGGTCAGAAGGCATTCCTCATGCGGCTCGGTCATGGGACATTCCTCATACAGCTCGGTCATGAGACATTTCTCATACGGCTCGGTCATGAGACGTCCTTCATGTAGTTCGGTCATACGACTCGGTCATGAGACGACCTTCATACGGCTCGGTCATGAGACATTCCCTCATGCAGCTCGGTCATGAGACGTCCTTCATGCGGCTCGGTCATAAGACATTCTTTCATACGATTCATCCATGAGACATTCCTTATGCGGCTCGGCCAGGAAACATCCTTCATGCCGCTCGCTACAGAAGATTAGTTGATGTACGTAACAAATTGACCAGGTCTCAACTGCTCAGCGACAAATCATAACAAATCCTAACAAATCCCCAGCTATCAGTCACAGACCGAGTCTCGAGGCATGATTACGGCTATGTGGCCCGAGGATTTGCCACGTGGTCATAAATGCGGTTCAAAATATCCTTCATCCCGAAATTACTATAAATAGCAGGGTGCCACACCCCTGCAAGATGGTTGGCAATCCAAAGCTGGCAACCTTCAAGAGAAAAACAATTTCTTCACGAGCTAGATACTGTATCAGATAGTCCACGGAGTAAGGCAGAGTTGATAGCACTTTTCCGAGCCTCCACCGTCACCCCCAGACTCAAAACTAAACAAATGTACTTAGATTGTTTCCTAGGATTTCTTTTTAGGCTTTCCTTTGTACAAGCGAGTTTGCAATCAAGTTCAGTGTTCTGTAATACCTGTCTTTGATTTTTTGGATATATATATATATATATATATATATATATATATATATATATATATATATGGTCAAAATGATAGGCGGAGGAGAGATGAGCTATGGATTTCAAGTTAGTACTCTGGCCGAGGTTTAACTCAGACTTCCACTGCTACTTATGGGGGATGCTTTACTTCATAGCCATGAGAAGGTTGGAGGACGACGTATTCTCGATGCCATTCTTTAGGACTTCCAGAATTGCTTATTATATTTGGGTCTGCATATACTGGAATGAAAGGTGGTCACATATGGACGTGGAACAACAAATTGACCTGACAGAAAGTGGTTTGTCAGCTGGACAGAGCACTTGGAAATAGGGAATGGTTTACTAGATTCCTACATTTACGTACAGTAGGGCTGGGACTAGTGATCATTGCCCCATAAAAGTTGGCTTGATGGTAGCAAAGTATAGAGAGAAGCGGGCTACACCTTTCTGCTACTGTAATGCTTGGCACCTGACAGAGGGGCACATGGAAGCAGTAAGTTTGGGCCTGGCAACATAAGTGCGGGGAAATCTACAGTTTTGCTTTGTACAACGTCTGAAGTGAGCTAAGGTTGCAATCAAAGATTGGCTATGAAATAGGCCCATCAATGAGCTGCAGATGGAAGCCCGAGAGCTCTAGGAGGTCAAACAAAGGTTGTAGGAGGATCTAGACAATATAGAATTAGCAACTATGGAGAAAGTGCTAGTGGAAGAGGTTGGCTTATTGAGTATGACTGACGAAATCCATCTAGCCCAACGGGCAAAATGTGTCTGGCTGAAGGGTGGAGACTGTAGAAGCATGAAAAATATGGGGTCCATGCGGATTATAAATTGTCGTACATGTACTTTGAGCCAAACAGGTTCGCATAAAAAAAGTCGTATGACTGATTCAAGGGCTTATGTGGCCCGTCGACAAAACAGCTGCAGAAGAAAGATATGCGGCCAAGAGGAGTAGTTCGTCTGATAAAGCTGACAAGTCGTAACAAAACTGACAAAAGTGACAGCTCTGACACTTTGACAAAAAGATAAGACATGAGACGTCACCAAAAGAAGTGTTCATATGCTTTCATGCGGCCAGAAGGAGTTTCACCTAAGCCGTATGGTCCTTATACGGCTCAAACATATGCGGTCCCAAAGTCTCCAAACTTCATGCGGCCAAAGGTGACTGTGACCCAAGCCGCATGAGCTTTATGCGGCCAAAATACAGAATCTATGCGGCTTAAATCCTTAAGCTAAATATGCGGTCTAAGGAAGCTTGCGACTTAAGCCGCATGAGTCTCATGCGGCCCCACATGGTCAAAAACTGAGAGACTCATGCGGCTCAAAATGATTTTTGCGACTGGACACTTGGCCGGCTGACCAAGTCCTAACATTCCAGATTTGCTGCAGCAAAATCCCAGAAAATCGACAGATGGCGGCCAAAGAGTGGATCTTCACATGCTAATCAGCCACGTGGCCATAGGCCATCTATGCGGCTCCATATACATACCACTATAAATAGCAGGGTACCACACCCCTGCAAAAAGGCTAGCAACCTTCAAAAAGACAATTTCTTCAAGAGTTAAAGACTGCGTCAGATAGTCCACGGAGTAAGACAGAGTTGATAGCACTTTCCCGAGCCTCCACCATCACCCCCCAGAATCAAAACTAAACAATTGTACTTAGATTGTTTCCTAGGAATTCTTTCTAGGCTTTTCTTTGTATAAGTGAGTTTGCAATCAATTTTAGTGTTTCTGTAATACCTGTCTTTAATTTTTTTATAGCAAACACGATGGCGACTCTACTGGAGACGTCCTTCTCTTCTGATGAGAAGCTGGTGACGCAATCTGATGCGTCCAAGCTTGGCTCTACGCAGGAAATGCTTGTGGTTCGTTTCGACCAACAAGCCTTCGAAGAAATGCTCTCTAAAGGGAGCGCCAGCCCGTGTGAGAGACGAGCCAACCCAAAGAGAACTCGTAGGACGTCGATGCACAGAACTGTTGCCCCTGACCAAGTTCTCGAAGAAGCTCCTTCTGTAGCCCAAGACGGTGACCAAAGCTCTCATACGGCTTTGCTTCCGACCGCAGAGGACCCTACTGTCCCCAAAACCAGCAGAGGAAAATACTACGATGCTGAGTTTTTGGGGGCACAAGGGAAATCCATACGAATAAAAAAGAAGTCACATAAGAAAGATGGGCAGTCTGTCCTTACGGCAGTCAACTCTGGCCGCAGGCAGACAACTCATGTGGCAGCCAACTCTGGCCGCAGGAAGATTGCCCATACGGCAGATAACTCGAGCCACAGGAAGATGGCCTATGCGGCAGTCAGCTCTGATCGCAAGAAGATAACTCATGCGACAGCCAGCTCTGGCCGCAAGAAGATAGCCCATGCGGCAATCAAACCTGACCTCAGACATGATGTTCCATGCGGCCCTGTCAGAAGCTCTGTGTTCAACCTTCTCTCATGCGGGCCCGACTCCATGCGGCCCATTGAAAAAGTGGGATGTATTAATCTGGACTCTTTCTACTATGCGCCTTTGGGTGTAAGTCAAAGAATTCTAGGGCAGTACAGGCCCAACAAGCCCAGTCAACTGTCCAAGTTGCTGATTGTCAGCGGGTCCCGTTGACTGTTACACGGGCTCCTGATAAAATATTGTACAGAAACACCCGCGTCCAGTCCCCCAGGACTAACGGACAGTGTGGGTCTTTAGAGTCTCCCTCCAACGATCCAGAGCAAGTGCTTTTACTAGCCACGAATCAGGGAGCAAACATGATACCTAAGCACCCGTGCGCTCGGGATACCCGAGTCCACAAGTTTGGTACAAAGGTAGATCAGCTTGCTACCGACTTGCGTGAGGTGATTACTCACAAATGCAAGGTGGCAGCATTGGCATGCAATGAGTCCTTCTCGGGACGTCGTTGTACCTAAGTCATCATCAATTGCTGCTGCGATAAATCAGCAGCACCTGAAGGACGGCAGTCAGTTTTCCAACGATTACAGCAACCAGCACCTATCCGACAACAACTGAAAAAACAGGTACAAATTCTGGGAGACGAGGAGTTTTCTCTCACCTTCTGTAATTCAACTCAGAAGGTTCGTAAGGGAGGAAAGAATACAGGCTCTTCTAGCCCGACAATCTCAGCCAGTATTGCAAGGAGACCCTCATCTAGAGGGTTGCCACCAACAACCACAGGGGGTGTCTATTTAGGCACTCGATCCAAAAAGAAGAATCCAGCACTCAGGGGTGCACCTTCGACCTCCTTGAGAGTAGATGAAGCTGGGGGTCGTAGTTCCCTTAGTATATGCGACAACCCGGTGTACCAAGAGCACACACAGGGGGTAGAGATCCCTCAGAATTGTACAACAGACTTGGATTTCCCTGAGGGCCACCACCCTCACCAAGACGATGCGGCTTCCTGCACAGGGGATAGCACGCCTTCCAAGTCCGAGGAAGATGACATTCCTATATTTTCCGACGATTTCTCTATACAAGGGTACAATACAAAGAGTACCTCTGCCATAATCCCTTCCACCTCTACCCACGCGAGGACAGTCTTCTTGGCTGACGATTATCATGAAGCGCCTTCTGACCGACAACGGCTAGAAGTGCTGGAAGCCATGCTCCTGTCCTTGGTCAAGTCCGTAGACGAGATCAAAGCCGCCTTGCCAACTCAACCAGCGAGAACGCCCGGACAAACAAGCTTGGGACGCGCAGTCAATGCGTACTCCAACACGACCGCCCCTCCTTTGGGTGATGATCCCGTAGGAGCATCCGTTCCTTCAGCTGCAGCTGAAGCCAAGGAGGCAAGGAGGAAAGTCCAGGAGCTTCGAGCGATGTTTAATGCCCGAGACTCCTCTCGGGACCTCAGAATACGCAGCCATATCCTGTTGCATGGAGAGATGTTCCTTTTCCACCATGGTACAAGCTGTTCCATATCGATTCGTATGATGGGAAGACCTCTGCTAGTCGGTACATGACTTACTTTGAAGTCACAACCGACCACTTGCCGTATAGTGACGCCATCCTTATACGATTATTTATTGGAGCATTGGAGGGGATCGCGTTTGACTGGTACCGCAACTTTCCCAACAACTGTATCCATTCTTTTTGACGGCTTCAAGCACATGTTCTTGGAGATATTCTATGAAGTGGGGCATGATGTGATAATGTCGTCTCTCATGGACGTCGTTCAGGAAGAGAGGGAGCTGACAAGGAACTATATCGAGCGGTTCCGCCAAACCGCAATAAGGTTGCCCCAAGGCAATCCAGAGAGCTCCTTGATTGAAATCTGCCAGAAGAAGTTGCTCCCCGCAATTAGCCTTTAGATGGGCGACGATCATGAAGAAGCATGGAAAAGAATAAAGAAAGGTCTATGCGGCCAAGGATCTCCATGCGGCTCAGAGAGCCCATACGGCTCAGGGGTCCATGCGGCTCAAGCGTCTATGCGGCTCGGATAGACCCAGAGCCACGTGGCCTTCAACAGCTTTTTCCTTCATCTTTGGCTGCATTTAATGCCCTGACGGCTGACAGCTCTAACAAATGACAGCACTGACATAAAGGCGTGTTCCTAGGGAAGAGGAGAAAATCTTTTTACAGCTGGTTGAATCCACCGAGTCCCGAGGCATGCGGCTGCTGTATTTATGCGGCCACCCCCTTCATGCGGCCACCCATCTTCATGTGGCTCCATTCTTTATGCGGCCGCTCGTCAGCATACGGCTGCCTATCATCATGCGACTGTCCATCTTCATGCGGCTGTCCATCGTCATACACCTGTTCATCCCCATGCGGCTGTCCATCTTTATGCGGCCGTTCATCCTCATGCGGCCCACTCATATGCGGCTCTGCCAAGATGACCCAGTAAGAACACGTGGCGCTTGTCACGACGATTGAGACACGTGGCAGTCTTATCTTCCTGGAATTATGGGTGCTAACAAATCCTAACAAAATCAGATTTGTTGCAATCACCATAAGAGCCCAAATCAAATCAAATCGAGCAAATTAGACACGTGGCAGGCCATTACAAGTCGCAAATATTCATGGCAATCAACATTTATTGTCCACAGAGATTTAATGCAATCACATTAATTGCCTAAATCTATTATATTCGAGATGGACGGCCCATATTAATTAACTCTCAGGCTGCCGACTTTTGAGAATGGGCAATCATTGCAAACCCTAATGATGCCCCCCACTCTTATAAATAGCAAGGTGCCATTCCCTTGCAAACGACCCCCGCCCGGATCCAGAGAGAATCAGAGAGAGAATATACAGAGATCGAAAGGACAAAGGAGCATATACAGAGAGAACAAGGAGAGCATTTCTTCATCAATGCCAAGCAGTTCTTCTCCAGAGCCAAGGCTGCATCCGATCGTCCAAGGAGTAAGGCAGAGCTGCCATCGCTTTCCCGAGCCTCTACCGTCACCCCCCAGAATCTAAAATAAACAATTGTACTTTGATTGTTGTACCTACATTTTCGTCCCTAGGCTTTCTTTGTACAAGCGAGTTTGTATTGTGACATAAAAGTCCAGTCCTCCGATAATTGTTCTGTTCTTTTATATTTTATGGCAAACACGATGGTGACTCTGCTGGGGACAAACTTCTCTATGGCTGAGGAGTTGGTGACGCAATTCGATACAGCCAAAATTGGCTCCACACAACAGAAGATGGTCGTCCGCTTCGACCAACAGGCGTTCGAAAAAATGCTCTCCGAAGGAAGCGCTGGCCCGGTCCAGAAGCAAACCCATACAAAGAAGGCTCGCAGGGAGTGGAGACCAAAATTATTTGCTCCTCCCCAAGCTCTGGACGAAGCACTCTCCGCTGCCCAAGACGGCGAAGACAACTCTTATGAGGCCCCACTTCAAGCCACAGAAGACTCTGCTGTCCCCAAGACCGGCAGAGGAAAGCACTACGATGCTGGATTTGCAGGGGCAAAGAGTAATTCTATGCGCTCCAGGAAGAAGCCGAACAAAGGCACTAGCCGTAAGACGAACACCCATGCGGCTAAACTTGCCAGCCACATGAATATTCTCCATGCGACCGAAACTGCCAGCCAAATGCATAACAGTCATACGGCTAGGATTGCCAGTCGCATGGAGAAGACCTATACGGCTGAGACTTTCAGCCGCATGAAGAAAGCCCATGCGGCTACGATTGCCAACCGCATGAAGACTGTTGACTCCAGCCGCATGCCGCCTGTCCCATGCGGCTCAGTCTTCGACCGCCTCTCCTATGGTCCTGATCTCTCGTGCCCCCAAGAAGACATGTCTGACTCTCTCCAGCACCACTTAGACTCTTCCTACTATGTGCTCCCGCACACTAGAGTGAAGAAGTCTAGGGTAGCGCGGGCTTGGCAAGCTCAGTCCGCTGTCCCAACCTCTGACCATTTGAGCGTTCCACATACTGTTATACGGGCCTCTGATGGGAAGTTGTACAGAACCACTCGAGTCCAGTCCCCGGCGACAAACGGACAGGATGGTTCCCAAAAGTCTCCCAGAATCCAGGGAGTAAACATGGTCATTTCAGACCCATCTGACTTGCGTGAGGCTATCCGCCACAAACGCAAGGAAAGAGAGGGGGCCTCGGGGTGCAAAGAGTCCTCCCACGGACGTCACTGCACCCAAGTCATCGTCAACCGCTGTTGCAATAATGCAACAGTACGAGAAGACCGACTGTCCGTCTTCCAAAGACTGCAACAACCATGTTCAGAAGATGAGGCACTTTTCGTCGTCTCCTGCAACACTGCTCAAAAAATCCTCGCCGATGGGAGAGGAAAGAAGACAAATGTTTCCAGCCCAAAGATTTCAACCACTATGACTAAGAGACTGTCGTCTAAACGGGTGCCCACCACCGGAGTTTTCCAAGGTACCCATTCAAAGATAAAATCTGCTACAGTGGGAGATTCATCATCCACATCACTGGGGGTTGCTGGAACTAGGGGTAGCGCTCCTCCGAACATCCACGACAATCAGATATTCCAAGGAGACGAACCGGGGGAAACAACTCTCCCATCAGATATAGCAGGTGCCAATGTCCCCGAGGACGTCCATAACTCCCAAGACGAGGCGAACTCGGAAGCTAGGGGTACTGTTCCTTCTGAGTCCGAACCAGAGAAAGACATTCCCACATACCCCGATGACTTCTCATTACAGGGATATGATTCGGAGTGTACGTCATCCACCATCCCTTCCACTTCTCCTCATGTGAGGACAGTATTCATGACAAACAGCAACCAAGAT
Organism: Iris pallida; assembly: GCA_029216955.1. Lineage (NCBI taxonomy): Eukaryota > Viridiplantae > Streptophyta > Magnoliopsida > Asparagales > Iridaceae > Iris > Iris pallida. Next base: position 10,937,742 of record JANAVB010017999.1, on the reverse strand, counting down.
GGTCCTAGTGATCGCCAACGCATCGACACTCTGGAGGCCATACTGCACACTTTGGCCAAATCGGTGGACGAAATCAAAGCAGCCCTCCCTACTCTGCAAGGAGGGACGCCTGGCCAAACAAACGTGGGTCCCGCGGTCAATACAGACTCGAACTCAGCGACACCAAACCCGGGCAATAATCTTCCTGAAATGTCGGCTTCTACCGCTGCAGACGAGGCCAGGGAGGCAAGTAGAGAAGTCCAGGAGCTCCGGGCCATGTTCCACGCCCGAGAAAACTGCTAAGACCTCAGGATACGACAACCGTATCCTACTGCGTGGAGAGATATTCCCTTCCCACCAAAGTATAAACCATTCCACATCAATCTATATGATGGGAAGACCTTCGCAAGCCGGTACATCACTTATTTCGAGGTCACTACCGACCATCTACCCTACGACGATGCCATCCTTACACGATTATTCAACGGGACATTGGAAGGGGTCGCCTTCGACTGGTACCGTAACCTGCCAGACAACTGTATCCACTCCTTCGCCAGCTTCAAGCGCATGTTCTTGGAAAGATTCTATGAAGTAGGACAGGTCATCACAATATCCACCCTCATGGACGTCGTTCAATGAGAGAAAAAGCTGACAAGGAACTATATTGAGCGGTTCTGCCAAACCGCCATGAAGTTACCGTCCGATAATCCGGATTCCTCCTTAATTGAAATTTGCCAAAAGAGACTACTTCCAACAATCATCCTCTGGATGGGTGAAAGTCAATTTAAGGACTGGAAGACGTTTATCATCAGTGCCACTAGCGCCGAGGACAGGTTGAAGAAGGCTCGCCAACTAGGATTGCACATCTCAGAAGGAGAGGACAGGGGCAGGCATCCTAATACCAACAACAACAATGGGTATAGCTCCACCAACAATCGGGACAACAAGGGCAAGCAGGCTATGGTAGCCGACACAGCCCAGAAATCTGAGTCAAAACTGGCAGACAAGCAATAACCACAAATGACCTACTCCTTCGAAGACGGCCATGTCAAGCCTATCTCGGACATGCTCATACAAGGGGATAGAATTCAGGTCCCTCTACCAAGACGAAAACCTTGGCCGGCGAAAATGAAGAGCCCAAAGTACTGCCATTACCACTGCTATGTCCATCATTCTACACATGACTGCTACCAACTGAAGCGATACATCCAACATCTCATCGATTCAAAGGCTATGGCCATTGACTTTGAGGAGGTAACCGTAGTAGCCAACATGGTGTCTATACAGTTTGGCAGCTTTCCTCCAACAAAAACTCAAGACGGTGTGGTACCTATCCCTCGGGCGACAATGGAGATTGCTAATCTTTTGCCTCCTCGAGATCAAGCTACTGGTCTGGAACTCTTCACCACGTCACGAGGAGGGGTCATGTGGGTCCATCCAGATTTGGTACCAGAAGTAACTCAGTCTGTACCACTCTCCATTGGCAAGAAGAAGGGTGGAAAGGTCAGATCCTGCCGCACAATTTTGGTAGATGTCGAAGAAGCCACAGCTGTCGTCACTCGGTCTGGTGCTCAATCCCAACCTACGCCAGATAACTCGGCTGAAGAGCATCAGCCGGCCACTGCTGACACTCCGGCACCTTCCCAACCTCCAACGACCGACAAGCCTAGGCCGAAGGAGACTCGCTTTAACAAATCCCTCCGGAAAGAGGCACCTCAGGGGCTGGAGAGGCCCTACAACTTTGACATCTGGGCGCAATTGGCCAACACACCGGCCAAATTATCATTATACGAGCTTCTGAGACTCTCCAAGGATGTTCGTGCGGCTTTGAGCGACGCACTCCAGAACGCCGATGCATATCTAGCTCAGGTCAACCTCACGGGAGAGAGCCCGCCTGCAGATCTCCAAGACAGCGCTTGCACGGGAGCGATACCCAACATTGTCTTCACTCTACAGGATATGCTCATCAAAACCAACCTGCACGATCGACCGTTATATTATACTAGATATATCGGCGACGTGAAGGTGGATCGGATGCACATTGATCCTGGTTCTTCCATAAGCATCACCCCGAAGGATCATCCACGATAATGGTCCACAGTTTGCAAGCCACGCCTTCTATCGATTCTGCGACAAGCACCGCATCCAGAATATTGCTTCAACGCCATACAACCCAGCAGCGAATGGATTGGCAGAAGCATTCAACAAAACAATCATCAAACTTCTCAAGAAGTTCGTATCGTCCAAAAAACGCGACTAGAACGAGAAGCTTGGTGAATGCTTATGGGCGTACCATACCACAGTCCGAACAGCCACATGGAACACACCATTCTCCCTGGTGTACGGAAGTGAGGCAGTTCTCCCATTGAAGACTCAAATACCCTCGCTCCGCGTCGGTCTCACTTACCAATTGACGACGGACGATAACTATCATCGCCGGTTATAAGAGTTGGAGGCCTTAGATGAAAAGCGCCTCTTGGCTCAGCAACGAATCGAGCTATACCAAGCACGCATCTCCAAAGCCTTCAACAAGAAGGTTAAAATCAGAACATTCTAAGTGGGCGATCTCGTTCTGGCAGTTCGGAAGCCGATGGTCATGGCTCACAAAACCGCCGGCAAATTCAAGCCAAAATGGGACGGTCCATTTATCATTGAGGCCATATTCTCCAACGGTGCTTACCGCCTCGTAAAACAAAACGGAGACTTGCTCATGTTGCCCATCAACGGCAAGTTTCTGAAGAAATATTATGTCTAAACGACATTTTCACAAAATTCTAGATTATTGAGTTATGTACCCGCCGGTACCGCTGAACTCATATTCTAAATTCCGGATTATTGAGTCATGTACCCGCCGGTACCACTGAACTCACATTCTCCAAATTCCAAATTATCGAGTTATGTACCCGCTGGTGCCGCTGAACTCACATTTCCAAATTCCAGATTATTGAGTTATGTACCCACCGGTACCGCTGAACTCATATGCCAAATTCCAGATTATTGATTTATGTACCCGCCGGTACCGCTGAACTCACATTCACCATCTTTCAAATTATCGAGTTATGTACCCGCAGGTGCCTCTGAACTCACATTTCGGTCACTCTTTTAGGTAGTAAGCCATGTATGATCATACCTCTGAATTTATTTTTCTGAAAGAGCTCCTCCCTCATGATCCACTACCCGCACTCCCAGTGCACAAAAAGGGTAACAGATCCACAAAATCTTCAAAACGACCACGTCGATGTTACCTCTGAGTCGTTTTAATTCCGCCAAAAAACAAATCACCCCTCTACATAGAACTTCCATGTCCTCATCAACTCTGAGTCGTTCTATATACCCCTTCATGGAGCCCACTCCTGCCATGTCCTCATTACCTCTGAGTGGGAAGGCTCCATCGAAGAAACCCTCACATTTTCTATGTCCTCATTACCTCTGAGTAAATATGTTGGTCCTTCCTCGACGTATTATCTCTACCAAAAAAACCCCAGGGTACGCCAAGGATAATAGGTCCACAAATGTCCTCTGTTGACCACAAATGTCCTCTGTTGACCACAAATATCCTCCGTTGAGTCCACTCCTACCATATCCTCATTACCTCTGAGTAGGAAGACTCCGCGGTAAAACCCCCATACTTGCCATGTCCTCATTACCTCTGAGTAAGTATGTTGGTTCTCTTTCGTCTTATTATCCGTATCCTGAACCAGGGTACGCCAAGGATAATAGGCCCACAAATGTCCTCTGCTGACTACAAACGCTGTGCTAATTTTCCTAGTACATGCACATCATTCCTCATCATGCCCCAGAAGCCCAGCTGCTCCATGGCATTCTTTCTCCCGATACCCGGAACATCCATGACTACCTTGCCGTGGAATTGTTCTAGGTATCCCCATCAAACTTGTTATCCGTACCTAAAATCAAGGTATGCCAAGGGTAACAGGTCCACAAACAAGTCCCCCATGCGGGGCAAACATCACTATAACACCACAAACACAACAAGCAGTACAGATAAAGGATAGAATAAAGCATACTCTTTTATTTGGAAGCCAAAAAAGCATTACATGTTCTGGGACCATGTCCCCCTCAAAAAGAATATAACAAAAGAAGAAAAGGCCGACTATGATTTGGCATTACATAATTCCAAGAGGCGGTCCTTTACCAAGGCGGTCCCCTGTTCAAGCCGCTGCTTAGCTCGACGCTCCGCTTCCTGGGACAACCGGTCCGCTTCATCAAAATACATGTGTGCCTGCCAGCCATCTTCCATCTTTTTTAAGGCGAGCTCCAGATTGGCAGAAGATCGACTAAGTCTGTCAGCCTCTTGGATAACAAGTCTCTTTTGTTGACACAAAGTCACAGTCAACCAAATATTGATAACATTGACTAAATAATAATTGTAATAATTTAATACGACACACGACGTCTACATCAAGCTCAAGTCAGAAGACAACTCAGTCTTTACAGTTCAGTTATATATGAGTCTGTATTTTTACACTTTCTTTGAGTCTAGACTAATTGTAAACTGTGTCATGCTGAGCTCTTGAGACTTAACCTATAGTCTACCCAATTATCCTCAAACTCCACCATCCAAAAAAATACCTACTGGCCACTTAGACCAGCTTTGTGCTCTGGAGACAGAGTTCGGGATGAACTCTGCCTCCACACAGAGTTCGGGCCGAACTCTGTCCCCTAAAAATTAGCACCCTTAATTTTAGGATTAGCTGGTTGCTAGATGTCCAACGGCCAAATATTTGAAATTTCCTACCCGAATTCTGGCCAAATTCTGCCTACAAAAATACTATAAATAGGCCTTAAATTTTCTCATTTCAGATCATCCAATCTTCTCATCTCTTCTTTCTTAAAGCTCAAAAAAGCCATACCCTTCCCATCTACTAGCCACAAGTCTCCTAAGTCTCGAGTGCTCAGTATCTCTCAGTTAGGATTCTTGTACAAGAGTTGAAGAAGTCGCTTGGACAATTCCAAGCAAATTGTCACTGCGATCCTCTGTAAGAAGTTGACGTGCTCTTCTGAAGAAAAGGCACGGGTTGTAAACTACTATTTCACAAATAGTAGATTTAATCCTGAGCTAGAGTTCTCAGGCCTGGACTAGTCCTCCACAAGGGAAACCAGGTTAAAATCGGCTGTGTCTGCGTATGCTCTCTTGATTCTCTCTTTATTTTCCGCACTTACTCTGATTGGTTTATTTGTGATAGAGTTAAATTTTTAATTGGATATTATCTCTATATACTCTATTCACCCCCCTCTAGAGTTGCCATCTGTTCTTCAATTGGTATCAGAGCTCTGTTCTCTTTACAAGGATTTACATCCTAGAGCTGATCCATGGCAACCACACAATCCTTGATTTCCAATCATGGTAAAGGACAGTCCACTCATAGGCCTTCCCTATTTGATGGAACCAACTACACTTATTGGAAAACAATAATGAGTTTTTATCTCAAGTCTCTAGACTTTGACCTGTGGACTGTCGTCACTGACGGTTACAAAAAGCCCGCCAGGATAGTTGTCAACGGTGATCTTGTTGAGAAATCACATGACAAATATTCTGACGAGGAGAAGAAACAGGCAAGTCAAGATGCAAGAGCTATTAATGCTTTATTCTGTGCTATAGACAGGAATGAGTTCAACAGGGTATCAACATGCACCACATCTCATGAAGTATGGAGACTTCTAGAAGTGACGCATGAAGGAACTACCCAAGTTAAAGTATCAAAGATAAGTCGTCTCATGCAAGAATACGAGGCTTTCAAGATGAAACCAAATGAGACGATCACGTAAATGTTCACAAGATTCTTCGACATCATCAACCCCCTGTCTTCGCTCGACAAGCAATACTCAAATCACGAGAAGATTCGCAAGCTACTTAGGGGGCTACCAAAGATTTGGAACCCTAAGGTGACGGCCATCATAGAAGGAAATGATCTCACAACCATGTTCATGGAAACCTTGATGGAAAAGCTAATGACTCATGAGCTTGACCTCAAGGACTTCGAAGAGCCTGCTCCTAAGGCTAAGGAGATCGCACTCAAAGCTCACCAGCGAAGGGCTGAACCCGAAGAGACAGATGATGATGACTCAGAAGATGTTCAAGCCCTTATGGTCCACAACTTCAAGAAATTCCTTCGCTTCAATCGAAGGAAGAAGGAACCACAAGAAGATGGTGACGAAGAGCCAACTTGCTATGGTTGCAAAAAGACTGGACACGTCCGAAAAGACTGTCCATTCTTGAAGAAGAGCAACCGCTATGAAAAGCCATACAAGAAGACTTTATCAAAGAAATATGCCAACACAAGCATTTGGCATGAAAGCGAAGCTAGTGACTCCGAGGAAGAAAAGGACTCTCCTCAAGATACGGCTAATGTGTGCCTAATGGCAACATCCGATAAGGTATCAAACGAAACTCTTGACGACTTCTCTTTTGATGAACTTGGCGATGCTTTTACTGATTTACTCGATGATCACAAAAAGATCATTGGTAAATACAAACACGCCAAGGACAAAATCAAAAGTCATGAAGACAAGATTCAAAGACTTTCTCTATTGCTTGATAACATTAGAGACACTTCACCCACGGAAGTCACTGATGAAGTATCGAAGCTTAAACTAAGCCTTCATGATGCTGAAACACGTATTGAGCAACAGACACAAGAAATCACAACACTCAACACGTTGCTTGCTGAAGAAAAGAGTAGACACAAGATTTCTATGACTAAGATTTATGGTTTAAATGCTAAGGTTACTGATCTGCAGGCTGTCTCTAAGAGATTAGAGACTAAATTGGGTAAACAGGTTGCTCAACCTCAAACCCAATCTCATGAGACACCCACAAAGCATAACACTTCTCATGCTAGTCATTCATATCATCCATCTACAACACATAATCATGCTTTCATATACACACAATTTTACAAAGGACACAAACCACATACACGTTGAAATAATTATCATAGATACAATCATCATGCTGCACAAAGACACAATCAACATCACAGTGTCATGCCATATAGACAACATCACAATGTCATGCCATATAGACAACATCACAATGTCATGCCACATAGACAACATCACCATGCTCCATATAGACAACATCACCATGCTCCATATAGACAACATCACCAAGCTCCATATAGACAATATCACCATACCACTCCACAGCACTCTATGCATAATCATCATCATCATGCTAATCATCATACTTCTGCTCATTATACTGCTTATAGACATCATCAGCATGCTCCTAATGTAAATAGGAATGCTACATGTACTTATTGTGGTTTGCATGGACATATATCACCACAATGTAGAATTAGAAGATTAGTTGATAAGAAAATATATGCATGGTTTCCAAAAACTAACTTTTCAGGACCCTCAAGAAATTGGGTACCAAAGGTCACATCTACTCTTGATGTAGGTGGACCTTCCCTCCTCAACTAAGAGTAAGTGGAGTGGATGCTCGCGGCATATGACAGGAGACGCAAATCTTTTCGCATCACTATCGATGAAGAGAGAAGGATATGTATCCTTCGGTAACAACCTCAAAGGTTATATTATAGGTAATGGTAATATTGGTTATCCTCCCTCTCCCGTAATAAAGGATGTCTGCCTAGTGACCGAGTTAAAGCATAACCTGCTCAGCATTAGTCATCTTGCTAACCATGGATATGACATTAACTTTGGACAAAACAAATGCCTTATTTATGATAGGTCAACGGGAGACATCGCTTTTGAAGGGATAAGAGAGGATAATATTTATACTTTCTATTTGTCTGGAAATACTAACAATGCAGGTAGATGTTTATATGCTCATAAAGATGAACGGCTACTATGTCACCAGCGTCTTGGTCATGCCAATATGGATAATATATCCAGGCTATCAACCAAGAAGCTAGTTAGAGGCTTGCCCGACATCACATTCAAAAAGGATACCGTATGTGTCGAATGTGAGTTGAACAAGGCAACCAAGTCATCTTTTCATTCCATAAACTCTGTAAGCACTTCTAGACCTTTGCAACTACTTCATATGGATTTATTTGGGCCTAGTAGAGTAGCTAGTCTTGGCGGAAAACTCTATGCCTTTGTTATTGTTGATGATTTTTCAAGATTTACTTGGGTTTTCTTTCTTGCAAATAAAAGTGATGCTATTTCAGTTTTCAAGATTTTTGTTAAGAAAGTTCAAAACGAAAAAGGCTACATGATTACTCGAATCCGAAGTGATCATAGAGACGAATTCAAAAATTCTGATTTTGAAAGATTTTGTGATTCTAATGGTTTTGATCATGAGTTTTCTTGTCCAAGAACTCCTTAACAAAATGGTGTTGTGGAGCGGAAGAATAGGACTCTTGGCGATATGGCTAGAGTCATGTTGAATAAATTTTCACTTCCGAAATACTTTTGGACAGAAGCTGTCAGTACAGCATGCCACATTTTGAATAGGGTGCTTATTCGTCCCATTACGAAGAAAACACCCTATGAGCTTTGGTTTGGGAGAACCCCCAATGTTTCTTATTTTAAAGTTTTTGGATGTAGTTGCTTTATCCTTAACACCAAAGACAACTTAGACAAATTTGATGCCAAAGCTGACGATGGTATTTTCCTTGGCTATGCTGCCAAGAGTAAGGGATATAGAGTTTTTAACAAACGCTCGTTAATTGTGAAAGAGTCTACAAATATGACTTTTGACGAAGATAACAGTGCAGCAGCTACTCTTGATGATGATGTTGAGCCATCAACGTCTACTCCAATGAACACCACAACCGAAACAAATTCTCTGGAAAGCTTGCCTAAGAAATTCTCTTTCAAGCCTTCACATCCAGAAAATTTGGTAATAGGTGAGGTTTCACGTGGAGTAACCACTAGATCATCACTAAGAGACTCTATTGCTAGCACTGCCTTCATTTCACAAATTGAGCCTAAAAACATCTCTGAAGCTTTTAATGATAAATTTTGGATTTCTGCTATGCAAGAAGAACTCAACCAATTCGAGAGGAGCCAAGTATGGAAACTAGTTCCTAGACCGGCTGATCACTCGATCATTGGTACTAAATGGGTTTTTAGAAACAAAGTAAATGAAGATGGTTCAGTCACACGCAACAAAGCTCGTCTTGTAGCTCAAGGATACAACCAAGAGGAAGGTATCGACTACGATGAGACGTATGCTCCTGTTGCCAGACTAGAATCCATTCGGATGCTTTGTGCATTTGTAAATTTTCAAAATTTCAAATTATTTCAAATGGATGTTAAAAGTGCTTTCTTGAATGGTTTTATTAAGGAGGAAGTTTATGTAAAACAACCCCCTGGCTTTGAAAATCACAAATTTCTCGACCACGTGTTCAAGCTAAAGAAAGCTCTGTACGGCCTCAAACAAGCCCCTAGAGCTTGGTATGAACGGCTAAGCAACTTCTTGCTTGAGAAAGGTTTTTCAAAAGGGAAAATTGACACTACACTTTTCATAAAGTCTTTGAAGGACACTATTCTTTTAGTTCAGATATATGTAGATGATATTATTTTTGGTTCTACTGATGAAACCCTTTGTCAAGATTTTGCCAAGTGTATGCAGACCGAGTTTGAGATGAGCATGATGGGGGAGCTCAACTACTTTCTTGGGCTGCAAGTCAAACAAATGATAAATGGAACTTTCATCTGTCAGTCGAAGTATACAAAGGACATGCTGAATAAATTCGAACTTGATAATGTCAAACCAATCAGCACTCCTATGGCTACTTCAACCAAACTGGAACCAGATGAGAGCGGCAAACCCGTAGATCAACGTAAGTATCGAGGTATGATAGGCAGTCTACTTTATCTTACTGCTAGTCGCCCTGATATAATGTTTAGCGTTTGCCTGTGTGCTTGATATCAAGTAAATCCTAAGGAATCGCACATGACCGCAGTTAAGCGTATCTTTAGATACCTTAAGGGTACGGTTACAGTAGGCCTATGGTATCCCAAGTAAACATCATTTGACCTTATTGGTTACTTTGATGCTGATTTTGCTGGATGCAAGGTCGACCGTAAAAGTACGAGCGGTACGTGCCATTTATTAGGAAAAGCTTTAGTCTCTTGGTTTAGCAAGAAACAGAATTCTGTCGCACTATCCACAACAGAAGCTGAATACATAGCAGTTGGGCGTTGTTGTGCACAAATTCTGTGGATGAAGCAAACCCTTGAAGACTATAATTTATCTTTCATGCATATTCCTATCTTTTGTGACAATACTAGTGCAATAAATCTTACTAAGAACCCCATTTGTTACTCACGCACGAAGCACATTGAGATTCGACACCACTTTTTGCGTGATCATCAGCAAAATGACACTATTAACTTAGAATTTATTGACACCGATCATCAGCTAGCAGACTTCTTTACTAAGCCATTATCCGAAGAGCGCTTCAGTTTTCTTTGTCGTGAACTTAGAATTTTAGATGAAGCTGTCATAAATTAAAATGCACCTGTGTAAATATTGATTATATTACGATTCTCTTAAAATGAACTTGCTATGGGTACAAGCCGAAAGGGTCCTTCTGACAACAAGGCGTAAAAGCCTAAGCGACACAGTGTACTAGTCTTCACGACTACCGCTACCTGGGATCCGGCCCCTGCAGCTAACCCATGGCAGCTTCAAATTATTGAATCATGATATATTTCCTTGTTTATTATATAGTTCGTTTTAATTTGTTACTGCTGACACACTATATTTCAATTTCATTCTGCTATTCTTCTACTTCACTGTCTAACTGGTTGAATCTTTCAAAGCATTTGTCCTCATATCTTATCCTGATTTCCCATACTTAACCAATTTTTTCTTTCCAGCCTGATTTTAGTTCTGGGACAAAGACCCAGAATTCGGGCCGAACTCTGCCCTTACCAGAGTTCGGGCCGAATTCGGTCCCCCCTGTTCCAGAATTGGGACAGGTTCCAGCCGTTTGATCAAATGAGATCCTACGGTCCAGATTCACTCCGACCAAAGAAAACCCTCTCCTTATATTCGGGTTTTCCTCTCTCCTCTTCATTCTTACCACCACCTTCACCTCTCCAAATATATTTTCACAAACCCTAACCCTAGATTTCTCTCCATAGTGCTCCATTGCTCACCAAAATCAAGGAAAAGGGCTATTTTCTCATTCTCTTTCACTGTTCATTGTTGATTTGAGGTATAACTCCTTCTTCTTCTCTATTTCAATTTCTCTATTTTTGTGCAATGGCTCCTCGCTTGCCCAATCGTAGGAAGAGGACTCGAACCGAGGGTGCTTCCTCTTCGAATCCTCCTTCTCCCATTGAGCAACCCGTTGAACAACAACAACCCCCTCATCCGTTGTTCAACCCACCTCGTCCCTATGACCCTAATACGTATGACGACCGATTATTTGTATCGCTAGACGCATCCAACGAGTGGTTTAGCGACTTTCGGACTCGTCCGATATTCGGAGGACATCCTATTAATTTTACCATCTTTTCTCAATATGAATCCATGTTTCAAGATCTTTGCTTAAATGAATTAGTTGCTTCAAATTTTGTTATTTATCGTTGCGCTATACAAATGTTCTATTGCAACTTGACTCATGATGCGACTCACATCTATTTTCGGGTTGCCGGTATTGATATTGCTTTTGATGATTCTGATTTGGCCGAGTATCTTGAACTTCAAGATCTCGATACTTGGGATAAGCTTGTGGAAGCTCGCCAATTCCAATTTGTTGGTGAAACATCCCTTGAGAGCTTCAAGGAGGAACTATGTGCCCCTAATATTTGTCCTCGCAAGCTTATGGCCAAACACCTCAACCCTTATTTCTATGAACTTCATCGAATTATTTTCAACACTATTCTGCCAAAAGCCGGCTCAACCGATGAAGTCACATATTTTGAGATCTCAGCATTGTATCATCTTCACTATCGCATTCCTTTCAATCTTCCACGTTCCATGATGGACTGGATGATAAACTGTAGGAAGAAACCACGATCCCTGGTTTATCCTTTGTATCTTCCTATGGTTTTTCGTGCGTTCATTATTCCTATTCATGACTGTCCTTTCTTGCTTGCTCCTGTATTCCTTTCTAAGGCACGACGACTTCAGGCAGTCGTAGCCTCTCCTGCCACTTCTGAGCATTCTGATGATGAGGAGCCCGACGCCCCTCCACTTGGACAGGATGCGTCTCTTCCTCCTGCTACCCTTGACTCCATCCAGACCATGCTCTGAGATCGTTTCGACTTAGAGGACGATCGCTGGGCTCAGATGGACTACCGTACTACCCTGCAGATGAGTGCACTCAGCAACTCGCTGCATGATATTCGGTATTCCATGTCCCGTCATCCTTCTATGCCCATTCCCATGGAGCGGGATCCCGGTCGTGAGGGATATCGCATTGACGATCCTTGGGTCATGCGTTACCTGGATCCGGGTGCTGCTTTTGTGGATCCCAGGCGCTCCGACTCTGCTGGGCCTTCTCGTGCTCCATGATGGAGATGGCTTCTACTTGATGATGCTGCTGCTGATCGTAGTTTATGCTTTCTAGTACTTTTCAGTTGTTTAGTTGGATTTATGTACTTGGTACACTTTCTATGGTTTGGTGACTCTAGCTATGAGTTGTGACTATTATGTTTCTAGTAATTCTATTATTATATGCTCATTATGTTAGTTCATATGCTATTTCTTCTCTTTTTGGTGTGTTTGCCCATTATTATCTGCTTCATATTGCTAAATGCCAAAAGGGGGAGAGATATGTATATTCTATGTTGTATGTGCTTTTGGTGCTTTTGGGATAATTTCTCTATCAGGCCAACAGGTTCAACGCATTGCTTACGGGGGAGCTATCTTGTTTAGCTCGGCACCAATTATGGGGGAGCTTTGCTTTTGTCATTTCTGTGTCCAGGTATGAATATTGAATATACATTTATTATTTTGTCAATTATCAATATGGAAGAGATTGTTGACACAAAGTTACAGTCAACCAAATATTGATAACATTGACTAAATAATAATTGTAATAATTCAATACGACACACGACGTCTACATCAAGCTCAAGTCAGAAGACAGCTCAGTCTTTACAGTTCAGTTATATATGAGTCTGTATTTTTACAGTTTCTTTGAGTCTAGACTGATTGTAAACTGTGTCATGCTGAGCTCTTGAGACTTGACCTATAGTCTACCCAATTATCCTCAAACTCCACCATCCAGAAAAATACCCACTGGCCACTTAGACCAGCTCTGTGCTCTGGAGACAGAGTTCGGGCCGAACTCTGTCTCCACACAGAGTTCGGGCCGAACTCTGTCCCCTAAAAATTAGCTCCCTTAATTTTAGGGTTAGCTGGTTGCTAGTTGTCCAACGGCCAAATATTTGAAATTTCCTACCCGAATTCTGGCCGAATTCTGCCTACAAAAATACTATAAATAGGCCATGAATTTTCTCATTTCAGATCATCCAATCTTCTCATCTCTTCTTTCTTAAAGCTCAGAAAAGCCATACCCTTCCCATCTACTAGCCACAAGTCTCTTAAGTCTCGAGTGCTCAGCATCTCTCAGTTAGGATTCTTGTGCAAGAGTTGAAGAAGTCGCTTGGACAATTCCAAGCAAATCGCCACTGCGATCCTCTGTAAGAAGTTGACGTGCTCTTCTGAAGAAAAGGCACGGGTTGTAAACTACTATTTCACAAATAGTGGATTTAATCCCGAGCTAGAGTTCTCAGGCCTGGACTAGTCCTCCACGAGGGAAACCAGGTTAAAATCGGCTGTGTCTGCATATGCTCTCTTGATTCTCTCTTTATTTTCTGCACTTACTCTGATTGGTTTTATTTGTGATAGAGTTGAATTTTTAATTGGATATTATCTCTATATACTCTATTCACCCCCCTCTAGAGTTACCATCTGTTCTTCATCTTTTCGGTACGGGCGGCTTCGAGCTCAGACTCCAAAAAGGCCAGCTTTCTCTGAAGCTCGAGGATCTGCTCCCTGGTGTCGATTACCCCGCGGGAGGTGGTCGCTTCCCGAGCCGTGCAATCTTCATTTCTACGGCTCAATTGATCGTATAACTGGGACAGATCACGGCGGTCCTTCAGTATGGTCGGCTTGATCGAATCCCGAGCAAGCCTCACCTTCTCTACCGCGGTTATGAGGAAAGTGCGCTCTTGATCTATTGCCGCAGACAGATCAGCTTGCCATAGCACGTGAAACTGGGTCACAAGTCGATCAGCCTCTAGCAGTTTGGGCTCCAGAAGTGCAGCTAGTCCAGCCCCACCAGGGAGTGTTCTAAGGATGTCGATTTGGCCACCGGCGCACTGACGGGCCATAGCAAAGGGAGTCCCCCTCTCCACAGCTGCCTTGACCCCTCTCTTCAGGTGGCGGTAAAAGCTGTCAACCACATCCTATGACACTTCATCCAGAACTTCTGTAGAGGACGGCGTCAAAGGAAGTTTGTCTGGCAGTGTCGAAGGAGTAGCATCGGAACTTGCCATCCCTGCCACCAAGGAAACAAATTCTGTACGAAAAGACGTATGAATGGCGGCTAGCTCCTCTTCCGCCGCCCGAAGAGCTTGGATACTCGGCAAGACGGAAAAGTTAACCCCCGAAACCATATTCGCAGAGGAGGACGTAGGAAGCATTGTTCCCTGCCCCGGCTGTGCCGCCACTTGGGCCCCCGAACTCGACCCAGCTGAAGGCCCCTCAATATAGGTTGAGAAGGAGGCACACGTGCTTCCATCATATCCCCTCCGGTAGAGTCCACCCCGACAATGTCCGTTACCGACAATAAAGGGGCGGGACCTATACGTCCAAAGCAACCATCAATCAACGTAACCTGAAAGATGTGATGATAGAGCAGATAGGCCTCCTCACAAGTTAAGATTCGACTTATCTTACCAGGGGAGGAGCATGGAGGCCGCAGCTCGCTCGCAGCTGACATAGTCTCCTCACCCGCGACCTCCAAGTTGAATTCAACTGGTTTCTCTGCCCCAGCCACCCTTGAAAGGGAGCCAGCCAGTTCAGCGTCACCCCGTTGAAATTCAGCTATCTCAGGGACTGGTACAGTAGAGCCTCTGTCCCCATGGGTTGAGGTCTCAGCAAGGTGGGACTCCTCGGCCGCCTCCGGAAGAACCTCAGCAGAAATGTTAGCGGTACACATATCATTGACCAAAGTGGTCAGGCCGGATCGACCTCAGCGGTCGGGTCCCGAGAATCCGACTCCTCTGACACCTACAAAGAGCAAAAGAAAATAATTAGGCCATAGTTTAGAAAAAGAAGGATAAGGTAGTTGAAATTCAAATCACCTCAGAAACAGCGTCAACATCCTCAATAAACAGCCTGCGACGTCTTACCGCAGCTCGCTTCGTGAGTAGGTTTTGCCATCATCAGCGACCATATGCCTGCTTCGCTTGTGCGAAGGACCAGGCACAGCAGGCAACTGTTCCGCAACCATGTCATCCGGTACAATAGGTGGCTGATCCCCCACCTCCTCGTCCGAGGGATGGAACGAATCATCGGCATCCTGCTCATCATCCTCTTCACCCGCCGTCGTGGACTCCGAGTCCGGCACATGAACCATATTCGCCTTTTTCTTTCTCTTCTTGGACCCCTCGGACTTCTCTGCCAAGCCAGTACCGACAATAAAGCTGGTACTCATGTCAAAATTAACGGGAGGCTTGTTCGCCGTAACATGATAGAGGGCCGCCATGTATAAAATCTCCCCTAACGTATTAGCATCGGGGACCGAGAAGCTAGCTCGGGTATGAACCGCGTTGTAATAATGCCAAGCCCTGATAACATCAAGGACACTGCCCTCAAAGCCTAGGCAAGCACTAGGACAATCAAGGAACAGCTGGCTATACCCGAACTGGCGGGAAAACCTGCTGGGCAAGTAGGGCTCCAGGTATACGTTATTGCGATAATGATATACTAGGTGCGCTGGACGAATATTGCGCAGCCAAAGGAGCATTTTCTCAGATAAAAGGAGGGGAGGTTCAATGCCATCAACATGTACACCCCTCACTTCTCTAGCGGTAAATTGAGGAACAGACACAAAGAAGTCGTATCCGTCTACTCTCGCCAACGCCCTCCGACAGGCTGGCATAGTATCGTATTCCCAAGGCTGACGATGGTATCGGAAAAGGAAAGCATCATCAGCGGTAACGCCATCTTCTGCTCCGGGCCTCATCAACGACCGATAATGCATCAATAGCTACCCCATTAGATAATGGTAGGGTAGCTCTATTCACTCAAAGTCCAGTGTCGTCTTGCGGGCAATGACTTTGGACGAAAAGGCACGGAGACCGTAGTGTATGCTACACACCATGGTCGGGAGAAGGGCCAGCCTGACTCTGAAGACCAGCTTCACGGCCGGGAGGATGAAGTGGCGGCTGATCCTTTCAATGGAACCTGTCCCTTCCGAGACTACGCAGTTCCGTAGCCACCCCATCAAGAATCCGGCCAAGAGCGCTTTCTCAGACATCTACCGGGTACCGTGGTAGAAATAACTGAAGGAGTCAGTACGACTCCCAAATTTGTCACTGGTGGACCTCGATCTCTTGGCATTCGACATCAGGTTTTTTATCTCCTCCTGGGTTTGAGGACCTCGGAAAGAAACCCAGCCAGATGGACTTAATTTGAAAAGATACGAGACCTAGGACGTGGTATGGGGAGCGTTCCCTTTTGAGCTATTGTTATTCTTGATAGCCGTTTGGTGACAGATACTGTGGTGGCATAGCAGTTCCCGTTACACGACAACGAAACCCAGGAATCGTCGATCCAGATCCTCGAATTCCTTCAAAGGCCTCGCCCCCATGGCAGCTTAGAAATAGCATATATTTCGTGGAGAGCAAGTCCCAACTCCCCTCCGGGCGCGAAGAAAGTTTCCGTCCGCCGGTTATACATTTCTAAAAGAGCCATGAACAATGGCTTGTTGATGGGTAACCCGTAACAGGTACCCCGGATGGCATAATAGAGGTCAATCTCCCGAAGGAATGCCTCGTATTTTTTCAGGATCCATGAGGTCAGGTTGGCCCACGTAGGCATGGGGTTTATCCCGTTCAGCAGCGACAACCTGCTAACAGGATAAGACCCCTTACGAGCGAGCTGATTCAGGATGGTATCGGCTAGGGTAAATGTGAAGTTGGGACCAGATACGTTTATGAAGGTACCCGGAATCAGTCCCATTACGCTCCGACTGACCGAGTCCCTGCTCGCATATGCTGACCCAATATTCTTATTATAATAGATGTTGCCCACGAATATCCCCGATTGGGTTAGAGTTAGGGAGCCCACCATCTTCCTGCTCAACGGTACCATATTGAACCACGAGAGGGGAAAATGACGTTCCATTTCGGGAATATGGATCTCCACCCCGTCCACAGTAAAGTCCTAGCTCTCAGAAATGTCCAGCACTCGGGGGTTCTTTATGGATAGAGCATCCCCGAAGAGAAAGGCTGGTTTCAGATACTCTCCTTCCAGCCTTCCCGAGTTCATCATAGTACAAAGAAAGTGGAAAGGATGGTTATTGATGGCGCTCACCCTCTCCAAAGGCTCATCGGCGGAAAGCTGGTCTGACACACGTCGAACCAAGTCATCGAGCTACATACCCATGGCATATTGGGCTGAACCTACCAAAAGCTCCCCTGCTGGATTGATTGGCAGATCCACTGAAGAAAGAACAAAAGAAACAGGATTAAAAGATGGTTAAAACGAAACCACTTGAAGTTTCTTAAAAAAGCTCCTATGAGCCTATGTGGCTCGGTTCAACGTAGCTTTATGCGGCCCAATGCAGTTGGGCTTCATGCGGCACTGCTTTGATAGAGCTTATGCGGCTCGGTTCAACGTAGCCTTATGCGGCCCAATTCAGTTAGGTTTCATGCGATACTGCTATGATAGAGCCTATGTGGTTCGATTGAGCTTATGCGGTTCTATTCAGCAGATGAGGTTATGTGGCATGACTTAGCGAAGCTTTATGCGGTCCAGTTCATCAGAAGCTCATGCGGACCCGTTCAATGGGACTTCATGCGGTTCAAATCCAGAAGTGCTCCTGCGGCTCAAGCCCTTCTCATGCGGCTCAAACACAGGGCATGCCCCATGCGGCTCAGATATGAGAGGGTAATGCGGCCCATGCCACTTCATCATGTTGAACTTAGGTAGTTCAATAAAGATGACGAACGAAGGCTTGTGCATGAAATATGCAACAGAGCCATAGTTTTTTAGGGTTCAAAGCGTTCAATATTCCATCCAATCCTTACCCTTAAAAGCAGGGTAGACGTCAGGGTGCACGTTAGGTATCGTGGCCGACGAAGAAGCCGCTCTCTTGCCCTTCGCAGAGGCAGCTTTGGAAGACTTGGGGGCCATGGTCGTCCGATGGTCGGAAAAGAAAGACAGAGACAGAAAATTAGGACAGCAAGGGTCGAAGACGAGAGAGAATAAAGAAGTCTCTCCAATTGAACGTATTCCTATTTATAGGCAAAAGGAGAGTGCTTTGATCTGCGTGCAGTATGAAAACCGACTCTTCGGTTATCGAGACGAATCGACTAAATAAAGATCAAACTCATAGGGTCCTGCTCCGAAAAAGCGGCTTCAAAATCTGATGGCAAATCAAAGGCAATTAATGCAAAAGATTTGCATACGTGGCAAGATGACGTGGCAAGGAGCCCATACGGACAGACAGCCTATGCGGCCAGACAGTCCATGCGGCTGGTTGATCAAATGCGACTCAGATGGACATGCGGCTGAGGAGGCCATGCGGTTAGGACGTCCATGCGGCCCGAACATGCTATGCAGCCAGAGGAGTTTATACATAGCCATGCTTCTTATTCAAAGTATTTCAATTTTGTAAATTAAAAACTTTGAATGGGGTCTTGTAGAAGCATGGAAAAGAATAAAGAAAGGTCTATGCGGCCAAGGATCTCCATGCGGCTCAGAGAGCCCATGCGGTTCAGGGGTCCATGCGGCTCAAGCGTCTATGCGGCTCGGATAGACCCAGAGCCACGTGGCCTTCAACAGCTTTTTCCTTCATCTTTGGCTGCAATTAATTCCGTGACGGCTGACAGCTCTGACAAATGACAACACTGACATAAAGGCGTGTTTCTAGGGAAGAGGAGAAAATCTTTTCACAGCTGGCTGAATCCACCGAGTCCCGAGGCATGCGGCTGCTGTATTTATGCGGCCACCCACTTTATACGGCCGCCCCCTTCATGCGGCCACCTATTTTCATACGGCTGCATTCTTTATGCGGCCGCCCGTCAGCATACGACTGCCTATCATCATGCGGCTACCCATCTTCATATGGCTGCCCATCGTCATGCGATTGTTCATCCCCATGCGACTGCCCATCTTTATGCGGCCGTTCATCCTCATGCGGCCCACTCATATGCGGCTCTGCCAAGATGACCCAGTGAGGACACGTGGCGCTTGTCACGACGATTGAGACACGTGGCAGTCTTATCTTCCTGGAATTATGGGTGCTAACAAATCCTAACAAAATCAGATTTGTTGTAATCACCATAAGTGCCCAAATCAAATCAAATCGAGCAAATTAGACACGTAGCAGGCCATTACAAGTCGTAAATATTCATGGCAATCAACATTTATTGTCTACAGAGATTTAATGCAATCACATTAATTGTCTAAATCTATTATATTCGAGATGGACGGCCCAGATTAATTAACTCTCAGGCCGCCGACTTTTGAGAATGGGCAATTATTGCAAACCCTAATGATGCCCCCCACTCTTATTAATAGCAAGGTGCCATTTTCTTGCAAACGATCCCCGCCCGAATCCAGAGAGAATCAGAGAGAGAATATACAAAGATCGAAAGGACAAAAGAGCATATACAGGGAGAACAAGGAGAGCATTTTTCATCAACGCCAAGCAGTTCTTCTCCAGAGCCAAGGCTGTATCCGATCGTCCAAGGAGTAAGGCAGAGCTGCCGTCACTTTTTCGAGCCTCTACCGTCACCCCCCAGAATCTAAAATAAACAATTGTACTTAGATTGCTGTACCTAGGTTTTCGTCCCTAGGCTTTCTTTGTACAAGCGAGTTTGTATTGTGAAGTAAAAGTCCAGTCCTCCGATAATTGTTCTGTTTTTTTATATTTTATGGCAAACAGATCAGTTCAGGGATTAGACAACCTTCATCATAAGTGCTACCAACGCAGAGGCAAAGTTGAAGAAGGCTCGCCAGCTGGGATTACACATCCCAGACGGAGAGGATAAGGGCAGACGTCCTGGTTCCACCCCCAGCAACAACAACAGTGGCGCCACCGCCAACCGGAAAAATAAGGGCAAACAGGCTATGGTCGTTGATGCAACCCAGAAGCCCGAACAAAAGCAGGCAGAAGGTCCGTGGCCTAAGGTGAATTACTTATTTGAAGATAGTCATGTCAAAGCTATCTTCGATATGCTCTTGCAAGGGGGTAGGATCCAGCTCCCTCCACCAAGACGTGAGCCCCGAGCGGCAGAAATAGAGGATCAAAAATACTGTCACTTCCACCGTTATGTCCATCATTCCACTCATGACTGCTTCCAATTAAAGCGGTACATTCAGAGTCTTATTGACTCCAAAGCTCTGTCGATAGACTTTGAATAGGTTACCGTGGCAGCGAACATGGTGTCAATTCAGTTTGGCGACTTCCCTCCAACAACCACTCCGGACGGGGTAATACCTGTCCCCCGAGCAACGATGGAGGTTACTAATCTTCTACCTATTCAAAACCAGACATCTGGACTGGTACCTCTTACCACCTCGAAAGGAGAAATCATGTAGGTACACCCGGACTTAGTGCCCGAAGTGACCCAGGCGGTGCCAGCTCATACCAACAAGAAGAAGAGCATGAAGTCTAGTTCCTGCCATACAATTTCAGCCAAGGCTGAGGAAGCTGCAGCCATTGTTACCCGGTCTGGAGCGCAAGTCCAGCCCGCACGGAATAGTTCGGTCGAAGATCCTCAGCCGGCAACGTTGCCTCCCTCTGCTATTCCAAGGCCATCTCAGCCTCCATCGGCAGATAAATCCAAGCCAAAGGAAACCCGTAGCCTTCCTCAGGAATTGGAGAGACCTTACAACTTTGACATATTAGCACAATTAGCTAATACGCCAGCAAAGTTATCGTTGTACGAGCTCCTAAGGCTCTCTAAGGATCTTTGTGTCGTATTAATTGAAGCACTCCAAAATGCTGATGCCTACTTAGCTCAGGTCAAGCCTCCAGGGGAAGACCTGCCAGCAGATCTACAGGGCAACGATAGCACAGATACGATGCCAAACATCACATTTACTCCACAGGACATGTTGATCAAGTCCAATTTGTATGATCGCCCCTTGTACTACACTGGATACATATGCGACATCAAGGTGGATCGGATGCATATCGACCCTGGCTCATCAATAAGCATCATCCCGAAAAGTTTGCTCCAACTTCTTGACATCCCTATGCACCGGCTAGCGGCGACCAATACTGCCATTAGCGGTTTTAACTCGGGAAGGAGTTATCCTCTAGGGAAGATCCGATTGAAATGTCAGATTGGCGACCTGAAGACGGAGCTCACCTGCTACGTCATAGATGCAAACACCTCCTACAACATCCTCCTGGGACGTCCGTGGATACATGATTATATGATCGTGACATCCATCCTTCACCAGTGCTTCAAGTATATCAATAAGTTCGGCTTCATGAAAACTGAATTCGCCGATATCGATCCCTTCAAAGGGGTTGAATCTTATTATTCTTCGGAGGCTTTTCTATATGACAAATCCCGAAAACATATAACTGACGAACTGGAGGTCATCACAGGGCCAGAAGAACCCTTGAGAATCTGTTTCTAGGCTTGCAAATCGGGCAAGGCTGTACCCCTCGTGGAAACCTTGCATAAAGAGGTGCTCGGTTCTCCTGCCTCACCTACGTAGTTGGAACCAATGGTCATACGGCTCCCGAGATCCAGCCAGGAGCCAAAACCTATCACGGGGCCGATGGTGATCCGATTGCCGAAATCTAATCAAAGGCAACAAGAAGATACGAGGCCCTCTGTAACGTCGATGGTGATCTGATTGCCAAAGTCCACTCAAAGGCAATTGGAAGACACAAAGTCCCCAGCTAAACCAATTGTCATCCGTCTTCCCAAGACGAGCTGGTAACCAAGTGTCGATCCAACACTCTCAGACAAGCCAATACCTCAAGCTGAACCCTTGGTGGTCAAGTTGCCCAAGACAGCATCCCGACCTCTAAGCTCGCAGGGGGTAGCCGAAGAAGACGTAGATCTCGCCAAATACTTGGTTACACAGGTAGATAGCCCCTCTCCTGGTGATGTAATTCCTATGGACAAAATTCCTTATTTCATCAATAAGAGGTTGCCGTTAGAATATCCTGAGTATGATAAGCCTAATCAAATGTATGCTGTACGGGACTGTCTAGACGTTAGTCTGTACACACGGGTGACAACCGTCTATACCCCGAATCGACTTGCTCTTGTTAAAGATGCCTACTTCCTGGTCCCAGACAGAAGATGATGGGATCATACGATCATCTTTGGCCGGAAAAAAGTTCTCCAATCTTTCATGCCACAAGAATTCGATCTCAGACCCGACATTGGAAGATTACCGCTCTACCTGTATAGTCCTCAAGCCAAGTACTTCATGCAAAAGCAAGGGTACGACATGGAGGCTACCCCGGGTCTAAATCACGGCAGCGGTCGACGATTGCCTCTACAGTTGTCGGCACTGGCAGGGAAACCTCTGGACCATTATCACAAATCCAGACGCGGCCTCGGATATGTCACACCACTAACAATGCTCGAAAGTTCCGATGAAGAATGCGAGTGGCATTCTCATTCGTCTGAGTCATCCATTTACGAATCTGATAGCAGTATTGGAGATATATTTAGACCGACATTATCTGTCAACATAACATCCGCTAATGTCGAAGAGGAAGATGAAGATCTACTTGAACCACATGAGTTGGAGTCGTGGGTCCAGCAATTAGACACACAATGGGAGAAATACTTTGAACTTCGTGATCCTCCCACTGAGGACGAGGTTATGCAAGTTAACCTCGGTGATGAATCCTCTCCAAAGCCAATCTTCGTCAGTAAAAGCCTGACAAACGGCGAGCGGGAGTCGTTGTTACAACTCGTCAGAGAGTACATCGATGTCTTTACCTGGAGCTATGAAGACATGCCAGGACTAAACCCCGAGATCATACTTCATAAGCTCAACATTTATCCGGACGCAAAACCAATCAAACAACAGCAAAGGCAGTTTCGTCCAGACATCATGAATTCTATTAAAGCAGAAGTAAATAAGCTTATAGCTAGCGGTTTCATCCGCAAAGAGCAGCACCCAGACTGGGTAGCCAACGTAGTACCAGTCATCAAGAAGAACAAAAAGATCTAAATTTGCATTGATTTCTGCAATCTGAATGCGGCATGCCTTAAGGATAAATTTCCTCTTCCGATCATCGATATAATGATTGATAACACGTGTGGCTTCGAGCGCATGTCCTTTATGAATGGATTTTCAGGATACAATTAAATCAAGATGTCTCCTGATGACGAAAAGCATACGTCATTTCGAACACCGATTGGCATATATTATTATACGATCATGCCCTTTGGCCTAAAAAACGTCGGTGCTACATATCAACGGGCTATGAGTGTCATCTTCAGAGATCATTTGCGCTACTTGAACGACATCGCCGTGAAGAGCCGCTCAAAAATGATCACTTACATGATTTGAGAACAGTGTTCGACCTCATGCGAACGCACAACCTGATCAAATCTTTTCTGGGGGTATCCAGTAGAAAATTCTTGGGCTTTGTCATTACTTTCCGGGGCATTCACATAGATCCCGAAAAAAACAATCCTAGAGATGAGTCCACCAAGGAACCTCCATGAACTCTGCGGCCTTCAGGGAAGACTAGCATACATCAGGAGGTTTATATCTAATCTCTCAGGGCGATGTCAACCCTTCACTCAACTCATGAGGAAAGGTGTCTCTTTCATATGGAACGAGTAATGTCAGCGTGCCTTCGATGATATTAAGGAATACTTGACGAATCCGCTAGTTCTGGTAGCCCCGGTCGCCGAAAAGCCCTTTATGTTCTATGTACGGCCGATGGAACACTCCCTCGGTGCTCTGCTAGCACAGAATAATGACGCAGGACATGAACAAGCCATCTACTATCTCACCAGGATGATGGTAGGGTCAGAACATAGGTATACCGTCGTGGAGAAGGAGTGCCTTGCCCTGGTGTTCGTCATTCAGAAAATATGACACTATGTGACAGAGCAGACAATCCATGTTGTTTCACGAGTTAATCCTCTCAGGGTTCTCATGACCAAGCTCGGTGCACTCAGTTCTCGTCTAGCCACCTGGGCGATACTATTCTCTCTATACGACATAGTTTTTGTTCCACAGAAGGCTATCAAAGGTCAAGTCCTGGCCGACTTCCGAGCAGCCCATCCAGGCTCATAAATAGCCAGAATCTATGAAAAAATTCTTGACGAAGTCGTCGCCTCGAACATGACTTCGCATGACGCCATTTGGCGGATGTTCTTTGACGGCGCTTCAGGAACAAGGCCACAAGGTGATATCGTTGCTGGAGTCGGGGTAGTATTCATTTCTCCCTCTGGGTTGGTGGTCAATCGGGCATATTCTCTTATAGAACCTTGTTCAAACAACGTAGCCGAATATAATGCTCTAGTCATCGGACTCCAACTCGCAAAAGAAGTGGGGATCAAGTACCTAGAGGCATATGGTGACTCACATGGTTGTTAACCAGATCCGAGGTTCATACGAGGTTCGCAATGAGAACCTGATTCCCTACTATCAGACAACAATCACCATCATTGCAACCTTAGAAGGATTCTTTATAGAACATGTTCCTAGGCTCCAAAATATCGAAGCCGATGCCCTAGCAGGTCTCACCGCTTCCTTGGCACTTCCAAATGATACTCATCATCTAGTCGACGTAATAGGCCATGAGTTGGTCTGTCCCAGGAACAATCTTCAACTGGGTATGAGTTACTCTGCCCAGATAACCAACGACATACAAGACTGGAGATGCCCGCTCATCGACTTTGTAATCTATGGAATTCTGCCAGAGAATATGAAGGAAGCAACTTCGGTCAGAAGACGCTCCCTCAGATTCTTCTATGAAACGGAGACAAAAATGTTATATCGACGATCCTACGATGGGCTACTATTAAGATGCCTGTCAAACACAGAAGCTAAAGAAGCTTTAAGCGAAGCTCATGATGGCACTCGTGGGGCTCACCAACCTGGCCCGAAATTGCAAGATCGTCTCCGTCGGATGGGTTATTACTGGCCCATAATGGTAGCAGATGCAGTTGATTTTGCAAAGAAGTACAAGGCTTGCCAGATCCATACAAATTTCATACATCTGCCATCTGAATTCTTGCACCCGACAGTGGCTTCTTGGCCATTTAAAGCTTGGGGAATGGACATCATTGGCCCAATCACCCCACCGTCATCTAGAGGACATTGGTTCATACTTGCAATCACCGATTACTTCTCCAAATGGGCTGAAGTTGTTCTGCTGGCAGAGGTTAAGATATCGAACGTGATTAGCTTCATAAAATATCACGTCATCTATCATTTTGGACTGCCCTAGAGGATTATTCACGACAATGGTTCGCAGTTTACAAGCCACGCTTTTTATTGATTTTGTCACAAAAATTAGATTCAGAACATGACCTCGACAGCATGTAACCCATCGACTAACGGTCTGGCTGAGGTTTTCAATAAAACCTTAATCAAGCTCCTCGAAAAGTTTGTGTCTGCAAACAAACGCGACTGGAATGAAAAGCTTGGCGAGTGCTTATGGGCGTATCGCACCACAATTCAGACGGCTACAGGAAATACACCGTTATCTTTGGTTTATGGGAGCGAGGCAGTCCTTCCATTGGAGATTCAGATCCCCTCACTACGAGTGGACCTTACTTACCGGTTAACGTCGGACGATAACTACTGCCGATGGCTATAAGAGTTGGAAGCATTAGATGAGAAACGTTTACAAGCTCACCAAAGCATAAAGCTCTACCAAGCGCGCATCTCTCTGGCTTTCAACAAGAAAGTCAAACAAAAAATATTCTAAATCGACGATCTCATTTTGGCCATTCGTAGACCAATGGTCATGACTCACAAGACCCCCGGCAAATTCCAGCCCAAATGGGAGGGCCCGTTCATCATCGAGACCGTATTCTCCAATGGCGCGTACCATCTCGCAAAATAAAATGGAGACTTGCTCATGGTGTCTATCAACGGCAAGTTCATCAAGAAATATTATGTCTAAACGACATCTTTCAACTATCTCTCAGATTGTGAGTTATGTACCCTCTGGTATCGCTGAACTTACACTCTGACCTCAAATCTTCCAGATTGTTGAGTTATATACCCTCAGGTACCACTGAACTTACTCTCTGACTACTCCAAATGAATTTATACCTCGTCTCCTGGTCGTATCTATGAACTTCCTGGTCATTTTTTTTCTCCACCAAGAGTTTGCCTCAAAATCTATTACCCATACCACCAGTGCGCAGAAGGGTAATAGGTCCATAAAACTTATCCTAATCTATTACTCGCACCATCAGTGCACAAAAAAGGGTAATAGGTCCACAAAATTTTCCAATGGAGATAAACAACCATGTCTATATTACCTCCGAGTTGTTTTCCCGTCCATCACAAACAAATCACCCAATACATAGAACTTCCACGTTGATAACACCTCTGAGTTGTTCTGTGTATCCCTATTTGGCCTACTCCTACCATGTCCTTATTACCTCTGAGTAGGGAGGCTCTACTTTTGACCCATATTTATCACGTCCTCATTACCTCTGAGTAAATATGTCGGTTTTCTCTCCTCTTATTATCAGTACTCGCATCGCCATTATACAAAATGGTTAATAAGTCCATAAAAATTGTCCTAATCTATTACTCGCACCATCGGTGTACCAAAGAGTAGTAGATCCACAAAATAACATTCAAATCTATTTGCTCGTATTTCTAGATGCACAAAAGGGCAATAGGTCCACAAAAACCCCCCAGTGGGGTGTCCGTTATCAAACACAAAATGCTGTATTAGGCCCTCTAGTACAAGCACCACAAAATACTACAAATAAATAATGGAGTGAACATACCCTGCTTATTCAAAAATTAGTTACATTCATAGGACTACACCTCCAGTAAAGGATCGCATTGAAGTCCAAAAGAAGCAAAATATAAGCTACAACTATAGACAGAAAGAAATACAACGACAAATACGAACGTTTAGTTACATGTACTTCCGAAAATAGTAAGTACATGGCAACCCACGGATCTCTACGGTCAAGGATCATAGTTGTGCTGAGGCATATACCATTTTCTTAGCCATTTCGCATACGAAAGATCTATTTGACTGAGGTCTTCGGCGGGGGCTGGAGGGTCAGAACTCCCAATGCTACTGCCCTCAGACTTGGGCTCCTCCTTTACAGCAGCCTCAATCTTGAGAACAACCCCCTCCCCGATGGATGCCAGCTCTTCTTTTACCCTAACTTTTGGTATCACCTCCTCCTTAGCAAACGATGATTCTTGTTTGATGAAGGGGGCAGCATCTCCTCCTTCACAATGGTCGCAACCCGCGGCATGGATGCTGCAAAAAAAAATCAAAATAATCATATAAAGACAAAATAAATGGACTCTGCTTTTAGCTATGCGGCCTAGACTCATACGGCTCAAACATGAGATACTTAGGCAGCTCAGTCATGAAGTGTTCATGCGGTTCAATCATGGGACACTTATGCGGCTCAGTCATGAGACACTTAGGCGGCTCAATCATGAAGTGCCCATGCGGCTCAATTATGAGGTACTTATGTGGCTCAGCCATGAAATACTCATGCGGCCCAGTAATCGTGCGGGTCAGTCATCATGCCGCCAACCCATATAGTATTCATGCGGCCCGATCATAAAGTGCTCATGCGGCACCTATGAGGCTCAGTCATGAAATGTTCACACAGATCAATCATGAGGCATTTATGCGGCTCAGTCCATGCGGCCCTATCATACAGAACACATGTGGTCCAAATGAGATAGGGCATGCATCGACCAGGCTTAAAGCAGAGGCAGTATATGATAGGCCCGCGCATGAAATTTGTGCTATGGCCATTCAAAATTTCAGTCATCGTCTTTCCACCATCATTACTCTTAAGAGGGAGTTGCACGTCGGGATGAATGGAAGGAACGACTGCCGCTCTCGACGGAGAACCAAGTCTCTTCCCTTTGGCCGCCGCACCGGTCGACCTGGAAGCTTTTGGAGCAATAGCAGAAAATATGATGAAGTCGAAGGAGAAGAAGGTGAAAGAGAAAAATCTCTCTCCGAATGACCCCTATTTATAGAGTTGCTGAAAAGTGCCTCTTCTATTCTCGAGATCATTAAGGATAATGACGACGTTTGGGGACTTTATCCCTAATAACCATCAAGCGTCTCTTCTTTTTTCGAGATCTTTAAAGATAAATGTTGACGTTTGGGGACTTTATCCCTAGTAATTGTCAACTTTATCTCGAAAAGAGATCCACAACCGAATCAAGAAAATTAAATACAGCAGTGACAGGCTGGCAGACTGATGGGGTCTCCCTGCGGCTCAATATTTCCCAACGGCTCGAGATCTTTTTGTGGCTCAAAAATTTCCTGCGACTGAAAGACTTCCTACGGCTTGACATATTTTCATGCTTCTTATTCAAAGTATTCCAAATTTGTAATTTAAAAACTTTGAAGGGGGTCTTGTAGAAGCATGGAAAAGATGGGGTCCATGCGGATTACAAATTGCCGTATATGTACTTTGAGCCAAACAGGTCCGGATAAAGAAAGCTGCATGGCTGATTCAATGGCTTATACGACCCGTCGATAAAACAGCTGCAGAAGAAAGATATGCGGCCAAGAGGAGCAGTTCGTCTGATAAAGCTGACAAGTCCTGTCAAAACTGACAAAAGTGACAGCTCTAACACTTTGACAAAAAGATAAGACGTAAGACGTCACCAAAAGTCGTGTTCATATGCTTTCATGCGGCCAGAAGGAGTACCACCTAAGCCGCATGGTCCTTATACGGCTTAAAAATATGCGGCCCCAAAGTCTCCAAACTTCATGCGGCCAAAGGTGACTGTGACCCAAGCTGCATGAGCTTTATGCGGCCAAAATACAGAATCTATACGGCTTAAATCCTTAAGCTAAATATGCGGGCTAAGGAAGCTTGCGACTTAAGCCGCATGAGTCTCATGCGGCCCCACATGGTCAAAAACTGAGAGACTCATGTGACTCAAAATGATTCCTGCGACAGGATACGTGGCAGGCTGACCAAGTCCTAACTGTCCAGATTTGCTGCAACAAAATCCCAACAAATCGACAGGT
Source organism: Iris pallida (assembly GCA_029216955.1). Taxonomy (NCBI): domain Eukaryota; kingdom Viridiplantae; phylum Streptophyta; class Magnoliopsida; order Asparagales; family Iridaceae; genus Iris; species Iris pallida. The sequence goes on along the minus strand of JANAVB010017999.1, from coordinate 10,908,403 downwards.
GGCGGCCAAAGAGAGGGTCTTCACATGCTAATCAGCCACGTGGCCATAGGCCATCTATATGGCTCCACATACATACCACTATAAATAGCAAGGTGCCACACCCCTGTAAAAAGGATGACAACCTTCAAAAAGACAATTTCTTCAAGAGTTAAAGACTGCGTCAGATAGTCCACGGAGTAAGGCAGAGTTCATAGCACTTTCCCGAGCCTCCACCGTTATCCCCAGAATCAAAACTAAACAATTGTACTTAGATTATTTCCCAGGATTTCTTTCTAGGCTTTCCTTTGTACAAGCGAGTTTGCAATCAATTTCAGTGTTTCTGTAATACCTGTCTTTAACTTTTTTATGGCAAACAGAGACATGTATACGAAGTTCTTCTATGATGTCATCCGGCGGCGACAACATAGAAATTATATACATCGGCTAGTAGACAGGGATAGCAAGGAGGTTTTTGTCGCCATAGATATCCAGACAGAGGCAGTCAGGTATTATACATACTTATAGAATCAATTTGATTATTTAACCGTGTTTCCTAACTTGATATGTAAGAAACTTGTCGCAAAGTTCGACAATAATACCTTGCTAGCTCCGGTGAGGTTAGACGAGATTGAGGCTATTATTAGAAAGGTAGATCCTAACAAAGCTCCTGGACCTGACGGCTTTGGAAGCAAGTATAAGCAACATTGTGCAGAACTTAAGGATCACGTCCTTAAGGTGGTAAGTGATTTTTTTACGCATGGCTGACTACTGCGAGAACTGAATCACACCTTCATTATTTTGGTGCCAAAGAAGGAGGGGCGACGGTCCTGGGAGATTTCAGATCGATTGCCTGCTGTAAATACATCTACAAACTGATCACACATCTCATGTGCCGACATATAGAGCTACTGATGAAGAAGTTGGTTTACCCAACCAAGTTGCCTTCATCTTCATCAAGAAATGTTCGATAGCGAAGAATTGCTTACTGGCGCATGAAGTTGTATGGGAGTTCAACAAATCGGGTGGCAACAAGGCATGCGTCAAGTTGGACTAAAGCAAAGCATATGATATGATCAATAGAGAGTTTGTATGTTAGATCATGATTGCCATGGGTGTAGAAGCATGGAAAATATTACTTTTAGTCCCACATCGGAAAGTAGAAAAAGAAAGGGCTCCCTCCATTCTATAAATAGATCCCCCCTGCCTCCTTTGAAAAGGGCACCAACTTCTCTTCCCTCCTTCCAACTTGGACTCTTCCTACTACGCACCTTCGGGTGCTAAGTCGAAGAAAGTCTAGGGCAGCGCGGGCTTGTCAAGCTCAGTCAGCTACCCCAACCTCTGACCATCAGAGCGTCCCGCTAAGCGGGCCTCTAATGGAAAGTTTTACAGAATTGCCCGTGTCCAGCCCCCGGCAGTAAACGGACAGGGTGGTTCTCAAGAGTCTCCCAACAAAGATCGAGGGCAAGTGCTTTTACTAGCCCCACATCAGGAAGCAAACATGGTGCCAACACACTCGTGTGCTCAGGATACCCGGGCCCACAAAACGAGTGCAAAGGTTGACCGAGATGTCCTTGACTTGCGAGATGTGATCCTTCACAAGCGCAAGGAAAGAAGGGGATTCTCCATGCGGCCCGAAAATCAACATGAAGCTTCATGCGGTTCAAAACCCAGGAATCTTCATACGGCTCACAAAATCCAGGAAGCTTCATGCGGTTCAGAAACTTCATGTGGCTAAAAAATGTCATGCGGCCCAGAAACTTCATACGGCCCAGAAGCTTCATGCGGTTCAGAAATTGCATGCGGCTCAGGATCCCCATGCGGCTCAGGATCTCCATGCGGCTCAGAACAGGAAAACCCATGCGGTTCAAAAACAGACGAGCTTCATGCGACTAAAGAGCATCATACGGTTCAAAAGTCACCAACTTGGACATGCGGCTCAAGCAACACCACGTGGCCTTCTGCGGTTCGCTTCTACAATTAGCCATTAAGTAAAGGCCCTATTTAATGCTCTGACATAAAGAAGAACTGACGGCTCTGACATAAAGCTGCAATAATGACTCTGTCATAATGGTAGACTCCTAGGAAAACGAAGGAAATCTCTGAGACAATCCATCAAACCCCAAAATCCTTCATGCGGCCTTGACACGTGGACAGTCGCATGCGGCTCAGGCAGAGGCCACCCCATGCGGCTAAGGTAGAGGCCACCTCATGCAGCTCAGGCAGAGTCTACCCTATGCGGCTCACGAGGACTATCTTCATGCGGCTTACTGAGAAGCCATCCATCATGTGGTCGCCTACGCTCATGCGGCTCAGATCATTTCCATACGTGGCCAGTCTTATGCGGCTCAGTAGGAAACAATCCTCATGTGGTTCAAATTTTCTAAGTGGCTCGCGGTTAAGACACGTGGCAGAAGATTAGTTTTTCCTGCATCCCTACAGCTAGCAGCATAATGATAGTGGGACACGTGGCATCAAATCGATCAAGATAACCAGGTTTAGTGCCATCCTCATAATTACTGGGATCAAATCAGATCATTTGCAATCATGCAAATTGAACACGTGGCGGCAGATCCGAGCTTGGCATAACAAATCATGAAGATTTATGACAATCATCATTAATTGCCTACAGAGATTTGATGCAATCTACATTAATTATCTAGATTTGCTATAATCAGAATGAAGGGCCCCGATTAATTGATCTCTAACCGCCGACTTCTCAAGGAGGCAATCATTGCAAACCCTAATGATCGTATCCCAATCCAATAAATAGCAAGGTGCCATTCTCTTGCGAAGAGGACTTTTTTCGAAGAGCACCATAGCACCTGGAGAGACCTGAAAAGAGAGAGCAGAGAGACAAAGGCACACAGAGAGCATCCTGAGAGCATTTCTTCCCCGAAGCCAAGGCTACATCCGATCGTCCAAGGAGTAAGGCAGAGCTGTCGTCGTTTTCCCGAGCCTCTACCGTCACCCCCCAGAATCTAAAATAAACAATTATACTTAGATTACTGTACCTAGGTTTTCGTCCCTAGGCTTTCTTTGTACAAGCAAGTTTGTATCGTGAAGTAAAAGTCCGGTCCTCCGATAATTGTTCTGTTCTTTTATATTTCAGGGAAAACACGATGGTGACTCTGCTGGGGACAAACTTCTCTACGGCTGAGGAGTTGGTGATGCAATCGGATACCGCCAAACTTGGCTCCACACAATAGAAGATGGTCGTCCGCTTCGACCAACAGGCGTTTGAAAAAATGCTCTCCGACGGAAGCGTTGGCCCGGTCCAGAAGCGACCCCGCATGAAAAAAGCTCACAAGGAGTGGAGGCTAAAGTTATTTGCTCCTCCCCAAGCTCTGGATGGAGTACTCTCTGCCGCCCAAGACGGCGAAGGCAGCTCTCATGCGGCCCCACTTCAAGCCATAGAGGACTCTGCTGTCCCCAAGTCCGGCAGAGGAAAGCACTACGATACTAGACTTGTAGGGGCAAAGAGTGATTCTATGTGCTCCAGGAAGAAGCCGAACAAAGGCACTAGCAGCAAGACGAAGACTCATGCGGCCGAGATTGCCAGCCGCATGAATGATGGCCATGCGGTCGAAACTGCCAGCCAAATGCATAACACTCATGCGGCTAGGATTTCCAGCCGCATGGAGAAGACTTATGCGGCTGAGACTTCCAGCCGCATGAAGAAAGCCCATGCGGCTACGACTGCCAGCCGCATGAAGACTGTTGATTCCAGCCGCATGCCGCCTGCTCCACGCGGCTCAGTCTTCGACCGCCTCTCCTATGGTCCTGATCTCTCGTGCTTCCGAGAAAACATGTCTGTCTCTCTCCAGCACCACTTAGACTCTTCCTACTATGTGCCCTCATGCACTAGAGTAAAGAAGTCTAGGGCAGCGCGAGCTTGGCGAGCTCAGTCCACTGTCCCGACCTCTGACCATCCGAGCGTTCCACATACTGTTATACGGGCCTCTGATGGAAAGTTGTACAGAACCACTCGAGTCCAGCCCCCGTACGACAAACAGACGGAGTGGTTCCCAAAAGTCTTCCAAAATCTAGGGAGCAAACATGGTCGTTCCGAACCCATCTAACTTGCGTGAGGCTATCCTCCACAAACGCAAGGAAAGAGAAGAGACCTCGATGTGCAAAGAATCCTCCCACAGACGTCACTGCACCCAAGTCATCGTCAACTGCTGTTGCAATAAAGCGACGGTACGAGAAGATCGACAGTCCGTCTTCCAAATACTGCAACAACCATGTTCAGAGGATGAGGCACTTCCCGTCGTCTCCTGCAACTCTGCTCAGAAAATCCTCGCCGATGGAAGAGGAAAGAAGATAAGCATTTCCAGCCCAAAGATTTCAACCACTGTGACTAAGAGACTGTCGTCTAAACGGTTGTCCACCACCGGAGTTTTCCAAGATACCCATTCAAAGACAAAATCTGCTACAGTGGAAGATTCATCATCCATATCACTGAGGGTTGCTGGAACTGGGGATAGCACTCCTCCGAACCTCCACGACAATTCGATGTTCCAAGGAGACAAGCTGGAGGAAACAACTCTCCCATTAGATGCAGCAAATCCCAACGTCCCCGAGGACGTCCACAATTCCCAAGATGAGCTGAACTCGAAAGCTGGGGGTACTGTTCCTTCTGAGTCTGAATTAGAGAAGAATATTCCCACATACCCCGATGACTTCTCGGTACAGGGGTATAATTCGGAGTGTGCGTCATCCACCGTCCCTTCCACTTCTACTCATGTCAGGATGGCTTTCATGACAAACGACGAACAGGATGCTCCCAGTGATCGCCAACGCATCGACACTCTAGAGGCCATACTGCGCACTTTGGTCAAATCCGTGGACGAGATCAAAGCAGCCCTTCCTACTCTGCAAGAAGGGACGGCTGGCCAAACAAACTTGGGTCCCACTGCCAATGCAGACTCAAACTCAACGATACCAAACCCGGGCAATAATCTTCCTGAAATGTCGGCTCCTACCGCTGCAGACGAGGCCAGGGAGGCGAGAAGAGAGGTCCAGGAGCTCCGGGCCATGTTCCACACCCGAGAAAATTGCCAAGACCTCAGGATACGACAACTGTATCCCGCTGCGTGGAGAGACGTTCCCTTCCCACCAAAGTATAAACCATTCCACATCAATCCATATGATGGGAAGACCTCTGCAAGTCGGTACATCACTTACTTAGAGGTCACCACCGACCATCTGCTCCATGACGATGCCATCCTTACACGATTATTCATCGGGGCATTGGAAGGGGTCGCCTTCGACTGGTACCGTAACCTGCCAGACAACTGCATCCACTCTTTCGCCAACTTCAAGCGCATGTTCTTAGAGAGATTCTACGAAGTAGGACAGGACATCACAATGTCCACCCTCATGGACGTCGTTCAAGGAGAGAAAGAGCTGACAAGGAACTATATTGAGCGGTTCCGCCAAACCGCCATGAAGTTGCCGTCCGGTAATCCGAATTCCTCCTTAATTGAAATTTGCCAAAAGAGACTGTTTCCAACAATCAGCCTCTGGATGGGTGAAAGTCAATTTAAGGACTGGAAGACGTTTATCATCAGTGCCACTAGCACTGAAGACAGGTTGAAGAAGGCTCGCCAACTGGGATTACACATCTCGGAGGGAAAGGACAAGGGCAAGCGTCCTAATACCAACAACAAGAATGGGGGTAGCTCCTCCAACAATTAGGACAACAAGGACAAGCAGGCTATGGTGGCCGATACAGCCCAGAAACCTGAGTCAAAACCGGCAGACAAGCAGTGGCCACAAATGACCTACTCCTTCGAAGACGGCCATGTCAAGCCCATCTTGGACATGCTCATACAAGGAGATAGAATTCAGCTCCCTCCACCAAGACGGGAACCTCGGCCGGCGAAAATGGAGAGCCCAAAGTACTGCCATTACCACCGCTACGTCCACCATGCTACACATGACTGCTACCAACTAAAGCGATACATCCAACATCTCATCGATTCGAAGGCTCTGGCCATTGATTTCGAGGAGGTAACCGTGGCAGCCAACATGGTATCCGTACAGTTTGGCAGCTTTCTTCCGACAGAGACTTAAGACGGCGTGATACCCATCCCTCGGGCGACAATGGAGATTGCTAATCTTCCACCTCCTCGAGATCAGGCTACTGGCCTGATACCCCTCACCACGTTATGAGGGAAGGTCATGTGGGTCCATCCAGATTTGGTACCAGAAGTGACTCAGTCCACACCACCCTCTATTGGCAAAAAGGGGAGTAGAAAGGTCAGATCCTGCCACACAATCTCGACAGATGTCGAAGAAGCCACAGCTATCGTCACTCGATCTGGTGGTCAATCCCAACCTACGCCAAATAACTCGCCTGAAGAGCATCAGTCGGCCACTGCTGACACTCCGGGACCTTTCCAACCTCCAACGACCGACAAGCCTAGGCCGAAGGAGACTCTCTTTGACAAATCCTTCCGAAAAGAGGTACCTCATGGGCTGGAAAGACCCTACAACTTTGACATCTTGGCGCAATTGGCCAACACACCGGCCAAATTGTTATTATACGAGCTCCTGAGACTCTCCAAGGATGTTCGTACGGCTTTGAACGACGCACTCCAGAACGCCGACGCATATCTAGCTCAGGTCAACCTCACGGGAAAGAGCCCGCCTGCAGATCTCTAAGACAGCGCTTGCATAGAAGCGATGCCCAACATTATCTTCACTCCGCAGGACATGCTCATCAAAACCAACATGCACGATCGTCCGTTATGTTACACTGGATACATCGGCAACGTAAAGGTGGATCGGATGCACATTGACCCTGGTTCTTCCATAAGCATCACCCTGAAGGGTCTATTACATCATCTCCGTATTCCTATGCATCGCCTGACACCAACAAGCACCGCCATCAGCGGTTTTAATTCGGGCAGGAGCTACCCGATTGGGAAGATTAGCTTGAAGTACCAAATTGGCGATCTTCAGTCAGAAGTAACCTGTTACGTCATAGACGTGGATACTTCCTACAATATCCTCTTGGGGCATCCCTGGATACACGATTACATGATCGTGCCCTCCATGCTGCACCAGTACTTCAAATATGTCAACAAACACGGATTCATGAGGACAGAATTTGCCGACATCGATCCCTTCAAAGGGGTCGAATCCTACTACTCAGACTCTTGCCTATACGAAAAGTCGAAGAGGCTCCTTAGTGAAGGAGATGTGCAAGCTCGTATTGAGACGGCCACAGGATCAGAAGAACCTCTAACGATCCATCTCCAAGCTCGTAAACCCGGCAAGTCCGCACCCCTTACGGTCGTTCTGCGTAAGGACGCAATCAGCCTCTCGGTACAAGAAGGGCAAATGATAATCCGGCTGCCAAGGTCCGGCCAAGCGCCAAGACCCACAACGGAGCCACTGACAGTCAGACTGCCTAGAGTTGGCCGGCCACAAACGGAGAAGCTCAATCCCTCTGACAAGTCAATGACGATACGTCTTCCCAAAAAGAATTGTCAGCCTGATGCAAAGTCTGAGGCTTCTAGCGAGCCAACCACTCCCCGCCCAGCATCGAGTACCAAATTGGAGGTTGCTAGTTTACCAACGACTCTACGTTCTGCTCTACCAGCGGAACCCCTAATGATCAATTTGCCCAAGTCATCCTCTCAGTCTTCATTTATACAAAGGGTGGCCGAAGAAGAACCAGAACTGGCCAAGTATGTGGCCGCTCATACTGATGTTCCATCTGCAGATGATGTAATCCTGCTAGAAAAGGTACCTTACTTCATCAATAAAGGGCTATCTTTGAACTACATCGAGCTTAATAAGCTTTGTACAATGTATGCTATGGCACACGGTATAGGCGCTCACCTACACACACAGGTGACAAATGTTTACACCGTAAATTAGCTCACTCCCGTGGAAGACGCTTACTGTATAATCGAGGGAGGAGACCATCCAATCATCTTCGGTCGAAAGAATGATCCACAATCCATCACCATAGAAGAAGTCGACCTCGAATCAGACGCCGGGAGGCTGCCTCTCTATCTATATAGCCCCCAATCCAAATATCTCATACAAAAAATAGGGGTATAATCTGGAGACTACGTCAGATTTGAAGTACGACACTGGTCGACGATTACCTTTAAAGTCGCCAGTCCCGGCTGGCAAACCATAAGACTACTACAACAAGACCCGATGCGGACTGGGATACGTTACGCCTACAACGACCCCTGAGAGCTCAGATGAGGAATGCGACTGGCAGTCACACTCAACCGGATTACCAACTTCTGAATCGGATATCAGTATCGGGGATGTATTCAGGCAGGTCTTGTCTGTCAACATGGCGTTCGCAGATGCTTACGAAGAAGGTGAATACTTCTCTAAAGTTCTCGAATTAGAGCCGTGGGCCCAACAGCTGGATACGTAATGGAAGAAGCGGTTTGAACAAAGAGAGCCACCTACTGAAGATGAGGTCATGCAAGTGGATCTAGGCAGCAACTCTTCTCCAAAACCAATCTTCATTAGTAAAAGCCTGACAGGCGAAGAGCGAGAATCGCTACTGGAACTCGTCAAAGAATATATTGATGTGTTTGCCTGGAACTATGAAGACATGCTAGGGTTAAATCCCGATATTGCTCTTCACAAACTCAATATTCTGCCAGATGCAAAGCCAGTCAAACAACAACAACGACGCTTCCGCCCAGGCATCATGGATGCGATCGAAGCCGAAGTCAACAAGCTGATAGCCAGCGGCTTCTTTCGTGAGGAACAACATCCGGACTGGGTCGCCAATATAGTACCGGTCCTCAAGAAGAATGGGAAGATTCAAATCTGTATCGACTTCCGCAATCTGACCGAGGCATGCCCCAAAGATGAGTTTCCCCTCCCTATCACAGAAATCTTGATTGACAACACCTGCGGCTTCGAACGTATGTCGTTCATGGATGGCTTCTCGGGGTACAACCAAATTAAGATGTCTCCCGACGATGAAAAGCATATATCGTTTCGAACACCAATAGGCACATTTTGCTACACAGTCATGCCTTTCGGTTTAAAGAACGCTGACGCCACCTATCAGAGAGCTATGAGCATCATTTTCAGGGATCACTTGTGCAAGGCCGTGGAGTGCTATGTAGACGACATCGCCGTCAAAAGCTGCTCTAAGGAAGATCATCTCTATGATCTAAGAACAGTGTTCAACCTAATGCGAGCGCACAATTTGAAAATGAACCCCACGAAATCCTTCTTGGGTGTATCCAGCGAAAAGTTCTTGGGTTTCATCATCACCTCCCAGGGTATCCACGTAGACCCTGAGAAGACAAAGGCAATCATGGAGATGGGTCCTCCGAAAAATCTCCGAGAACTCCGAGGCCTCCAAGGGAGGTTAGCTTACATCAGGAGGGTCATTTCCAACCTTTTTGGGCGATGTCAGCTATTCACCCATCTCATGAAGAAGGGCATCTCATTCCTATGGGACGAAGAATGCTAACGTGCCTTCGACAACATCAAAGAATATTTGTCGAACCCTCCAGTCCTGGTGGCCCCGTTTGCTGGAAAACCATTCCTGCTCTATGTACGAGCAATAGAGCATTCCCTCGACGCTCTGCTAGTACAAAACAATGATGCAGGCCATGAGCAAGCTATATATTACCTCAGCTGAATGATGATCGGGCCAGAGTACCGATATACCACCGTGGAGAAGGAATGCCTCGCCCTGGTATTCGCCATTCAAAAGACACGACACTATGTCACGGGACAAACCATACATATGATATCACGAGTCAACCCCCTCAGGGTCCAGGGGCACTCAGCTCTCGCCTTGCTACATCGGCAATATAACTGTCCCCCTACCATATGATCTTCGTCCCGTAAAAGGCAGTTAAAGGTCAAGCTCTGGCAGACTTTTTAGCAGCCCACCCAGGCCCGGAGTCGGCCAGAATATACGAAGACATCCCAGATGAGGTCGCCGACTCGCATGCAACCTCTCACGATGATATATGGCAAATGTTCTTCGACGACGTCTCAAGGACCGGACCTAAGGGCAACATCGTCGTTGGAGTCGGGGTGGTACTGGTTTCGCCTTCCAGATTTGTGATCAATCGCGCTTACTCCCTCACAGAACCCTGCTCTAACAATGAGGCCGAGTACGACGCTTTAGTTATTGGTCTCTAACTTGCAAGAGAGCTGGAGGTAGAATATCTTGAAGCATACGGCAATTCACAGTTAATCGTCAATCAGATCCGGGGTTCATACGAGGTTCTCCATGAAGACATGATCCCCTATCACCAAATAGCGATCAACATCATCTCTTCATTTGAAGCGTTCTTCATCGAACACGTCCCCAGACTCCAAAATATCGAAGCCGATGCCTTGGCTGGCCTTGCCGCTTCCCTAGCAGTTCCAAACTATGCTCATCAATCGGTGGATATGATAGGCCATGAACTGGTCTGTCCCAAGAACAATGTTCAATTTGTGGCGAGTTATTTCGCTTAGACGATCGACAAAGCACAAGACTGGAGACAACCATTTATTAACTTCGTATTCTATGACATTCTGTCGGAGGATCGAAAGAAAGCTACCTCTATCTGAAGGCGTTCTCTCAGATTCTTCTACGATACAGAGACAAAAATGCTATATTGTCGATCCTATGATGGATTATTGCTTTGATGTTTGTCAAACACAGAAGCCAAAGAAGCCGTACGCGAATCTCATGATGGTGTCTACGGGGCCCATCAGCCTAGCCCAAAATTGTAAGATCATCTTTGCCGAATGGGCTACTACTGGCCCACGATGGTAGCAGATGCGATAGACTATGCAAGAAAGTGCAAAGCCTGCCAAGTCCACGTAGACTTCATCCACCAGCCATCTGAATTTCTACATCCGACAGTGGCGTCCTGGCCATTCGAAGCATGGGGAATGGATATCATCGGTCCGATCGCTCTACCTTCTTTCCGAGGACATCGCTTCATACTTGCCATCACAGATTACTTCTCCAAATGGGCGAAAGCTGTTCCGCTTGCAGAAGTGAAGACTTCAAACGTGATCATCTTCCTCAAGCATCACGTCATTTATCGCTTTGGACTGCCCCGAAGGATCATCCACGATAATGGTCCGCAGTTCGCAAGCCACGCCTTCTATCGGTTCTGCGACAAGCATCGCATCCAGAATATTGCTTCAATACCATACAATCCGGCAGCGAATGGGTTGGCAGAAGCATTCAACAAAATAATCATCAAACTTCTCAAGAAATTCGTATCGTCCAACAAATACGACTGGAACGAGAAGCTTGGTGAATGCTTATGGGCGTACCGTACCACAGTCCGAACAGCCACAGGAAACACACCATTCTCCCTGGTGTATGGGAGTGAGGCAGTTCTCCTATTGGAGACTCAAATACCCTCGCTCCGCGTCGCTCTCACTTACCAATTGACGACAGACGATAACTATCGTCGTCGGCTACAAGAGTTGGAGGCCTTAGATGAAAAGCGCCTCTTGACTTAGCAACGAATCGAGCTTTACCAAGCTCGCATCTCCGGAGCCTTCAACAAGAAGGTTAAAATCAGAACATTCCAAGTGGGCGATCTCGTTCTGGCAGTTCGGAGGCCGATGGTCATGACTCACAAAACTACCGGCAAATTCCAACCAAAATGGGAAGGTCCATTTATCATTGAGGCTGTATTCTCCAACGGTGCTTACCGCCTCACAAAACAAAATGGAGACTTGCTCATGTTGCCCGTCAACAGCAAGTTCCTGAAGAAATATTATGTCTAAACGACATTCTCCCAATTCCAGATTATTGAGTTATGTACCCACCGGTACCGCTGAACTCACATCCTCCAGAAATTTTAGATTATTGAGTTATGTACCAGCCAGTACCGCTGAACTCACATTCACAAAATCTCATATGATTGAGTTATGTACCCGTCGGTACCGCTGAACTCACAGATCCCAGATTATTGAGTTATGTACCTGTCGGTACCGCTGAACTCACACACTTACAGATCCCAGATTATTGAGTTATGTACCCGCCGGTACCGCTGAACTCATATTCCAAATTCTAGATTATTGAGATATGTACCCGCCGGTACCACTGAACTCACATTCACAAAATCCTAGATTGCTGAGTTATGTACCTTCCGATACCGCAGAACTCACATTCTCCAAATTCGAGATTGCCAAGTTATGTACCCTTCCGTACCGCTAAACTTATATTCTCTAAATTCCAGATCGCCGAGTCATGTACTCTTTCGTACGGCTGAACTCACATGCCGACTCCAACTCTCCCAGATCATCGAGTTATGTACCTGCAGGTGCCTCTGAACTTACATTTCGGTCACTCTTTCAGATAATAAGTCATGTATGACCATACCTTTGGACTTATTTCTCTGAAAGAGCTCCCCCCTCATGATCCACTACCCGCACTCTCAGTGCACAAAAAGGGTAACAGATCCACAAAATTTTCAAAACGACCACGTCAATGTTACCTCTGAGTCATTTCACTTCCGCCAAAAATAAATCACCCCTCTACATAGAACTTCCATGTCCTCATTACCTCTGAGTCGTCCTATGTACCCCTTCATGGAGCCCACTCCTGCCATGTCCTCATTACCTCTGAGTAGGAAGGCTCCATCGAAGAAACCCTCATATTTGCAATGTCCTCATTACCTATGAGTAAATATGTTGGTTCTCCCTTGACTTATTATCTGTACCAAAAAAACCCCCAGGGTACGCTAAAGATAATAGGTCCACAAATGTCCTCTGCTGACCACAAATATCCTTCGTTGAGTCCACTCCTGCCATGTCCTCATTACCTCTGAGTAGGAAGACTCCGCGGTAAAACCCCCATACATGCCATGTCCTCATTACCTCTGAGTAAGTATGTTGGTTTTCTCTCTCGTCTTATTTGTAGGACCGTTGAGCACCTCTAGAGGGGGGGTGAATAGAGTGTGTGTGTGTGCAGCAGAAAATAATCACCAATTAAAATCTTAAGTAATAACTATGGCATATAAAAGACGGTAAATAAATACAGTAAAGTAAGAGTCAAGAATTCAAACTCAGTGACACAGCGATGTATACTGGTATCCCTCTGAGAGGACTAATCCAGTCTCGAGTACTCTTGCTCGATGTTAATCCACTATGGCACAAGCTTTAACTGAGTGCTTGCAACTCTTACAATACCGTGCTTGGTGACAAGTGCACGACCGACTTCACAACACCGTGCTTGATGACGAGCGCACGACCAGCTCCACAACACCGTGCTTGGTGACGAGCGCACGACCGACTCCAGAAGGCAATTGGAAAACTGGAACGTTTTCTGAATACAACCTTCGATACAACTCTTCAATACCAAACTCTAGATTAAACAGAAACTGTACTGGCTTGGCTAAGAGTCGTAAAGGCTTAGATATGAAAGTAAAAGCTCAGAACACTTTAGATAGAGAAGATAAGAGATAAAATTGGATTGTTGAAATGAAAGGTAATCTCAACTCTATTTATAGTGTTTTTGGGAAACCGAACTCGGGCAGAGTTCGGGCAGAGTTCGGATGCTAGGATTTCGCATACGAACGTTGGATGCAGATTTGGTGGGAACTAAAATTCAAATAACCCAGACCGAACTCGGGCCGAACTCGGACCGAACTCGGTCAGAGTTCTGTCAGAGTTCTGCTAGTTCAGAACAGTAAGGAATAAACCAAATTTGCATAGGTTTTGGGCTTTTTGGAATTGTGGATTTTTGGGATACTTAGGTAGGCTTATTTTTGTTTATGGACTGAGAAAAACCTAAGCCAGTACCGATCCGATCAATCTCACATTTTTCCTAGACTCAAATAAAAGGAAAAATACAGAATAAATATGAAAACTAATAGCCCTTTTGATGACGTCTTTTTCCTGACATAGAAGACGCATTTTTCCTTGACGGCAATTGTCCAAAGATAAACAGATCTGAAAATCTGAATACCTTTCGGGGGCTTCGCCCCCGAACCCCTGATGGGGGGCGCTGCCCCCTCGACCCCTGTCCGCTGACCGGGCAGCGGAACCCCCGATGCGAGGCCCCGGATAGGTCGTTGGGCAGTTCTGAGAAATCTCCTTGTATAACGCCGTCTTTGGCCCATTAATAATTCTTTGTTGCATATGTCCTGGTTTGATCATGCTTACTGTTTGTCTGTAAGTACATGTTAGACGAACAAAACAGTATATGATGCAGTATGATATAAGCATAACAATATGATATAGAACATTTAGGACAATGCTATGTTTAAGTAGCATGAATATTAGTGACATCACTAGTTAAACTTAATTGATTAGCCATATTCAAAAACATGATATAATCAATGGGCTAACAATCTCCCCCTTTTTGATTATGGCAAATCGGTTAAGTTTAAGATATATACAATAGATGCATGTATCACTAATAAACACATATTACTAAAAACTTTGCTATTGCTAACTTAAACTTATTTCTCCCCCTTTGACATGATCAAAAATAAGCTCCCCCGTAAAAAGAGATAAAACAAACTCAAGCATAAGTACAGGAGGAAGGCAAAATAATAATAATAATAATAATAATAATAATCATGATCAAGGATTAGGAGAACAGTGTGACGACAAGTTAAAAAAATTGCATAACTAAAGTAGAAAAACTTGTCAAAATAGTTGGTTGAACTTTAAACAAGGAACATTGAAATCAAACAATACATAGTTTACCAACTAGAAATCCAAAAATGATATTCAAAACTCAATATTATGATAAATATAACTCTAGTTTTGAAATATACCAATAAAGGATTTCAATAAGAAATAGATATCAATATAGCAGAAATCAATCATTGGTCATAAATAAATCATGAGAAATGCACAGATCTAGTATATACCAAATGAGACTTTTAACAATGATCACAAAAATATATGATTCATAATTTGCCCATACAAAGTAGTGAATCAATTCCATAAAGCGTATAATCATCGAAAAGAGATCAAAATAAGTATACTAGAATCTATGCAAAATCTATACCAAAGTTCATGCATTTGAATTCAATTTACCTTAGCATGATATATGAATATCCATTAGATAAACATCAAGTTAATGAAGACAAAATACTTGAGAAGGAGAAATTCAGTCGACTTGAATGCTCCCCCGCAAAGTATGAAACGTCTAAGTATAGATAGTCATGAACTTTGAGATAAAATCTCAATAAGAAAAGCCAAATCAGTTTAAGCTCAAAGGAATAATCAATAAATTAAATTACTTTTGGCATGATAACTTTTAGAAACAAAAAAAAATGAGAGAGTTAAAAAATAAATATTAAATATATTCTCTCATAACCTCAATACAAATCCAATTATCATGAACAACTCAACAAAATATTTTAAGTAAAAGAATATATGTCCATGATGAACTAGGTATACCACATATTAAGGGCATAAAATAATTGAAACAATTAATTTGCTCCCCCTTAAAATATGTGTATATAGTTAAAAAATAATAATTTATATGCATAAAATAGATAAAATAAATAATCAAAAGATCTAAGGGATATCCAAGATATGCATCTTTTCTTTACTTAGATCAAACGCATATAAAATTCCAAACTCAAAAACAAATATCATCTTTAGGCAAATAAAAGAAATATCCAATAAATAAATGTTGAAAGATGAACAACGAAAATATATCTCCAATATATATAAAAAAAATCAAGACATTAAAAGATTTTGAAAACTGTCTTTAATAATAACATTTGATTACCGGACAGATTCAATAAATCAAAAAGAATCAAAAGACTTTTTCTTAAAAATATGGAATTTATTGTGAAAAACTGTCTTAATAAATGTTCGAATGCGTCCATTTAGTCCTCAGACTGAAAGCTGGTGATTCGAATCACGGAAACAATTACAATAAAAGAATCCATAAATAATAAATAAATTCATTTGAACAACTAAACATAACCTGATAAATGTCCAAAGAAAAGTGTATTATAGAAATATGTCATGTCAAGGGGATAATTGACTTGAAACAATTAACTACTCCACCTTTACATGGTTATATCCAAAAATAATAGTATAGATAAAATTTAAGAATTTCGGAGACATATTTCTAGAAGTAGAAAGTTAATCCAAAAATAGTAGGTCTTCTTATCAAAGTTCATTTCTTTCCTTTTTAAAGCCTTTGCACGGTGTCCACCTGACAACCGTAAGGTTAAAGAAAAGAAACGCTTTGAGAGAGAGACTCAATATACTTGACTTCTCCCCGCAAAGAATTACTGCTATAGGCAGTTAGTAACTTGAATAAGAAGATAATAATATAAAGCTTAAAATCATGAATATTACACAAGCTAAAGATGAAATAACAATACCATAATATTCAATGAGTAGTCACGAATACGAAAAACAATCATCTTTAGACAAAAGAAGAAATATCCATTAAATGAACATTTAAAAATAAAAATAATCAAAAGATATTTCAAATTAGCATGATGAATAATCGTATAAGTCAAAAGATGACATTAATTGATCTATGCTATAGAATCTCACAATCGACAAGATAGATCAACATGTGCTACCTTTTGTAAAAATAAATCATTAAATAATATTATTCATGAAATCTAAAATTCAAAATCCATCAGATAATAATTGCAATTAGATCTAAATAAATCTTTAGTTTATAAAGTATTGATCAATCTTAGGTTAGCTGTAGAGGTACTGTCCCAGCTAACGGAAGTTCACCGGGGAACACTTAAGTACCGCTTCGCTTCGACCGTAGTCGTGGTGACAGACAGACCTTTTGTAGGCTTGTACCCAAAATAAATCTCTTCTTTAATAACCGAGGATTTAAAAAGAATTAGTGCAATATGAAATAAATTATATTCTATGGACTTAAAAATCTTAGAACAATGTAGCAAACAGCATAAGATGTATCAATTACATTAATCCATATGTGCTACAAAATTATTGGGTAACAATAAAATATAAACACATTAATAAATCAAAATGTAAGACCTAGATACGTTGATGTATTCTGGAACCTAGGAGATTTGACAACACCTTGGACCCAGAACTAGATAATAGTTGCAAGTAGACCTTATTAAATCTTAAGTCTATAAAGTATTGATTACTTTGGGTTAGCTGTAGGGGCCGGTTCCCAGCTAGCGGTAGTCCGAAGACTAGTGCACCGTGTCGCTTCAGGATATTTACACCTGTATGACAGAAGGACCCTTTCGGCTTGTTCCCAAAATAATTTCTACTCTTAAGAACTTAGATTCAAAGGAATATATGCAGTATCATCGAACATCGTCGAAATCCAGAATTCCTAAAGTAAATACCCAAGAAATGGTTTATCAAGATCAAGAAAAAAATATTTCAATAAGAGTCATGTATCCAAAATGTCAACCAAAAAGCCAAGAAAAACATACATCATTAAAAGAGGCTTTGAGGAAGAAGCTAATAAAGAGAAATATATGAATTTGTTCAAAGTAATCAATAGCTTAAATATGAGATAAGCACAAGTTTGAAACTACTTTTCAAAATAATATAAAATAGAACTTGAACTTAACTCATATATCCCCATAAAGATATTTATACAAAATTATATATCAATAAAATATATGAGCAATAAATGACAATATATGAAGTACTCATGTATCCTTAATAAACCTTGAAAAAATTATCACAAGATCAAGAACATGTATAAATATGCTTTATCAGACAAAGATTTAATTGATTCATAAGAAATTAATCAAAATAAAATATGAGAATCAATAGTAAATATATTATGCAAGCACAAGGTTAACATAAAAGTATATGTATATACTTTTCAAGTAAATAGGAGACTTGTGCTAAACATACATACTCAAAAAATACCGATCAAAGTAAATATGACATGTTAATGACAAATCGATAAGAAGTGACCATTAAAAATATTAAAGACAAAGAGTCAAAAGCATAAACCAACAACAAAAGCTTCTATGGACTAGAGTGGTATGCAACTTCATAGATGAATACTACGAGTAAAGAGCATACCTAGATAAATGTGTCACACTAATAAAAAATAAAATACTATATAGTGTGAACTAAACATTTAAGCTAAACAGCTAGTCAAACTAGGATTATGTCTCATATCAATTCAAACAATAAACAATTAAAAGATATCAATGAGATCTAATAGCAAGAAATTAATAAGAACATGCTAAATATTAAAAACTATTTAGAAAGCATGTTACCGAAGTGGTTCTAGTGACCACACTTCTGTTGGTGCAATTGCATGGAAGATGACCTTTGTAGCTTTGCAATCACCAACATGTTCCATGGTTCTATTTGATATGATAAGCTTCACCTGCAATATTAGGTGAAGACTTTGGTATCCAATACTTGGATCCAGATTTGTTAGCTTTGGGAATCCATTTGCACAAGTTCATATCAACTAGTTTTCTAATCTGACAATGATTAGAAACATGTCCATTCATACCACAATAATGACAGAAAGTATTAACATTAGGGCTATGTGCAGCAGTATGAGAACGTGCGGTGTGATATGATGTACGTGGATACTTGTAATAAAAAGCATGGTTGTGTAAAGCTTTAGCTTTGCTTGCTTCCTTTCTAGATGATATGTCGTGTGTGACTTTGTGATGTGCTAAGTGTCTCGTGTTAGACTGAGTCGTAGGTTGTACTACCTGCTTTCCCAGTCTAATCTCTAACTTTTTAGAGTTAGCACAGATCTCATCATATTGAGCAAAAAGAGCATCAATTCTACATGAAGCAATAGAATACTTCTTCTTTTTCGATTCTAATTCCTCCTTAAGTTTAGCATTTTCTTGAGAGCTTTTCTCAATGCATTCAAGTGCCTCATGCAATCTAAACTCAAGTGTGGAAATCTCAGTAGAATTATCAGAAGTAGAAGTGTTTCTAGCATCATTCAATAAGCAAGTCAGCTTTTCATTCTCAAGCTTATAGCAGAGAATATCCTTTTTAGCTTGCTTATACTTATCTAATACTTTCTTGTATTCTTCTAACAGATCACTGAAAGCATCAGATAACTCATCATAAGAAAATTCATTCTCTTCAAGAAGGGAATTATTCTGTACCTCGTTAGATAATGCCATTGAGCATAAATTTGCAGCTTGATGAGGTCTCTCTTCTTCTTCAGAATTTGTTGCTTCACTTTCACACCATATGCCCGTGGTAGCGTACTTGTGAGATGATGATCTTTCTTCTTTTGATCGTTCGTAGTGGCTCTCCTTTCTAGAAGTAGTACAATCTTCTTGGATGTGGCCTATCTTCTTGCGGTTGTCACATACAAGCTCTTCTTCATATATAGGGTTGTGTTGAACCTTAAATCTCGATGCCATTATGCACACATTTGCATTATTATAAAGACTATCCTCTTCTCTGGAATCGCTAGCACTGCTTTCGTACCTGCACTCATAAGTAGCTTCAAGAAGTTTTCAAATTTTATGTGATGTTGTGCAAGTAATAATGAGATTGAATATATTGAAGTCTACAGCACAATAGAAAGCATGCTTTGCTTTTGCATCAAGGCTAGCTAACTTCTTCTCTTCCTCTGTGTAACTATAATAAGGCTTGTTAATAATAGAGGATGTGAGAATAGAAGTGATAGTAGGCTTTTGGTAGCTATTGACAACAATTGACCATAAGTCAAAGTCTTGAGACTTCAGGTACAAGCTCATCCGTGTTTTCCAATAACTATAGTTCGTTCCATCAAATAGTGGGAGTCTATTTGTGGATTGCTCTTCAGTTGTGAAGTACATACTTGCCATGTGTGATATAGTGACCTATGTAACAGCAGTTATATAATAACAATATTACCTTGCTTTACCTGTATAACCCGCTCTGGTAATGAGGATCTGCTCCAAGGATGTTAAGCCAAATAATAGAGTCCTTGCTAGTATACCAATTGAAGGAGCAATTAGTATAAGCAAAAATATCTCTATAAGGAGCACTAGCTCTGATACCAATTGTAGGACCGTTGAGCACCTCTAGAGAGGGGGTGAATAGAGTGTGTGTGTGTGCAGCGGAAAATAATCACCAATTAAAATCTTAAGTAATAACTATGGCATATAAAAGACGGTAAATAAATACAGTAAAGTAAGAGTCAAGAATTCAAACTCAGTGACACAGCGATGTATACTGGTATCCCTCTGAGAGGACTAATCCAGTCTCGAGTACTCTTGCTCGATGTTAATCCACTATGGCACAAGCTTTAACTGAGTGCTTGCAACTCTTACAACACCGTGCTTGGTGACAAGTGCACGACCGACTTCACAATACCGTGCTTGATGACGAGCGCACGACCAGCTCCACAACACCGTGCATGGTGACGAGCGCACGACCGACTCCAGAAGGCAATTGGAAAACTGGAACGTTTTCTGGATACAACCTTCGATACAACTCTTCAATACCAAACTCTAGATTAAACAGAAACTGTACTGGCTTGGCTAAGAGTCGTAAAGGCTTAGATATGAAAGTAAAAGCTCAGAACACTTTAGATAGAGAAGATAAGAGATAAAATTGGATTGTTGAAATGAATGGTAATCTCAACTCTATTTATAGTGTTTTTGGGAAACCGAACTCGGGCAGAGTTCGGGCAGAGTTCGGATGCTAGGATTTCGCATACGAACGTTGGATGCAGATTTGGTGGGAACTAAAATTCAAATAACCCAGACCGAACTCGGACCGAACTCGGACCGAACTCGGTCAGAGTTCTGTCAGAGTTCTGCTAGTTCAGAACAGTAAGGAATAAACCAAATTTGCATAGGTTTTGGGCTTTTTGGAATTGTGGATTTTTGGGATACTTAGGTAGGCTTATTTTTGTTTATGGACTGAGAAAAACCTAAGCCAGTACCGATCCGATCAATCTCACATTTTTCCTAGACTCAAATAAAAGGAAAAATACAGAATAAATATGAAAACTAATAGCCCTTTTGATGACGTCTTTTTCCTGACATAGAAGACGCATTTTTCCTTGACGGCAATTGTCCAAAGATAAACAGATCTGAAAATCTGAATACCTTTCGGGGGCTTCGCCCCCGAACCCCTGATGGGGGGCGCTGCCCCCTCGACCCCTGTCCGCTGACCGGGCAGCGGAACCCCCGATGCGAGGCCCCGGATAGGTCGTTGGGCAGTTCTGAGAAATCTCCTTGTATAACGCCGTCTTTGGCCCATTAATAATTCTTTGTTGCATATGTCCTGGTTTGATCATGCTTACTGCTTGTCTGTAAGTACATGTTAGACGAACAAAACAGTATATGATGCAGTATGATATAAGCATAACAATATGATATAGAACATTTAGGACAATGCTATGTTTAAGTAGCATGAATATTAGTGACATCACTAGTTAAACTTAATTGATTAGCCATATTCAAAAACATGATATAATCAATGGGCTAACATTATTATCCGTATCCTGAACCAGGGTACGCCAAGGATAATAGGCCCACAAATGTCTGCAGCTGACCATAAATCTCGTACTAGGTCCCCTAGTACATCTACATCTTTTTTCATCATCACATGTTTTGGAGCCCAGCTGTTCCATAGCATTCTTTCACCCAATACATAGAACTTCTACGTTGATAGCACCTCTGAGTTGTTCTATTTTTCCTTATTCGAGTTCACTCCTACCACGTCCTCATTACCTCTGAGTAGGAAGGCTCTACTTTAGACCCATATTTACCACGTCCTCATCACCTCTGAGTAAATATGATGGTTCCCTCTCTCAACTTATTATTCGTACCTAAAACCAAGGTACGCCAAGGATGATAAGTCCACATAAAATCCCCAGCGGAAGTACCCAAACCTATCACAGGATCGCCGTACCTAAATAACACTACTTTCCATGCTTCTTATTCAAAGTATTCCAAATTTGCAATTTAGAAACTTTGAAGGGGGTCTTGTAGAAGCATGGAAAATATTGCTTTTAGTCCCACATCGGAAAGGAGAAAAAGAAAGGGCTCACTCCATTCTATAAATAGAGCCCCCTTGCCTCCTTTAAAAAGGGCACCAACTTCTCTTCCCTCCTTCCAACTTGGACTCTTCCTACTACGCACCTTCGGGTGTGCTAAGTCGAAGAAAGTCTAGGGCAGCGCGGGCTCATCAAGCTCAGTCAGCTGCCCTAACCTCTGACCATTAGAGAATCCCGCTAAGCGGGCCTCTAATGGAAAGTTGTACAGAACTGCCCGTGTCCAGCCCCCGGCAGTAAACAGACCGGGTGGTTCTCAAGAGTCTCCCAACAAAGATCGAGGGCAAGTGCTTTTACTAGCCCCACATCAGGGAGCAAACATGGTGCCAACACACTCGTGTGCTCAGGATACCCGGGCCCACAAAACGAGTGCAAAGGTTGACCGAGATGTCCTTGACTTACGAGATGTGATCCTTCACAAGCGCAAGGAAAGAAGGGGATTCTCCATGCGGCCCGAAAATTAACATGAAGCTTCATGCGGTTCAAAACCCAGGAATCTTCATGCGGCTCACAAAATCAAGGAAGCTTCATGCGGTTCAGAAACTTCATGCGACTCAGAAATGTCATGCGGCCCAGAAACTTCATACGGCCCAGAAGCTTCAGGCGGTGCAGAAGCTTCATGCAGTTTAGAAACCGCATGCTGCTCAGGATCCCCATGCGACTCAGGATCCCCATGCGGCTCAGAACAGGAAAACCCATGCGGTTCAAAAACAGACGAGCTTCATGCGGCTCAAGAGCATCATGCGGTTCAAAAGTCACCAACTTAGACATGCGGCTCAAGCAACACCACGTGGCCTTCTGCGGTTCGCTTCTACAATTAGCCATTAAGCAAAGGCCCTATTTAATGCTCTGACATAAAGGAGAACTGACGGCTCTGACATAAAGCTACAATAATGACTCAGTCATAATGGTAGACTCCTAGGAAAACGAAGGAAATCTCTGACACAATCCATCAAACCCCAAAATCCTTCATGCGGCCTTGACACGTGGACAGTCGCATGCGGCTCAGGCAGAGGCCACCCCATGCGGCTCAGGTAGAGGCCACCTCATGCGGCTCAGGCAGATTCTACCCTATGCAGCTCACGATGACTATCTTCATACGGCTTACTGAGAAGCCACCCATCATGCGGTCGCCTACGCTCATGAGGCTCAGATCATTTCCATACGTGGCCAGTCTAATACGGCTCAGTAGGGAACAATCCTCATGCGGTTCAGATTTCCTAAATGGCTAGCGGTTAAGACACATGGCAGAAGATTAGTTTTTCCTGCGTCCCTACAGCTAGCAGCATAATAATAGTGGGACACGTGGCATCAAATCGATCAAGACAACCAGGTTTAGTGCCATCCTCATAATTACTGGGATAAAATCAGATCATTTGCAATCATAAAAATTGAATACGTGGCGGGAGATCCGAGCTTGGCATAACAAATCATGAAGATTTATGGCAATCATCATTAATTGCCCACAGAGATTTGATGCAATCTACATTAATTACCTAGATTTGCTACAATCAGAATGAAGGGCCCAGATTAATTGATCTCTAATCGCCGACTTCTCAAGGAGGCAATCATTGCAAACCCTAATGATCGTATCCCACTCCTATAAATAGCAAGGTGCCATTCCCTTGCGAAGAGGACTTTTTTCGAAGAGCACCAGAGCACCTGGAGAGACCTAAAAAGAGAGAGCAGAGAGACAAAGGCACACAGAGAGCATCCTGAGAGCATTTCTTCTCCGGAGCCAAGGCTGCATCCGATCGTCCAAGGAGTAAGACAGAGCTGCCATCGCTTTCCCGACCCTCTACCGTCATCCCCCAGAATCTAAAATAAACAATTGTACTTAGATTATTGTACCTAGGTTTTCGTCCCTAGGCTTTCTTTGTACAAGCAAGTTTGTATCGTGAAGTAAAAGTCCGGTCCTCCGATAATTGTTCTGTTCTTTTATATTTCATGGCAAACAATGGGGTTTGCCAAGGAGTGGCTGGACATAGTAAGAGAATGCATATCGACTGCGACCTTCTCAGTTATGGTCAAAGGGGTGCAATATAGATTTATCTGGAGTAATCGAGGACTGAGACAGGGAGATACGCTATCACCGTACATGTCCACTCTTGTCATAGAATATTTTACGTGTCAGCTAGATACGACGGTGCATTGGAAGAGGGTAGAGCCTATATATAAATAGGTACAACTATATGTCTCTCACTTAATTTATCTGATGATCTACTTTTCTTCATGAAGCCAACAGTCGAAGGGCTTGAAGCATTATTAGATATCATGGAGGGATTCAGAAACCTGATTGATCTGCATCTGAATCGGGCTAAGAGCACTATATATTTTAGTACTATGTGTCCCAATAAGGCTGAGAGGACAGCTAGGTTAGAAGTGATGAGGGGTGAACTACCAGTGAAATACCTGGATATTCCTCTATCAGTGAATTACGCCAGAGACACGACTTGTCAGAGCATGGTGGATTATGTTCAGCACATAATGGAGGGCTGGCAAGCCCAGTGCTTATCTTTTGGTGGCAGAATTGAGCTGATTCGTTTGATTATTATGGAAACATTGATGTACTGGCTACAGTCTATATTGGTGCCTCTAGCGACGGTCAGAAGAGTTAAGAAACTTTGTGCTAATTTCATATGGCGGAGATGGGTGCATGTCATCTCCTTGGATGATATGTGTCGGCCTCGACTAGAGGGGGCCGTCGGACTTCGGTCTTTGCGGCAGGTTCGTACGGTGACAGGTATAAGGTTGGTCTGTCAGTTTATCCAAGAAGATAGGTATAATGGATACAGAGTCGGTACCTTCAGGGACACAACTTTTGGGAGTATGTGTCCAATAATAATGACTATGTATCCTTCAAATACATCCTCAAGCACAGAAGGTTTGTTAAATCGACAATATCACAGGTTTTTTGGGATGGAGCGGATACTAATTTATGGATAGATCCTTGGATACAACACATGAGTTTGTTGTAGAGAATTGGGCCAATGGTCGCAAGAACGGCCTTCAGGGGGGAGAAGGTCAGCTTTATTTTCAAAGGCAATATTTGGCATATAGATTGTCACCCAGATGCCAACCGAGTTGGAGATATGATTCGATAGGTCGAGATTGATCGTACATTACATAGAGATACATAGATCTTGGATAATTCCCAACATTGTGATTTTGTGTTCTCCTTGGCATATAATCGGATCCAGCTGCCACAGTCGACTCTAGTCAATGCGGACATTATTTGGATGAATGGGGTGGCCCGTAAAATACAACTTTGTATATACAAACTGGCAATGCGAAGATTATTGACAATGGATATGTTGGCACGATTTTGGATTCGGGAAAGAGACCAGAGATGTATTTTATGTGGACATGATGCATAGTCTATGTCCCATTTATTTTTTTGATACGTGATTGCTGACTTGGTGTGGAGAAGGCAGAAGGTTGCTCTAAATATATAGAGGAGGGGACGGCTTGGCTTTCATGATGTGATCCTAGAGATTAGGGAAATCAGAAACAGGGGACATGCTTGGTTTCAGGAATCTTGTACCAGACTGGCATCTACGGTCTTGCATATTTAGAAGGAAATAAATAATCGTATATTTGGATGAACTCATACGGTTCCTATTGGAATTACCATTTTCATATATTTTTTTTTTTACCATTTTCATATATATATATATATATATATATATATATATATATATATATAATATGTGTGTGTGAAGGCTAATGAATGTCATATATATATATATAATATGAATGTCATATGCAGGGACACTTATGATTTCTAAAACTTCCTTGTTGTTGGAGTAGAAGTGTAGGCTTGGAGCTTTACCTAAGCAAGTACTTCTTGTTATTCTCTTGAAATAATATATTTTTTCCTTGTATCTCTATTTTATGAATGCTATTGCTTACTTCTGCTCATAGCATGGTTCTATACTTGTTTTCCTTTCAAACTTGAGATTTGTGTGGATTTTTTTTCAAGTTTTGATACGACATTGTGATCTTGGTATCAATTTTGATACTCATATCATTTGTAAAACCTAGTCATGCATGCCATAGAAGACCAACCCCTAGTATTATATTTTGTTGACTTTGACTTTGGCGGAAATCGAGACTTGGTTTCAGTTCTAAAAGCCTGATTCTTGAACTGAAACTGGGTTCTTTCAGTACTGACAGTATACCACATGATGCTATTTTACAAATCAAAACTTGTCTCGATAACTGGCATACCATCAGTATATCGTTCTGATACATAGTTTTGGGTTTCCAGTAACCTTTCCAATTTTGTTGCTTCGTTTCACCTCATACTTGCATGCCTATTACTCAACTATAATTTCTTGTGAATAATGATGGCATTGATTGCTTGTGGCCGTATCCGTCACTACTATGATATTGATAATTAGCAACGGATATTTCCGTCGCTAAATATTATATTTTCGTTGCTAAAGTAATTTACCGACGGATTACTTACCGAAATAGGACGTCGATAACTATAATGTCGCTATGACATTTTCGTCGGTAAGCCGTCGCCATAACGATGGCCTATTGACGGAAATATCGACTAATTATAGCAACGTATTAGCAACGAATATAAACCATCGGCAAACACGGCGATAACTTAGCGACGGATTACAGACATACTTTTGTGAGAAAAAAAACCAAATTTTTTAGAAGCTCAGCGACGAAATTTTTTGTCGCTGACTTGTATGATACGCTTTTGGTATCAGACAGAACCTTAGCGACGGCAAATTTCGTTGCTAGTCCATCACGAAGCCTACAGGTATTCGTCGCTAAGCTGTCGGTAGTTAGTCGCTAGCCTGCAAATTTTTGCAAATTTTCGTCGTTATTCCGTCGCTGATTTGTCGCTTAGCTTTTTATTATTGCCAGACTAAATTATTCCAGCTTTGCTCAAACCTGTTAATAGATACAAACACCAATATAATCCTAATATACATTATAGTCAAATGATATACATGAAATATAACCCCAATTTATACAAAAATTAACCCAAACACCCATATATACAATAAATTGAACTCCAATTGCATATCCAAACAACTCCAATAGATAAAACTTGTCCAGCAGTCACAATATAGTACATATACAACTCCAATTGATACAAACTTCCTAAAGTTCATACAAATTCATCATCAAATACAACAAAGAAATAAACAAAAATCAAACTAATGGTTGAGGAGGTGGCGGAGGCATAGCCGGCCGTCTGCATGCATATAACTGTCGCAGGACCAAAGTGACGATCCGCTGTACGTCCTGGGCAGGAACGTCTGGAAGAGTCGGCGGCATGATAAGAGACGTTGTGGTCGGAGGAGGTGCTGTGGTCGGAGGAGCAGTCGTTGCCGGTGGCGCTGAGGTCGAAGTTGGAGCCGATGTAGTGGCAACAAAAATTAGACCTGCTGTGCTTAGAACTCCGCTCTGCTGGCTCACCTGTCCCTGTAGGCCCACAAAAATTGGTGTAATCTACTGTAAAGTGTAGGCGTCGACAATATCGTCGGTCTGTAGAGGTGGAGGTGGAGGTAGTGGAGGTAGAGGAGCTCTAGAATAAAGGACGACTGGGATGCCAACGATCCGGTACCGTACACGCTGCCCACTTTCCCTCTACCGATGGCTTGTATCCACAAGTCATTCCTCACAGTCGGCGTCGGTGGCTGACTAGTCCCAGATCCCTCGGTAATACCTCCCTCACTGACTCGACTCTCTAAAGTCTCATACGTCTCCTATATTTATGTAGGTGAATAGATTTAGAGTTAATACTTATGTTTTAGTTACTATTAAGTATTGTTATGGTTGTGTTCTCATACGTCTCATAAATTATTATTTGATTTATAACTTAAGGTTATGATTTAGAGTTAATATTCATATTAGAGTTCGGACTAACTATTTAGGTAAACTAAATATAGTTAAGTACGTAAAGACAAAAGTAAAATGTAATTAGATATAGGACTCAGAAAACTTACATAGGCTTTGGTCGCCCAATCATCTATGAGCTTCCCATCCTTCTTTCGCTTATGGGTACGCTCGAAAACTTTAGAAAAGTCTACGGCGTTCGGATCTCCGCCTCCCCTGGTAACCTCCTCGCACTGTAACAATTAAACATTAATTTATAACTAAATATTAAATTTAAACAATTGAAGAAATAACAAATAAGCATACTCACCAATCGTCGATAATGCTCTGAAATTGGGATGGATCCACCCGTGTGGTGAACACCCTTAGCACGGGTAGCCTTTGCCTTCTCACACTTGGCCTTAGAGGCTGAAGTATCCATCTTATTCTTTATCTCCTTCCAGAATTCCTTCTTTAACCACTCCTTGCGAAGAGCGCTATTTAGTGTAGCCAACGCCTTCTGGTCGTTGACCATTCCCTCAACATCTTGCTGGCGATGGACTTTTAGCACTTTCGGATCGCCTGATCTTTATGCGTCGGCCACTAGTACAACTTTTGCAAATAAGGACAAATAAAAACAAATGACAAATATTTAAGAAATGTTATAAACAAAGACGATATTATTTAGACATACCTAAAGCATCTCGAGCAAAATGTATCGTCTATCAGCTGGGATGTCCCCGAAGTTCAGATAAGGACCATAGATTTGTCGACGCATCCACTCGCCCAAATCTCTACCAGCCTGGACCGGAAAGAACCTAAAATAAACAAAACAATGTACGATTTGATAATAAATAGAGGATAAATAAATACGTCTACTAACAATTATATACTTACGTAGTTCCATCGGCCCACAGCTCGGGACGAGTGATGTTGGCTGGCCGCTCTGGTAGAGTATATGGGTTTGCAAATCCTGGTTGATGTATGTACACTCTACGGTCGACCAAAATGCCAGGATATGGGTTTGTCGTAGTAGGAGTGACAGGTATAGTCTCCAGCGTAGAAGATGGGGCACCAGCACCGGTATGAGTAGATACTGAAGGAATATCAGGGCTAGTTCCGTCGACCGAAGAATGAGTGAACGACGGAGATAAGCCATCCTCCTCATCAACCAAATCATCCTCGCTAACACCTCTGCAATCTGCAGCCGAAGTACTAGGAGGAGCACGAGGGCGGGTCGACCCAGATCCTCGATGTCGTGTACGACCTCGTCCTGCCATATGTAAATCTAAAAGAAATAAAAAATGATGTGATGATACAAATAATCAATACAAATCTAATATAAATTAAATAAAGGTGTGTTGATGTAAATAATCAATGCAAATCTAATAGGTAATACATACTAATGTTCTTCATCTTCTTCGTAATTCGAATCTTCTTTATCTTCATCTCCTTCATTTTCACTATCACTTTCACTTTTACCTTCATCTACAAATTATTTCTCCTCATCCGATACGTCCATTTCAGACTCCTCATCTACATGAGGTAAGTCCTCGATGTCAAGCTCTTCATCAACTATATCATCCTCTAAAGTAACGTCAACCTCCATGTCGTCAACGCCGGCTAAACTTATATATGTTGGTTAAGGCATGACTACCTCATCCTCCTGGTATACTTGATCTCCAATATTATATATATTTCTTGCTTTAGTTTTGCATACAGTCCACCAATCATGAGTAGTGCGTCGTCGACTAGGATAACTCATGTAGAACACTTGGACCGTTTGACTAGCCAACACAAATGGTTCAAAACCTACATATCTTTTTTAGTATTTTATATCAATAAATCCAAACTATTTGTGAATTTTCTATCCTTGCTTGGGTGTTATGTCGAACTAATCACATTTGAACAACACAATTTGGGTATCAAAAGATTAATCTAGCTCTACAATATCTCTTAGAACACTGTAATAGTCAAATTTTGGATCAGCGTCGTAGACTGAACCCCGTACACAAACTCCGAAATTCTTTGTGTAATTAGCCTCCTCATCGATCAATAAGTGATTGATAGGCTTATCGGTGGTTCTAAATTTGAAGCCATTAATAGTATATCCATCCCAACATTTTGCACTCTTGCTTGGTCCGATAGCTAGTGCTCAAAGTCTTTTGTCGGTCAATTGTGTGCCAGGACGAAAAACCTAAAACATCATGTATCATAATGTCATTAGGATAAAGCTCTTTCATTGGTCAATTGAATTTAGAATAGTTAAATGATACTAATCCTTACATATTTATGGAACCACGACAGAAATTTTCTGTCAACCTCTCTAGCAAGATCATCATCATCATCAATGCTAGGTCTCTCCATTTTTATCTCAGCTCTAAAACTACTATGATAAAAACGAGAAAAGTTAGAGAAACTTTTACAAATATATCGCAAAATAGGAGTATAGCGTAGCAAAATTATGTCTCTTACTTCTCTATATCTTCCATCTCCTCTATAGCACTATTTAGGCAGATATACTGATGAGCGGCTTCAAACTCATCGTCCTCCAACCACCATAACTTAGAAGCACTTGTAGGCTTGCCAACAACATTGAAGATAGTGCGGATTCCATGATTCAGTTCATCGACCTCACCTTCATCATTTTTGGTGCTCTATTCCTTCTGACATGAGTATCGAAGTAGATTGAGCAGAAGTTTGAAACCTCCTCAATAATATATGCTTCACATATTGAAGCTTCTATATGAGTCTTATTGCCCACCTTCTTCTTCAAGTTATGTAGATATCTATAGATAATATCTTCAATATTGGAACTGTTTGAATATAATAATTATTAGTACTAGATAATTAAATATTTTATACCCCTCAAATTGATACATCCATTGATAATGGACGGGAGCACCGATACGTGCTTCGTATGCAAGATGAATTGGCGTATGTTCCATACTATTAAAAAAGTCGGGGGGAAACACCTTTTCTAACTTGCACAATGTCAATACAATGTTCTCCTCAAGTTCAAACATATGTTGCACCGTCAACTTACTTGAACATAAATCTCTAAAGAATATAGATAACTCGGCCAGCGGACCCCATACTTGAGAAGGCAACATCTCTCTCAGAGCGATAGGAAGTAAACGCTCCATGAACATGTGGCAATCATGACTCTTCATGCCTATCAGCTTGCGTTCATTGCGATCGACACATCTTGCCAGATTCGATACATAACCGTCAGATAATCTCAACTTTATAATCCAATTGCATATTATCAATTTATCATCCCTTCTTAGTATAAATGGTGCTGAGGGCTTGACCCAGTTACCATTGGATCTTCGAGTTAGATGCAACTCTGGATGCCTGTAAATAATTTTCAAGTCCTTTCTTGCTTTAGGATTGTCTTTCATTTTTTCCTTGATATCCATCACCGTATTGAAGATGTTGTCGAACGCATTTTTTTCAATATGCATGACATCAAGATTGTGTCTCATGAGATTGTCCTTCCAATAAGGTAAGTCGCAAAAGACACTTAGCTTCGTCCAATTATGGCTATGTCTGAATCCTTCTAAGTGATGGCCTGATCTCGGATCTTTCTTTACAGTCGGCAAATCCTCTACTCTGCCCAAACAATATCTCCAGTCAACTCAACGGAGGAGGAGTTAGTTCCTGTTTACCAGATCTAAAGGCGTCCATGTTCCTTCTCCATGAATGGGACATTGGATGGAACTGACAATGGTAATAAAAAAAGCTTTTCCTCCATTCTGAAGGCGAAATGCCTTACTTTTTT
The DNA here is from genome assembly GCA_029216955.1 of Iris pallida. Taxonomy (NCBI): domain Eukaryota; kingdom Viridiplantae; phylum Streptophyta; class Magnoliopsida; order Asparagales; family Iridaceae; genus Iris; species Iris pallida. The sequence goes on along the minus strand of JANAVB010017999.1, from coordinate 10,876,841 downwards.
CTATACATATCGGACAAGACATAATACCATGAGTACTCCACCTAGATAACATTTTTTATGCTGAGAAATCATTAATGGTCTACATCAACATTGCTCTCATCTGAAAGTTCTGCTCCATCGATATATCATACGTCTGAACGCCAAACTGCCACAATTGTTTTAACTCATCCACCAATGGCTGCAAGTAGATATCGATGTTCTTTTTTGGATTTTTTGGACTGAGTATGATAAGTCTTAAGAACATATAAGGAGTTTTATTCACATCCTCGGTGGTAGATTGTAAGGGGTCAAAATCACTGGCCAACAAGAGTACTGAGCCCCCGACTGTCCGAAAGGAGTGAATCCATCATAACATAAAGTCAGCCGAACATTTCTAGGCTCTGCAGCAAATCTAGGATTACATCGATCAAAATGCTTCCATGCCTCTCCATCAGATGGATGAGATAATTCTCCTTCATCCATCTTCTGCTCTTTACTATGCCATGTCATGTGTTCTGCAGTATTCGAGGACATATACATCCTCTATAGCCTCTTTGTGATCGGCAAAGATTGTATGTATTTGTAGGGGCGCACCTTGCTCGTGCAGTTGATTTTCCTTTGCCCTGAATAGGCTTATACCGGTCCTCGTGATAGAAAATACATTTGTCTTTATTATTGTTCTTCTTGTAGTACAACATACAGCCGTTTCAAAAATAATATATCTTTTTGTAGCCTAATCCGAGTTTTCGTATCATCATCATAGACTTGTAAAAGTTTTCAGGCCAGTCCTTCGCTCCTTTTGGAAGTAACTCTCTAACAAACTGAATTATCCGGTCATAGCATTCTTGCGATAAGTTAAAATCAGACTTGAGGTTCAACAACCGCATCACCATCGATAGAACATAATAAGAATCACAATCCAGATATAACGGAGTATCAGCATGGTTGGACTTAACATAGAACTCCTTCACAAAAGGTTTCAGATCCTCCGGATCAAAACTTAGATCGGCACAAGCCGCATCAAATACCAACTCACGTGCCAAGTTTCGATGCCGATATTGGAAGTGGTCTCAAAGAGTGGGGTCTCCCACCTCCATATTGAAGGAGGACTGATATAACGGAACCAAAGGTTCTCCTTGAGCCGTCCACTCGTTGTAGTTTGGTATGAAACCCTTCTTGTAGAGGTGCTCTCTCACGAGATCTACCCCTCTGATTGGTATATTACGACAATTGATACAAGGGCACTTTATGAGCCTTTCGTCTATGAAATAAGGTTGGCTACTGGCGTGTCACAGAAATTCCTCAACATCCGCCTTGAAATCATTTGTCAAACCAATCTTGCTTTGATGTCGCTGATTGTACATCCATGAATGGTCAACTAGATATCGCCTCATTGTTCAAACCAATTCTGCACCGCGTACCATATATTAGATAAATATAAGTAAAAATTAATTTAGTACCTAATTGCAACAACCAATGTTAACAGTATCAGTATCGAAATCGGTATCACACCATCCTATGTGTATCGATATCGAAGTCGATAATATCGACCATTCCTATGAGTATCAATATTGAAATCGATAATATCGACCATTCCCATAAGTATCTATATCGAAATCGGTATCAGACCATTTCTATGAGTACCAATATCAAAATCGGTTATCGATATCGAAATTGGTATCAGACCATTCCTATGAGTATCGATATCAAAATAGGTAATATCGAAATCGGTATCATACCATACCTATGAGTATCGAAAAGGAATCTAGAGAGAGAGAGTATGAAGCTCTGCTTCACGTTTGGTTCTATATTTTGCTCTGGTATGGAAGCCATGAGATTCTGAGAATAAAGAAAGAAGATGTTTTGAATATGAAGCTCTGCTTCACATTTTATTCTTATTAGTTTTGGCCGTATCAGATTAGTATCGGCCTATCGGTTTGGTATCGGCCGTATCAGATTAGTATTGGCCTTATCGAACTGGTATCGTCCTATCCGATAGGTATCGTCCGCAAAGGATTGGTATTGGCCGTATCGGATTGGTATTGGCCGTATAGGATTGGTATTGGCTTTATCATATTAGTATCAGTTGTATCATATCAGTATCGGTCGTATCCTTATATGATAGTATTGAAAATCCTATAACGCCATCCTAGAGTTAAATAATATTTTGAATAATAATCAGATATCATAATCCAATATTAACGGATTCGATATCTTAATGTCCAAAAATATTCGTATATCCGATTCCAATTTTACGAATTTTGAATAATTTACGAAAACCCAAAACCCTAGCTATTCCCATGAATCCAAAACCCTAGCTCCATTGTGTCTGTGTCCGGGTCCAAAACCCTAGCTAATATTTACATATGTATCGTCAACTGTGTCCAAAATCCAAAATATAAAAAAATTAATAAATATGCTAGGGTTTACCGAAGATGAAGGAGTAGGGGGTCACCAGAGATGGGGTCTGACCGGAGCACAGGGGAGGAGGGCTTTGGAGGGGACTGGAGAGGAGGAAGTAGGGTCGAAGAGGGGGCAAAGAGGGGGGAAGGGGGCTGTAGAGGGGGGCAGATCAAGAGGGGGCACGAAGAGGGGATTGAGGAGAGGGACGGAGAGAAGGGGGCGGAGAGGGGGCGCGACGAGGGGGACTAGGGCAAAAAGGGGGGCTGTAGGGGGCTGTAGAGGGGGACGAAGAGGGGGAGAAGGGTCATCGTCGGTCGTCGAGATCGGAGAGAGGTCGCTGCACTATCGCCGCAGAAGGGTCGTCGCAGTCGTCGTGGAGGAGGGAAGTTTGGAAAAAAATGAAAACTTTCGTAAAAAAATGAGAATGAGTAACAAAGGGTTACTGCTACACTTTTACTCGTAGATAGCGACAAAAATATCAGTCGCTAAGTAGTCGGTATATAGCTAGCGACGAACTGTTGACAGAATTAGCGACGTAAATTAATATTATATTTTGCATATGATATTAGTTGCTAAGCGGTCGCTATTCCGTCGCTATTTAGCGACGGATTTACTTTCGTCGGTAAGATCAGTCGCTAAAATATAGTATTTTTATAGTGCGTGCCCAGTGCACAAGAGGATCCTTGTTATACATTTATTATATGTCATGTGCTGGAGCATCCAGTCACATTTTATTGTACTGTATTGTATGACCCCGACCTATCTTGCTCTGCACTATTCTTGTACAAATTCCCATAGTGGCTCACTGTAGCTCACTCCTGTATATTGATTGTAATAAAGTGGTTTGTTATCTTGTCTAATTGCGCCTTAATCGTGATTGCTAAATTACTATCTCGTATTATAATTTCTTAAGGAGAATCCCGTGTCTAAGATGAATCCTCGGATGCCACGGTTGGGAATCCTAAAGAAATGTTCATTAATTAATAATTATATTGATCACATAGATTCATTAGAATAAGAGGTTTCTAGGTTGCATGTAGTTCAATTTTCCGGCTACATTATAGATTCGGAGCTCTCCGTCATGATGGGCACACTTTCGACATGTTGTCGAGTGTTGCAATACTATATTGATATGGTTCATGTTAAGCCGGGATAGCCTGGACAAATTGAGTGCACTTTACTATTTTACCTCAATTACATGTACTAGTAATCAGGATTTACGAAACCCGTAGCTAATTAATGATGTCAAACCTTTTCTAATGATTGGTCATGATTAATTAATTGATTACTTACTGCCTTAGTTCATGTTTATGTTCAATATCACATTTACTTTCCATATTTTGTTATCTCTCACTCTACTTTTTGTTATTGTTGCTTATTTATTGTCTTTATGTATTTTGCTTTTATGCTGGTTTTAGATCACTTGTTTGGCTTCCTTGTGGTACTTGCTATCTGGGGTTTACTCCAATGGTTTTATATGACCATATCTCATACTGGAGCTAGAGGATCTATCATTCCTTCTGTTTGATTGTTAGCATCATGAGGACCACTAGCCGAGCACTTGAGTGGGAGTTTTATTCTCTTTACCTACAGATTATTGTGTATATTCTTTTGCGATGTTTAGCCACTGAGTACGTATTTAGCTCATGTTTTAAACCTTGACTATCTACCCGAGGGCAACATAATTTTTCTTGCTACGTACGTCTCCATTTTGTACTACTAGCTTCATGATCATCTATATATCTATAGTTTGGGATGCTTTACTATTTTATGTATGATGATCATACATCTTATACCTTACTGGTTGCATATAATTAAGACACATAGGATTGCTTGCCCTAGTATTGATTGTTGTATTATGGAATAACCCCCATGTCATTCACAGTCATGAATATATCTCGGGGTACCGAAGTACTATGATATACGTAACTGCCTAGTTCCGTCCTCGTTCTCCAGTATTTTGGTTCTGGGACATATACATGTTACTGAGGGTAAGTTGGATCCGAGAGCCTGAAAAGCCATTTTCTTAGGATATACACAAGGATGAAGGTTTACTGTCTGTACTGCCTGGAGGATAATAAGTTCTTAATTAGTAAGGATGTCACATTTGATGAGTCTTTAGTGTCAGCTTCAAGAAAGAAGAGTGAGTTCAATCAGGATGATGATGAATTTAACAAATCTCAAACTGTTGAGATTGAGTCATCTAAGGATCCATCAGATACGGTAGAGGTTTATGAAGATGTTCATCAAGCCCGGCCCATAATAACAACAACCAAAGAAAAGCATAACCGAGAATTAGATTTTGTGGCTACCACTAAGATAAGAAGATCGATCAAGCCAGTGCACAAGTATGGATTTAATGAACTGGTCAAGCACTATAGACAATTGAATGTAGTGGTATATACACTGGCAGGGAAGGATAATAAGACTATTACCTTCAGACAAGTTTTCAAAGATATCAGCAGGGAGAGCTGGATGGTAGCTATGCATGAAGAGATTGAGTCTCTCCACAAAAACTGTAGATAAAATTTGGTTCCATTGTCTAAGGGCAAGTGAGTTGTAGGCCACAATTGGGTGTACAAAAAGAAGGAAGCTTCTCCATAGTCAAGTGGCACTCGGTTCAAGGTAATATTAGTGTCGAAGGGCTTCACACAGAAGGAGTGAGTGGACTATAATAAGATCTTTTCTCCGGTGGTCAAGCACACTTCTATTCATGTATTACTGATCTTGGTAGCTCATGATGATCTTGAGTTGGAGCAACTCAATGTGAAGACAATATTTTGCAAAGCTACCTTGACAAAGAGATTTATATGCATCAACCAAAGGACTTCAAGGTAGTTAACAAGGAGAATCATGTGTTAGTTAAAAAACTTATTGTATGGGTTGAAGCAGTAGTCTCGAAAGTGGTACAAGCAGTTCAACACCTCCATGATACGTCAACATTTCACATGAAGTAAGTAGGATTAATGCGTTTACTTTCATAAACTTTATGGTGGAGGTTATAGCTATTGCTTTATATGGATGATATGCTTATTGATTCAAAAAGCATGGTAGAAATTGATAAACTGAAGTCTCAACTTAGTTATTAGTTTACATAAAGGACTTGGGTAGAGCTAAGAAGATTTTGATGATAGAAAATAAAAAGAGGGAGAAAGAAAGATTGTCTTTGTCTCAAAAGTCATACATTAATAAGATTATTACTCATTTTGGTATGAAAGATGCAAAATATGTTTATAGTCCCTTGGATGATCACTTTAGGCTCTCAGTCAAGTAATCTCCTGCTACAGATGAGGAGAAGGAGCACATGACTCTGCGAGTGCAGTTGGCAGCTTGATATATACTATAGTATGCACTCGAACATACACTGCACGGACTATAAGCATGATTAGTCACTTTACGGCTAATCTGGCAAAGAAGTAGTGGCAGGCTATGAAGTGGATATTCATGTACTTAAATGACATCATTGACGTGGGATTATTCTTTGGTAGAGACTGTAGTTAGGTTAGTGGAATTGTGAATTCAGACTATGCTAGAGATCTGTATAGACGCAGGTTAACTACTGGATAAATGTGTAACACCCAGTTTTTCCAAATAAGGATAATTTTGAACTTTTGTATTTTAAATCATTTAATAATGATATTTAAGTCATGATATAATTTTTGGTGATTTTTAGTTATTTTAAAACTATTTAATTGAGTAAAATGTGACATTGGTGTTTTGCTAGTGTAACCTTAGTCATGCATGACCTAGAAGACTAATCAAGACCAAGGAGACCTAATTATGTGTTTAGGATTTCAAATTTCTACATTTAAGCCTAGGGGTATTTTGGTCATTTTGACACTTTTGTGAAATTGTGAATTATATTAATTAAATATGTGTTAGTTACATTGTTGAGACTTGACCTAGAAGTTAGCCTAATCTAGATGTTAACCATGACCCTAGAAGCTAAGTTAGAGGATTTCAATTAAGCAATCACATTAGTGTAATATCTAGATATTATTAGGAAAGATATTTTACTTTTGAGATATTTGTGAAAAGAAGCCTTAACCAATAGGAAGCCTTAGAATTTGTTGGAGAAACCTTAGCCACTCATCCTAAACCCTAACTCTAATGTTTTCAACAGCCATCACACCATTTCCCCCCTATAAATGCAACACATTAATCATTTGCACCATTTTTAATTCATTTTATTTGCCTCCTTTGTGTTCTTCCCTAAACTTCTCCCCAAATATCCAAATCAACTCCAATTTGAGCCAAATTTATTGCATTGGAATCCCCTACTATTGAGGATGCTAAGGGGAGCTAGCTAGCAAGGTTGCACAAGCATTTGGCACCCCCAAGTGAAGAGGACACCCCCCCTATTCTAGGTTTTTCATTGAATTTTCACTCAATAGGTAAATGCCCTCATACATAGTTAAATTTCTGTTTTCTTTACATAAATGCATCCATTTAGGGTTCCCCTAGGTGTAGCCTAAGTTTTGTAGGAATTGATGTCCATTTCGTGTCCGTATCGGACACGTATCCATTTCCTAGGCTAAGTGTTTGATGTAATGCTTCTTAGAACTTTTTGTTCTTGGTTTTCAAAACAAATTACATATTTGGAAAGCTTATTACATGTAGATTATGTATGTATGTGCCTGAGCATGATTTGGGTTTGTTCTCGTGTCCAAATTTGGATACGAACCTCACCACGATACCCCGTATCCATATCCTGCTACCACCCACTGTTTTCTCACTGTATACACCACTTGGACACGTGCAAATTGGCACGAGGGTGGGGGCAGACACTGTCAGGACCCCCCTAAAGTTTCACAACTTTTAGAGTCGTGTCGGACACGAAACACGAGCTGCACTGGTTTGATACTGCACAGTGCACTGATTTTTCACTCACTGACACGGCTTTAAAACATGGACACGAGACGTCTTAGACTTCGTGCAGGCACCTAGACCCCTAGCCCTAGTCCCCCTCTACCCATAGACACGATCATGACGTGTCACGAATCATGTGTCACGTGCACGAGCCTGTGACACGCGTGCACGAGGCACTGCACTGTGCCATGCTCTCCCCTGATACTCGGGCCCCCTGTAGGACACGACACGGACTCTTTTGACACAAGTTTTGGTGGACACGAGGGGGCATGCACTGACATCATGCCCCCAAAGTTTCGTTAGAATTCGTGGAGTGGTTAGGCTGAAATCGACCGTGCACCGCCATTGCACTGTCTGTGCATGGTTGAGTTTTTGTCTCTGATACGGCCTTGGACACGAGACACGACGTAACTTGGACTCGACCTAGTGGACTTAGTAGACACGTGGACACCTATTCTACAGGTTGACACACTTACATCGCCTTGATGTTGGACACAACGTGTCCTATGGACCCCTACACGTACGCACGAGGAGTGTTGTGCACTATTTTCTGGTACTTGGTTGTTCTTCTTTTGACACACTCGTGTCCAGTTTTCTGGACACGAATGGCATCCCCTAGACACCTGACACATAGGGAACACATCTATGCACCTGGTTGTAAATTCTATAGTTTAAATTAGGTTTTCAATTTAAGTTTTGGTTGATGAACTGTGTGTGTGCATTTACTGATACTATACACTTTAAATTCCTGAACTTCCCTTCTCTTTTTTTAAAAACCGATTTCAATGTATTATTTTTCCCATGTTTGATCCATGAACTGAAATCTAGGATTCAATCTCTGAAATGTAAAACCTGAGAATGTTTAACAAAAACCTGAGAACACCAATGATAACTGAGAATACATTCCAATGTAGTTAAACCTGAAATTCCATTGAACTAAAATAGGAGAACCTGAGATTGTCCTGCATCCCTCATACAGGATGCATCTTGCATTCATTGAAACCTTGGCATTCAAATTTGAGTTCATATATGCATGACTGCATTTGGAAATGAGAATGGGGTTTTTGTGTGAAAACTGAAATATGAATTTATACACACACACACATTGTTTAAACTGTTTTCCTAATGTTATTGTAAAGCCTTATACCTGAGATTGGTTGTTTCCTGAGATACTCAGATTTACACACACCTGGTTTTCTTCAGTTTACATACATATTAATTTATGACACCCTAGCCTGTGCACACACAGCTCACACTGTTTGAAACTCACACCCTTCTCTATTCACACACCATGTCATTGACACAAAACTGAGAACCTGAGATTTTCCTGAGAATCAGAAATTAGCACTGTCAACTATCAAGTGCCTAACACACACACACACTCATACCCATTGTAATATATGTATGCAACTGTTTTCATATTAAATGTTAGCTATCACACATTGTCACATTCACCCTCATACATTTCACTCATACACACACAGCCCCCTTCCCTTCTATATGTATGCCCATATGTAGGGTTCAACTGCATCTAATTGTCCTAACATTCACTTAGGCTAGTCATTCCATAATTTCATTTATGCATCATGGGATACATGCACATTTGATATATGTAGGAGTATATTAGTAGATGGTTTTGGCCAATATACTATATAGTTGTACTGTAGAATATGCAATATGCATATAGGGTACATTATGCAATGTATATGCTTAATATTTAATTATATGTATTGTAAATATGTAAGCATGTAGATAATCAAATGCATTGGCATATAGGTATGTATTCACATATGTATGTATGTAGGTAATGACAGAAATCATGTAATGCATGTGAGAAATGAATACATGGATGAATGTAGAAATGCAAGCCCCTATGAAAATATGCCTATGATTGAATGAATGTAAGTTCAAATATATGAATATAATGTAAGCATGTATATATATGTAATATGTGTTCTCTATGACTTGTGATAGTGCTAGGATTCTAGTCTAGACTTGGTTAGCCCTAGTAAGATTTGTTGGACTAGGATTGACCTAGTTTGACTAGAGTGTTGACCCAGAGTTGACCAAGTTTGACTGGGACCTAGTTTGACCTAGACAGTTGACCAAGTTTGACTTAGAGTTGACTTTGACCTAGAATTGACTTAGAATCATGTAGATTGCATCGTAGGCTTCATTTATCTTATTTTAAACACGTCATAACCCAAACTGCTCTATTTAGGACATTGTGACTCCGGTACAGACATCTGATATTTCATTACTCTTTTCAAAGTATCAGGCGAGTACATTCTCTGATAGTTCTTTCATTTACTTGTCAATTACTGTACTTCAGTTCTAGTTAGCTGTATGTGATTCTCTGTAACAAACACGTATTATTATTTCTGAATCCATGTATGCGACACACATACTTACTTGTCTTACCTCTATTATTCGAATCATCATACGAATCATCATACGAATCTCTATTCGAATCACCCTATTCGTATCTTCATATGTTGGTTGGACTTGTATTCGTCTTATGTGTTGGATTACGGATTTATTTGTATTAGACTGGACGGGGAAATACTGATTAGACATGTAGACATATCCCCCTATTCGAATCACCCTTCTGTGAATTATATTCGAACGATAGCCATCCCTCATCTGATCAGTGAGTGGTGTGCCGTATTACCTACAGCCGTTTACATATCGAACTGGTATTTTAAAACACACTTGGAGAATTTATTCGAATCATTGTTTGACTACTATTCGAATAACTATTCGTATCACCTTATTTGAATCACTATTTGCATCATCTTATTCGAATCACCTTATTAGAACAATGATTAGAATCACATTCGACTCATCTTGTATTAGACTCACTTTGGGATTACACTCGACTTATATTATACATCTGAACTCATTATGTTACTCTAGTTCAGCTAGATCTTGTTTTACAGTCTTCATTGCTATGATTCTTCTCTTGTTTAGTTATTTACTTTCCTTGCACTTTATCTGTCTTTCTTACCATCACTTGAACATAAACTGCCATATTCATCAATACAACTGTCTATAACTGTTTTATAGTTCTCTGTCATTTACTTGAAATTTCTTGATGAAATGTACTCGTTCCTGTCCTGACTGGACCTGTTGAAAATATTACAGATAATTGCCCTGAGGACATTTGCCCCACTTGCCTTGGAGCAGGAGATGGCTTAGCTACCTATAGCCCCGACACTCAGGAGTGATCGGGAGACTAGCTAGTAGACTTGGTTTAGTTTTCATGTTTTAGAATTTGAATTGTAATAACTTGAGATACGAGTTTGTTTTTGAGTTTGTTTGAGATATTATTATTTAGTAGTTATAAATGTTGTTATTTACTTTTAGTTATAAACTTCTGTGTTATCTTATCGTGCTTAGACTGTGATTGAGATTTCATTATATCTATACTTGTCCTCCGTTCGGAGTTGAGATATTGACAAGTACATTATATAATTACGTGAGTTGTTGATTAGATAGTAACCTAGGACAGCGTTCTACCGCCGACACTACGGCGTAGGCTGGACGTACCCACTTCTCGTGCCCTTACTCTAGGATGCGGGTCGTGACACATTTTTAGTGGTAGCCCATGCAGGTCGAGTTTATGTAGTGGTATTCGAACTAGAGTATCACTACAGCCTGCGATAGGATTTGAGAGATAGGTTTAAACGGAGAGGTACTCAATCACAGTTAGGAAAATTCTGCTTTAAATCATGCCATCTACATATCGTACTGATTTACCTTCTTTGAAATAAACTGTCCTCCTTTGATATATCGATTCCTGCTCAGTATTGACTTCCTTGTTCGATCTGTCTTCAGGATGGTGGAGACACGATCACATCACTCTGTGCAGCAGTAGTTGTAGAGGGGACTGCCACCTCTTAGCCAGATTAGCAGGGTCAGGAGGCTGCAGCACCTTCCATCTCTATTCATGTTGAGACTTCAGCAGCAGCAGCAGCAGCTAGGGGTATGCCTCCACCAGTTCAGGGGCAGGACCCAGTCATCCCAGAGATGCAGTTCCAACAACCGCCGCCTACAGGACACGTGGATGCGGCACAGAAGTTTTCCTACTTCCAGCAGTTTATGGACTGGCAGCAGGCCCGACAGGACAGGGGCATGGAGTTGGTCCTTACGACAGTCGCAGCTCGACCAGTGATCCAGCAGCCGAGGACACCAGGGATAGAGCAGTTCCAGAAGATGAGCCACAGAGACTTTCTGGGGACAGAGGGGATTTTATATGTCGATGAGTGGATCGAGCATATTGAGGAGATCTTTCGCCTGGCCCGGATACCGGCAGATCTCCAGATAGAGGCAGCAGCTAGCCGGATGCGAGATCTTGCTCGCACCTGGTATCAGTCAGACCCCAGGGTGGGGATAGCTGGACAGACCTGGGAGGAGTTCAAGGGCTTCTTCAAGAAGATGTTCTTCCCAGATTCAGCGCTCCGAGCCTTGGAGTCGCAGTTCGAGAGCTTAGTTCAGGGGAGCCTGTCAGTGGAGGAGTACGCTGGGGAGTTCGGCCGCCTCGGCAGATTTGTAGAGGGCTTGAGCGAGACGGCGAAGGCCCAGAGGTTTCGGAAGGGTCTGGTCAAGGAAGTCAAGTCCTTGACCAAGGGCAACAGGGATGCCCCTTTTGAGGAGATTTTGACGGGAGCCTTATTGGCTGAGGATGACCTTGAGCTTAGGATCAAGAGGGGGCGAGACCCAGTTGGGGGCAGCAGCAGTGGAGGCCAGGCCAAGAGGCCTCATGTACAGTTTCAGCAGGCGCAGCATGAGCCTAGAGGACAGGACCGCATGGTGCAGACTTGTGCTTACTGCAAGAGGGCAGGGCACGGTTGGGAGACTTGTTATAGGAGACAGAAGGTTTGTCTGTTCTGTGGATCTGCTGCTCATCAGGTCAGGGATTGCCCTACTACACCCGTATTTGATGGAGCACTGGGTCAGAGAGAGAGAGCTAGGCCACCTGTAGCGCAGCACCATGCCCAGAGGGGTGGAGCTTTTGCTATGGCAGTCGAGGAGACTGACGCTGCAGGTGACGGGTTAGCAGGTTTGACCTTCTTGTTCTTCCTCCCCACTTTCATGTATGATTTCCATTAGTACCTGCCAGGATATGATTGTGATATGCTAGATAGCGTAGTTACCCTGTTCGAGACTGTGGAATCACGACCAGTAGGACAGAGTTTTGTATATTATCTTGACCTTGTTTGATTTGGGGGTTTGACCTAGCAGGAGTACGATCATCTTAATTTCGAGGACAAAATTCTTCTAAGGAGGTAGACTTGAAACACCCAATTTTTCCAAATAAGGGTAATTTTGAACTTTTGTATTTTAAATCATTTAATAATGATATTTAAGTCATGATATAATTTTTGGTGATTTTTAGTTATTTTAAAACTATTTAATTGAGTAAAATGTGACATTGGTGTTTTGCTAGTGTAACCTTAGTCATGCATGACCTAGAAGACTAATCAAGACCAAGGAGACCTAATCATGTGTTTAGGATTTCAAATTTCTACATTTAAGCCTAGGGGTATTTTGGTCATTTTGACACTTTTATGAAATTGTGAATTATATTAATTAAATATGTGTTAGTTACATTGTTGAGACTTGACCTAGAAGTTAGCCTAATCTAGATGTTAACCATGACCCTAGAAGCTAAGTTAGAGGATTTCAATTAAGCAATCACATTAGTGTAATATCTAGATATTATTAGGAAAGATATTTTACTTTTGAGATATTTGTGAAAAGAAGCCTTAACCAATAGGAAGCCTTAGAATTTGTTGGAAAAACCTTAGCCACTCATCCTAAACCCTAACCCTAATGTTTTCAACAGCCATCACACCATTTTCCCCTATAAATGCAACACATTAATCATTTGCACCATTTTTAATTCATTTTATTTACCTCCTTTGTGTTCTTCCCTAAACTTCTCCCCAAATATCCAAATCAACTCCAATTTGAGCCAAATTTCTTGCATTGGAATCCCCTACTGTTGAGGATGCTAAGGGGAGCTAGCTAGCAAGGTTGCACAAGCATTTGGCACCCCCAAGTGAAGAGGACACCCCCCCTATTCTAGGTTTTTCATTGAGTTTTCACTCAATAGGTAAATGCCCTCATACATAGTTAAATTTCTGTTTTCTTTACATAAATGCATCCATTTAGGGTTCCCCTAGGTGTAGCCTAAGTTTTGTAGGAATTGATGTCCATTTCGTGTCCGTATCAGACACGTATCCATTTCCTAGGCTAACTGTTTGATGTAATGCTTCTTAGAACTTTTTTTTCTGGGTTTTCAAAACAAATTACATATTTGGAAAGCTTATTATATGTAGATTATGTATGTATGTGCCTGAGCATGATTTGGGTTTGTTCTCGTGTCCAAATTTGGATACGAACCTCACCACGATACCCCGTATCCATGCCCTGCTACCACCTAATGTTTTCTCACTGTATACACCACTTGGACACGTGCAAATTGGCACGAGGGTGGGGGCAGACACTGTCAGGACCCCCCAAAAGTTTCATAACTTTTAGAGTCGTGTCGGACATGAAGCATGAGCTGCACTGGTTTGACACTGCACAGTGCACTGATTTTTTACTCACTAACACGGCTTTAAAACATGGACACGACACGTCTTGGACTTCGTACAGGCACCTAGACCCCTAGCCCTAGTCCCTCTCTACCTATAGACACGATCACGATGTGTCACGAATCGTGTGTCACGCGCACGAGCCTGTGACACGCGTGCACGAGGCATTACACTGTGCCATGCTCTCCCCTGATACTCGGGCCCCCTGTAGGACACGACACGGACTCTTTTGACATAAGTTTTGGTGGACACGAGGGGGCATGCACTGACATCATGCCCCCAAAGTTTCTTTGGAATTCGTGGAGTGGTTAGGCAGAAATCGACCGCGCACCGCCATTGCACTGTCTGTGCATGGTTGAGTTTTTGTCTCTGATACGGCCTTGGACACGAGACACGACGCGACTTGGACTCGACCTAGTGGACTCAGTAGACACGTGGACACCTATTCCACAGGTTGACACACTTACATCGCCTTAGTGTTGGACACAAGGTGTCCTATGGACCCCTACACGCACGCACGAGGAGTGCTGTGCACTGTTTTCTGGTACTTGGCTGTTCTTCTTTTGACATACTCGTGTCCAGTTTTCTGGACACGAATGGCATCCCCTAGACACCTGATACATAGGGAACACATCTATGCACCTGGTTGTAAATTCTATAGTTTAAATTAGGTTTTCAATTTAAGTTTTGGTTGATGAACTGTGTGTGTGCATTTACTGATACTATACACTTTAAATTCCTGAACTTCCCTTCTCTTTTTTTAAAAACCGATTTCAATGTATTATTTTTCCCATGTTTGATCCATGAACTGAAATCTAGGATTCAATCTCTGAAATATAAAACCTGAGAATGTTTAACAAAAACCTGAGAACACCAATGATAACTGAGAATACATTCCAATGTAGTTAAACCTGAAATTCCATTGAACTGAAATGGGAGAACCTGAGATTGTCCTGCATCCCTCATACAGGATGCATCTTGCATTCACTGAAACCTTGGCATTCAAATTTGAGTTCATATATGCATGACTGCATTTGGAAATGAGAGTGGGGTTTTTGTGTGAAAACTGAAATATAAATTTATACACACACACACATTGTTTAAACTGTTTTCCTAATGTTATTGCAAAGCCTTATACCTGAGATTGGTTGTTTCCTGAGATACTCAGATTTACACACACCTGGTTTTCTTCAGTTTACATACATATTAATTTGTGACACCCTAGCCTGTGCACACACAGCTCACACTGTTTGAAACTCACACCCTTCTCTATTCACACACCATGTCATTGACACAAAACTGAGAACCTGAGATTTTCCTGAGAATCAGAAATTAGCACTGTCAACTATCAAGTGCCTAACACACACACACTCATACCCATTGTAATATATGTATGCAACTGTTTTCATATTAAATGTTAGCTATCACACATTGTCACATTCACCCACATACATTTCACTCATACACACACAGCCCCCTTTCCTTCTATATGTATGCCCATATGTAGGGTTCAACTGCATCTAATTGTCCTAACATTCACTTAGGCTAGTCATTCCATAATTCCATTTATGCATCATGGGGTACATGCACATATGATATATGTAGGAGTATATTAGTAGATGGTTTTGGCCAATATACTATATAGTGGTACTGTAGAATATGCAATATGCATATAGGGTACATTATGCAATGTATATGCTTAATATCTAATTATATGCATTGTAAATATGTAAGCATGTAGATAATCAAATGCATTGGCATATAGGTATGTATTCACATATGTATGTATGTAGGTAATGACAGAAATCATGTATTGCATGTGAGAAATGAATACATGGATGAATGTAGAAATGCAAGCCCCTATGAAAATATGCCTATGATTGAATGAATGTAAGTTCAAATATATGAATATAATGTAAGCATGTATATATATGTAATATGTGTTCTCTATGACTTGTGATAGTGCTAGGATTCTAGTCTAGACTTGGTTAGCCCTAGTGAGATTTGTTGGACTAGGATTGACCTAGTTTGACTAGAGTGTTGACCCAGAGTTGACCAAGTTTGACTGGGACCTAGTTTGACCTAGACAGTTGACCAAGTTTGACTTAGAGTTGACTTTGACCTAGAATTGACTTAGAATCATGTAGATTGCATCGTAGGCTTCATTTATCTTATTTTAAACACGTCATAACCCAAACTGCTCTATTTAGGACATTGTGACTCCGGTGCAGACATCTGATATTTCATTACTCTTTTCAGAGTATCAGGCGAGTACATTCTCTGATAGTTCTTTCATTTACTTGTCAATTACTGTACTTCAGTTCTAGTTAGCTGTATGTGATTCTCTGTTACAAACACGTATTATTATTTCTGAATCCATATATGCGACACACATACTTACTTGTCTTACCTCTATTATTCGAATCATCATACGAATCATCATACGAATCACTATTCGAATCACCCTATTCGTATCTTCATATGTTGGTTGGACTTGTATTCGTCTTATGTGTTGGATTACGGATTCATTTGTATTAGACTAGGCGGGGAAATACTGATTAGACATGTAGACATATCCCCCTATTCGAATCACCCCTCTGTGAATTATATTCGAACGATAGCCATCCCTCATCTGATCAGTGAGTGGTGTGCCGTATTACCTACAGCCGTTTACATGTCGAACTCGGTATTTTAAAATACACTTGGAGAATTTATTCGAATCATTGTTTGACTACTATTCGAATCACTATTCGTATCACCTTATTCGAATCACTATTCGCATCATCTTATTCGAATCATCTTATTAGAACAATGATTAGAATCACATTCGACTCATCTTGTATTAGACTCACTTCGGGATTACACTCGACTTATATTGTACATCTGAACTCATTATGTTACTCTAGTTCAGCTAGATCTTGTTTTACAGTCTTCATTGCTATGATTTTTCTCTTGTTTAGTTATTTACTTTCCTTGCACTTTATCTGTCTTTCTTACCATCACGTGAACATAAACTGCCATATTCATCAATACAACTGTCTATAACTACTTTATAGTTCTCTGTCATTTACTTGGAATTTCTTGATGAAATGTACTCGTTCCTGTCCTGACTGGACCTGTTGAAAATATTACAGATGATTGCCCTGAGGACATTTGCCCCACTTGCCTTGGAGCAGGAGATGGCTTAGCTACCTATAGCCCCGACACTCAGGAGTGATCGGGAGACTAGCTAGTAGACTTGGTTTAGTTTTCATGTTTTAGAATTTGAATTGTAATAACTTGAGATACGAGTTTGTTTTTGAGTTTGTTTGAGATATTATTATTTAGTAGTTATAAATGTTGTTATTTACTTTTAGTTATAAACTTTTGTGTTATCTTATTGTGCTTAGACTGTGATTAAGATTTCATTATATCTATACTTGTCCTCCGTTCGGAGTTGAGATATTGACAAGTACATTATATAATTGCGTGAGTTGTTGATTAGATAGTAACCTAGGACAGCGTTCTACCGCCGACACTGCGGCGTAGGCTGGACGTACCCACTTCTCGTGCCCTTACTCTAGGGTGCGGGTCGTGACACGTTTTTAGTGGTGGCCCATGCAGGTCGAGTTTATGTAGTGGTATTCGAACTAGAGTATCACTACAGCCTGCCAAGTCAATGAGTTCTAGTCCTACCTAGTCAATGAGTTCCAGTCCTACATAGTCAATGAGTCCTAATTAAATATGGATATGATAAATCCTACATAGTATTGGATTTACATATATAGACACATGATATGATAAATATGTAGGGATGAGATATAAAGCGCTATACATTAGAGGGTGGTGAATAGAGTAGGCAACGAAAATTTAGCTATTAAAAATTTGTGTAACACCCACTTTTCTAAAATAAGGGTAAATTTGAACTTTTGTATTTTAAATCATTAAAATATTTGATTTTAGTCATGATTTAATTTTTGGTGATTTTTTAGTTATTTTTAAAACTATTTTAAATGGTGAAATATGAAATTGGTGTTTTGCTAGTGTAACCTTAGTCATGCATGACCTAGAAGACTAATCATGACCAAGGAGACCTAATCATGTGTTTAGGATTTCAAATTTCTACTTTTAAGCCTAGGGGTATTTTGGTCAGTTTGACACTTTTATGAAATTGTAAATTATATGAATTAAATATGTGTTAGTTAAATTAATTGAGACTTGACCTAGAAGTTAGCCTAATCTAGATTATTAATCATGACCCTAGAGACTAAGTTAGAGGGTTTCAATTAAGAAATCAAATTAGGGTAATATCTAGATATTTGTTAGAGAGATATTTTAGGCTAAAGGTTAAAGAAGGCTACTTTAGTTATGAGCCAATAGATTGGCTTGAAATTGTTGGAGAAGCCTTAGCCACTCATCCTAAACCCAAACCCTAACCTAATGGAAGCCATCACATATTCCCTCCCTCTATAAATACAACCCATTAATCATTAGCATCATTTTTAATTTATTTTAATTGCCTCTTTTGTGTTCTTCCCCAATTCCTCCCCAAATATCCAAATCAAGTCCAAATTGAGCCAAATTTCTTGCATTGGAACCCTCTACAATTGAGGATACTAAGGGAGGCTAGCTAGCAAGGTTGATCATTATATTGGCATCACCAAGTGAAGAGGACACCCCCCTATTCTAGGCTTTTCATTGAGTTTTCACTCAATAGGTAAAATGCCTCAAAACCCTATTAATATTGTGATTTCTCTTCATGGTTGCATGCATCTAGGTACCAGGGACCTATAGGCCAAGTTTGGTAGGAACTAGGTTTGATTTGGTGTCCGTATCGGACACGTATCTATGTTTAAATTCAAGTGTTTGGTGAAATGCCACTTAGGAATGAAAGTTAGTGTTTTGTAAAACAAATTACATTTTTGGGTAGACCTAGACTTGTAGGTTACAACCCTAGTTGACTGAGCACAATTTAGACCCGTGTCCGTGTCAAAAATCGACACGAAACTACTGCCAGGATACTGCACTGAGGCATACAGCCGCCCCTGCTACTCGACCCCAATTCCGGACACGACACGCCAGGAGGACACGTGAAAATTGACACAGAGGAGGGGGCCATCACTGACAGACCCCCCCTCGAGTTTCCCGACACGTCATGTCGTGTCGGACACAAAAACACGATCGTACCGATTTTATACTGAACTGTGCACGCGAAAATTAGCACTGACATGCACTTCGTATCGTATCCTGTCACCACGTGGACACGATACAGGGTGTCGATCGTGTAGCCCTATATGTGGGCTACACGTGTGCATGGACACGTGGCTCCACGTGGCCTGTGTCGAGTGCACGAGTCCATGGACTCGCTGTACGACGCTGTGTGCACGCGTGTGTGTCTACGTGTGTGCGTGAGTATTTGGACACGTTTGTGTCCAGATTTTTGACACATTATAGTTCGACTGACAAAATCACATGTAGTACTCTGATTACCAACCATTTATTTTGGGTTTTTAACTGTGCTTTCGACATGGTTTCGGGTTCTTCCTCATTTACTGATACGCACTGTATCAGTGTGCTTTCCTGTCATTTTAATGAATTGATTCGAGTTCAATATCGATTTATACGTTTTGACATGTTGGAATATGTGTATTATATGTTGGGGTTACATATGGAGAAGATTGCTTGGATTATGATGTTTTGAGAGTGTTATGACACTCGATTATGGAGTGGACTGAACTGAAGAGAATCTGGGAATAACTAAAACTAATTTCTGAGAACTGAAACATGCTTTACTGATTTTTAGATGACAAAATGGCACTGATTGGTTCACATATAGGTACCTGGGTTAAGTTATATATTAGGAATCAAGGTAGTATTTGATTTAAAGGTTTGGATATGTTGGGAACAGTCAAACAAAATAGAATTCATGGTTAAACTCGAAAAACTGATACGTTGTTCCCTGTTTTCCTGTTTTTATCCATTTCGAGTTTTGTGAATAATTGATTTTGATTTCTTATTTTTTTTGAGATTATATATGTATGTTGTTATACTCCTAGGATACATGTTGTATTGTTGTTTCGGTTTGAGAGCTACAGGTTTGGGTTGATGCTTATTCAAATCCTATTTTTAGGACTGAACATGTAGACTGAAACTGAGTGTTCCCAAACCTGAGGATTTCTCCTATAAGTCAACTAAAAATAATGAATGAATGCATGAACTGAAAACTGGTATGGGTTTTAATGTTTAACCAAATGTTAATAGTGATTATGAAATCTGAGAGTGATGTGGATTTAAACCTGATATCTCAATAGACTGAAAATCCTGAAATCTGAAATTGATGTGTAAAAAATTGAGTTTGTTTTCTAAAAACTGAGAATTGAAACCTGAGGATTTCTTTCCTGTATGAAACTGAGATTGAGAATGGGTTTTAAGTTAACTGAAAATTGGAATTTTCTATGTGAATTAGTCTATGTATATGTTGTGTGTTAAACTGAAATATAATGGGAATTTAAACATTTAAATTGAAAACTTGATTTCTAAATGGATCGAAACCTGAGCCTTCACTGCTGTACAGTATCCCCCACACTCTCCTATCACTGTTAACATCCTACACACACACACACACACATGTATTTACCCCTCACCCTCCTCTCACACATTATAACTCTCCTACCACTGTCACGCAAACCTGAGAACACAAACATACACACACATTCATGATAGGCCTACACACCCTCACCCTCTAACCCACACACCCTCTCACACCCTTTCACTCTCATTTTCCCTCTCTCTATATATATTATTATATATATGTTATGTATGTAGTTAGGCTATATATATTGATAATATATATAGATATGTTATGTTTGCATGAATATATATGTATTATATATAGTTGAGTATATATATGGTATTATATATATATATGGTGCTATATATTGGTATATATATAATAGGTTTATATATATATGTATATTGATATGTATATATAGTAGATTTGGCCTATGGTATTGTTTGCCATGAAATATAAAAGAACAGAACAATTATCGGAGGACCGAACTTTTACTTCACGTTACAAACTCGCTTGTACAAAGAAAGCATAGGGACGAAAACCTAGGTACAGCAGTCTAAGTACAATTGTTTATTTTAGATTCTGGGGGGTGACGATAGAGGCTCGGGAAGGCGACGACAGCCCTGTCTTACTCCGTGGACGATCGGCATGCAACCTTGGCTCCTTGTGAAAAGATGGTTGGCGTTGACGAAGAAATGCTCTTCTTGCTCCTTTGTTGCTCTTCAGGCTTCTCTCTCTCTGTGTATTCTTTTGACTATCGGGGAGTCTCTCTGTATATACGTATTTTTCTCTCTGAAATTGTATCTCTTACAAGGGAATGGCACCTTGCTATTTATAATAGTGGGATCTGATCATTAGGGTTGTCAATGATTGGCTCTTGGAGATGGCGGCGGCTTGGAGATTAGTTCATCTTGGCCATTCGTTTTAATTATGATGAATCTGGGCCATTAGGTGTAGATTACACCAAATGCCATGAGCAATTAATGCTGATTGGAATAAATCTTCCTTATATTGATCTTCTGATATCTGCGAATAAATCAGATCTATCCTTCTGCCACGTGTTCCATATTTATTGGGATCTGATCCAATTTTTAATGGCAGCAAATCCGAGGAATTAATCGGTTTAGGACATGTGTCCTAGGAGCTGCTGGAGGGATCTGGACCGTATGACTAGTGAGCCGCATATGAATGTGAGCCGCATATGGTTAAGCCTACGTGTCAGGGCTGCGTGGGCAGTGCCCCTCAATTGAGTCCTCTAGCCGCAGAAGAGTATTCTTTGTGGGCCGCATAGGTATATGTCCGCTTGGGCCGCATGGACATGATCTTCTTGAACCGCATGAGAAGTCCTCGCTCGAGCCGCATGAGACTTTCATGGCCTGAGCCGCATGGACATGATCTTCTTGAGCCGCATGGGAAGTCCTTTGCCCGAGCCGCATGAGGCTCCTATGGCCTGAGCCGCATAGGATTTAATCTGAGCCGCATGAGAAGCGAACCGCATACGAATGCCCACGTGGCAAGGCCACATGGCATTTTTATGGCTCTCGGGGGATTTGTGTCAGAGATTTCTTTTCTCTTCCCTAGAGATCCATCATTATGGCAGAGCCATAATTACCTGCTTTGGTGTCAGGGCTGTCAACTTTTCAGAGGGGTCAGCCGTCAAAGCAATTAATGCAGCGTGGGTGGAGGGGAGCACTATCAGGCCACATGTCTTCTGAGCCGCATGGAATATCCTGGGCCGCATAGCTTCCTATGCCGCATGACTCCCTGAGCCGCATGCGTCTTCTGAGCCGCATGGATCTTTCCTGGCCGCATGAATCATTTCCTTTAGTATTTTTCATGCTTCTACAGGACCCCCTTCAAAGTTTTCAATTTGTAAAATTGAAATACTTTGAATAAGAAGCATGGCCGGGTTCCTCTAGCCGCATATGGAATTCTGTCCGCATGGATATCTTGACCGCAGGGGACTTTCGAGCCGCATGGCCGTTCGAACCGCATATACCCTTTGTCACGTCATTATGTCATACGTGTAGATCTTTTTGGGACAGGATCCCAAGAGCTCAGTCTTTAAATGGCTGGTTTGGCTCGATAGCCGAAGAGTCGCTCGCGTTTGCACGAGGCGTCGGTCCATAGTTTTCTGTCTATAAATAGAAGGGAATTTAGACAGTCTTCTCTCTTAGGCCCTTTTTGACTCAGATTTTTGTCGTGTTTTCTTCCTCTGATCATCAGACAATAATGGCACCCAGGGATTCTAAGGCTGTGAAGAAGGCTGTGGCGAGGAGTAAGAAATTGGCTTCGCCCTCAACTGTCGTGCCCCCCGTTCGTCTTGACGTTCATATTGCCATCGAAGGTAAGGATTAGGTAGTCGATTTGAAACCCTAACAGAGCCTACTTTACTGCATACTCCAGACTTTGACGTAAACTTCTCAAACTATACGGTCCGCATACTCGTCCCATGACTGAGCCGCATGAGGATATGCCCCCTGTCTGAGCCACATGAGACCTGTCTAAAACGAGCCGCATAACCATTTTTTGACTGTTTTCATTTTCTTCGTCTTTGGTTCTCGCATTATCTCCACCAAATGCTGGGACTGCGGCGTCAGAGGAGCCGCAGCCTCCTGTCATCAGCCAGGGATCTTTCTTTGTTAAGGAGGAAGTGAAGAAAGAAGAACCTGCGCCTGAGGGGGACGGCAGCCCTCCAAATATCGAAACTACTGAGAGTGGCAGCGCTGGGAACTCTATTTCTCCTATTCCGGACGAGGATGCTCTTTACTTGCATCCTTCATATGTGAGATGGTTGAGGGAATGGTATATGCGCTCCTGTAATTAGGATGTAGGGCACTACAACAAAAAACCCTTTTAATGACGGCAAGAAAGCGTCATTAATGACGTACCATGACGCTTTTTTTTCCACAGCAACCTCATGAAAATGGGTGTTATAAATGTTTTTTAAAAGCGTCATAAAATAACCGTCATGAATATGATGAGTTTCTGCTACACTTATTTTCAGCATAGTTTGAAAGCGTTATGAATAGATAATCTGTATAGACTCAATTCAGCACATTTTTAACGCTCAATTCTGCACATTTATATATTACTTTCCAAAAAATTATAGATTAATGCTCAATGTTGCTCAATTCAATTTCAAAACATTTATTTTGAACCATATTCACAAGAAAACATCTAAATGTTATAGAGTACCATTTAATCCATTTACAAATATATACATAACATATATCACCATCTTCATTACATTTTTTTAAAATAAGACATCCAAATACATATATTTATAACTACTACTAGTAAGTAGACCCTCAAAACTATTAGTACATTGGCTTCAACTTTGAGCACATCAAAACTGTCGGCATCACGTAGCAAAACCCTAAAAAATGTCTCCCTCCATCATACACTTTGTGTTAAAGAAGTAGCCAAGATGACTACACAACTCAAACAATTCTCTCAGAGGGGGCAGTTCAAGACTATCAGGTGATACAATGGGAGCAAGTAATGGTTCAAATACCTCCCAAACCTTATGTAGGTTGACCCTTGTATCAATTAATATAGCACCTGCTATGCTTTCGACAATGTCTGCAAGAACCTGCGACAGCAAAAATGATACAAAGTAAATAACACCGTAAAAAGCAATGCTAGATACTCTGAAAAATCATCATACATAATGTTTAGATTTCTCAGTCATCATTATATGATGTTTAGGCTTTCATAAAAAACTTTACCTTGTAGCCTTTGGACGAAGCATTTGATACAAGTGGACACTCGACTTCTTGTAATTCCTCCAGTTTCTTGACATATTCTGTTATTTGCTCTACAAGAAACCCTGATGAATGTTGAAGATGGTGTTGAAGCTTATGCTTGACTGCACATTTAGCAAATCTTTCATTGTTAACTGATGCCGACCTAAAGTCAGTCAACACCCCAGGATCTATAGTTGTATGAGTTTGAAAGAGATGCCAAGTGATAAGTAGGTCTAGTACTGCATCACCAAGAAATTCAAGCCTCTGGTTTTGAAAAAATAAAGAAAAAGAAGTCAAATGCATGATTATAAATATGAAAAGTAATTTTGAGTGTCAAACAAAAAATGATAAATATATCAGTATCTAGTATCAACTAGGAAAAAACTTCCAAATTTGCTTACTTGGTAGCAGTAGCTAGTTCCAATTTCAGAAGCATGAGTTATTGCCTCCAATAAAAGGCGTTTAATAGCAAACTCATAGCGTAATTTCTTTTCCAGAATTTCCATGTCATCAGATCTGGGAACACAACTCCAAAATGACATAGAGGTGGTCATTGCTTTCCCAACCATTTCAGACTCAAGTTCAGTATCAATGCCTAACCATTTCAATACAGCAAGAGCAGCAGTTAATCCGCCACCAACATAATATACCCCAATTAGAGCCTCTACGTAATCAGATATTGTCTTAGATCACTATACCAAGAGAATGTTGTTTTGAAGCATAAAGGTGCACAAAATGAACTAGTTTGAAGCTAAACCAATCATAACAAAACAATTTATTTTATAAATAGATAGAAATGTGTATTTCACATAGAAAAGTATATCAAAACAAACCCGAGAATAATTGCAAACAGAGCAGACACCTAGAATAATTCAAGAATGCCATAGCAAGACTGCACTACAAAAAGAATAAATGTCAAAATATGACCCAAAAAAGTCTCAAATTATTATTTTCTAATTCCTATTCAAATGGTGCCTCATCGGATGATACTTGAGTAAGACTCATATGGTGCTTTAATCGGATGATGCTTGAGTAAGATGATTCAACCTATGCTAGAATTTTACAGCTAAAGAAAAGGACACCTCTGTATCTATGCAGTACAGACTAATGGGGTACTCGATACATTTTCTAGAATCCCAAACAATCATAGGGATTTCAAGCTTTAAATCTCTACCTATGGTTTTGGATAAACCCCCTATAACCACATCTCAACAAACAATTCATTTACCTTCAGAGATTAAAATCACATTCTTGTATATTTAAACTATTTGGATGGAAAATGCTTCCACCTTACTCGACAAGAACCTATTAATCCCAAATCGGGACCAGGTTTCAACATAACTTTAGCTAACCTTTCTATCGAACACCGTCTGTGCAATAAAAGAAAGGAGGATCAAAATGAAGGAATTCTAAGTCTTACGTCATCCCAGATCGGGACCAGGTCTTCGGCGAACCGGTTCCTGGTCTTTTCCATGAGGGGCTTCGACTGAAGGGAGTGAAGCGGTGGCGAACTTCGAACCCTTGTAGGATCCAAGGAACACAGTAAGGCTCCGCGGCGATCAGCGCCCCGACGACGCTCCCCCCGACCACCTGCCCCTGCCCTCCCGCCGCCGATCTCCAGCATGTGCGCGCGGTGTTCACCAGCCGGACCTCCATCACCGGCTTCAGGTCCTCCGACGACCCCTCCGATATGGTCGAGATCGCACCTCGGCTAAGATCTATCGATCAGAAACCCTAACCTAACTCTTAAGGAAATTGGGGGAGAAGAGGTTTGGAGAGATGCTGCTCCTTAGAAAATGGATGAGAAATGAATTTTCTCTCTCCCACTTAGCTTTTATACAGTGAAAAAATTACAAGTTTGCCACCGCTCTAAAGTATTAATGACGTTTTATTTTATAAACGTTATAAAAAGCCCAAAATTAGTCCAAACCGTCATAGAAAAAAGGTATTTTTTAACTTGATAACGCTTATGTATCAGCCGTCATTAAAATTCCCTGTCGAGCATCTTTAAAAGGGTTTTTTGTTGTAGTGGGGGCTTCTCGTGGATGTCTGTCTGTAGTCTTTGTTTTGTTTCGCCTTTCTTCTTGTCTTTATGAAGAACTCTTTTGACCTGCTTGCAATCGTGTGGATGTAACCAATTTCTGAATGAATGGAATATATATTTGCTTCACTCTTTTGCTTTGTAATAATCCTCTTAATGGGACATTTTACGTGGACCCATTGTCCCTAACGTACCCTGGTTTTGAATACGGACAACAAGTTTTAAAAGAAAGGAACCAATCATGCTAACTCAGAGGTACTGAGGACATGGTGAGCATGAGGGTTTCTTTGACGGGAGGTACATAGAATAACTCAGAGGTAATGAGGACATGGAAATTCTATGTAGAGGGGTGATTTGTTTGTGGCGGAAGTGGAACGGCTCAGAGGTAATGAGGACATGGCCGTCTTGGAAGTTTGTGGACCCGTTACCTTTGTTGTGCAGAGGGAGTGCAGGTATTAGATCATGAGGGAGGATCTCTTGTAGGAAGAAAGTTCAGCGGTATGGTTATACATAACTTTCTTTCAAAAGAGTGACCGGGATGTAAGTTCAGGGGTACCGATGGGCACATAACTCGACAATCCATGAATGTTGGAATCAAAGTGTAAGTTCAGAGGTACCAGCAGGTACATGACTTGGAAATTTGGGATATCTTTATGGAAGAAGGGCATGAGTTCAGCGGTACACGTGGGTACGTGACTCGAAAATCTGGAATATGGTGAGTGTGAGTTCAGTGGTACCAGCGGGTACGTGACTCAATGATCTGGCAAACGGTGAGTGTGAGTTCAGCGGTACCAACGGGTACGTGACTCAGAAATCTGGAGAATGGTGAGTGTGAGTTCAGCGGTACCAACGGGTACGTGACTCAATGATCTGGCAAACTATGAGGGTGAGTTCAGTGGTATCAGCGGATACATGATTCAATAATCTGGAAATTTATGGAGCGAGTTTAGTGGTACCAGCGGGTACGTAACTCGAGGATCTGGAGAATATTGTTTAAACATAGTATTTCTTCAAGAACTTGCCATTGACGGGCAATATAAGCAAATCCCCATTCTGCTTGGCGAGGCGGTAAGCACCGTTGGAGAACATTGTCTCTGTGATAAAGGGGCCTTCCCATTTTGGCTGGAACTTGCCGGCGGTCTTGTGAGTCATGACCATTGGCCTCCGGACTGCCAGAACAAGATCACCCACTTGGAATATTTTGATTTTGACCTTCTTGTTGAAGGCTCCTGAAATGCGTGCTTGGTATAGCTCGATTCTTTGCTGAGCTAGGAGGCACTTTTCATCTAAGGCCTCTAACCCTTGTAGGCGACGCTGGTGGTTGTCGTCGGTTGTCAATTGATGTGTGAGGGCGACACGTAGTGAGGGGATCTGGGTCTCCAAGGGGAGGACTGCCTCGCTCCCGTATACTAGGAAGAATGGCGTATTCCCGGTGGCTGTCCGAATTGTGGTACGATAAGCCCATAAGCACTCGCCGAGCTTCTCGTTCCAGTCGTGCTTGTTGGAGGAGACGAACTTCTTGAGGAGTTTGATGATCGTTTTGTTGAACGCCTCTGCTAACCCATTCGCTGCCGAGTTGTATGGCGTCGAAGCGATGTTCTGAATACGGTGTTTATCGCAAAACCGATAGAATGTGTGGCTTACAAACTGCGGACCATTATCATGGATGATCCTTCGTGGTAGTCCGAAGCGGTAGATGACGTGATGCTTAAGGAAGCTGATCATGTTTGAAGTCTTAACTTCTGCGAGTGGGACAGCCTCCGCCCATTTGGAGAAGTAATCAGTGATCGCAAGTATGAAGCGATGTCCTCTGGAGGAAGGTGGGGTGATTAGACCAATGATATCCATTCCCCATGCTTCGAATGGTCAGGATGCCACCGTCGGATGTAGAAATTCGGATTGTTGGTGAATGAAGTCTGCGTGGACTTTGCAAGCTTTGTACTTTCTAGCATAATCGATCGCATCTGCCACCATAGTGGGCCAATAGCAGCCCATTCGGCGAAGACGATCTTGTAGTTTTGGGCCGGGCTGGTAGGCCCCGCAGACACCGTCATGAGCTTCTCGTACTGCTTCTTTGGCTTTTGCGTTTGACAGACACCGAAGTAATAATCCGTCGTAGGAACGGCGATACAGCATCTTCGTCTCTGTATCGTAGAAGAATCTGAGAGAACGCCTTCTGATGGAGGTGGCTTCCTTTGGGTTCTCGGGCAGGATGTCGTAGACGACGAAGTCGATGAATGGTTGTCTCCAATCTGGGGCGTCATCGATCATCTGTGCAGAATAACTTGTCACGAATTGCACATTGTTTTTGGGACAGACCAGTTCATGGCCTATCACTTCCACTGATTGGCGATCATAATTCGGAACTGCTAGTGAAGCGGCAAGACCAGCTAGGGCATCGGCTTCAATATTTCAGAGTCTGGGGACGTACTCGATGAAGAACCCCTCAAATTACGAGATGATATTGATCGCTATTTGGTGATAAGGGATCATGTCTTCGTGGCAGACCTCGTACGAACCCCGGATCTGATTGACGATCAGTTGGGAATCGCCGTATGCTTCAAGGTATTCTACCCCCAGCTCTCTTACAAGTTGGAGGCCAATGACCAGAGCATTGTACTCAGCCACATTGTTAGAGCAGGGTTCTGTGAGGGAATAGGCGCGATTGATCACCAATCCGGAAGGGGAGACCAGCACTACCCCGACTCCGACGACTATATTGCCTTTAGGTCCGGTCCTTGAAGCGCCGTCAAAGAACATTTGCCATATAGCCTCGTGAGAGGTTGCATGCGAGTCGGCGACCTCGTCTGGGATCTCTTCATATATTCTGGAGGACTCCGAGCCTGGGTGGGCTGCTAAAAAGTCCGCCAGGGCTTGACCTTTGATTGACTTTTATGGGACAAAGATCATATGATAAGGGGACAGCAATATTGCCCATGTAGCTAGTCGAGAGCTCAGTGCCCTGGTTTGGTCATGAGGACTCTGAGAGGGTTGACCCGTGAGATCACATGTATCGTTTGTCCGGTGACATAGTATCGCGTCTTCTGAATGGCGAACACCAAGGCGAGGCATTCCTTCTCAACCGCGGTGTATCGGTGCTCGGGTCCAACCATCATTCGGCTGAGATAGTATATGGCTTGTTCGTGGCCTGCATCGTTGTTTTGTGCCAACAGGGCACCGAGGGAGTCTTCCATTGCTCGTACATAGAGCAGGAATGGTTTTCCAGGGACTGGGGCTACCAAGACCGGAGGTTTTAACAAATATTCTTTGATGCTGTCGAAAGTACGCTGGCATTCTTCGTCCCGTACGAATGAGACTCCTTTCTTCATGAGGTGCGTAAATGGTCGGCATCGCCCGGAGAGGTTGGAAATGAACCTTCTGATGTAAGCTAGCCTTCCTTGAAGGCCTCTGAGTTCGCAGAGATTTCTCGGGGGACCCATCTCCATGATTGCTTTTGTCTTCTTAGGGTCTACATGGATACCCTTTGCAGTGATGATGAAGCCTAAGAACTTCCCGCTGGATACGCCCAGGAAGGACTTCGTAGGGTTCATTTTCAAGTTGTGCCTTCACATTAGGTCGAATACCGTCCTTAGATCCTGCAGATGGTCTCCCCTGCTACGGCTCTTGACGGCTATATCGTCAACATAGCACTCCACCGTCTTGCGTAAGTGGTCTCTGAAGATGATGCTCATGGCTCTTTGGTATGTGACGCCGGTATTCTTTAAACCGAAAGGCATGACTGTCTAGCAGTACGTGCCAATCGGTGTTCGGAATGATGTATGCTTTTCGTCGTCAGGAGACATTTTGATTTGGTTGTACCCCGAGAAGCCATCCATGAATGACATGCGTTCGAAGCCGCAGGTATTGTCGATCATGATGTCTGTGATAGGATGGAGGAATTCATCTTTGGGGCATGCCTCGTTCAGGTTGCGGAAGTCGATGTAGATTCGAATCTTCCCATTCTTCTTGAGGACGGGTACTATATTGGCGACCCAATCGGGATGTTGCTCCTCACGAATGAAACCGCTGGCTATCAGTTTGTTGACTTCAGCTTCGATCGCATCCATGATGCCTGGATGGAAGCGTCGCTGTTGTTGCTTGACCGGCTTCACATCTGATCGGATATTGAGTTTGTGAAGAGCGATGTCAGGATTTAACCCTGGCATGTCTTCATAGCTCCAGGCGAACACATCAATATACTCTCTGATAAGTTCTAACAGCGACTCCCGTTCTTCTTCGGTTAGGCTTTTTCTGATGAAGATCGGTTTTGGAGCAGATTCGCTGCCGAGATTCACTTGTATGACCTCATCTTCAATAGGAGGTTCTCTCAGTTCGAACCGCTTTTCCTATTGTGCGTCCAATTGTTGGGCCCATGGCTCAAGCTCGAGGATTTCGGGGATGTCTTCGTCTTCCTCGTAAGCGTCGGCGAATGCCATGTTGACTGACATGACTTGTCTGAATACATCTCCGATGCTGGTATCTGAGTCGGAAGTTGGTGATCCGGTTGAATGTGACTGTCAGTCGCATTCTTCATCTGAACTTTCAGGGGTCGTAGTAGGCGTTACATACCCTAACCTGTATCGAGTTTTGTTATAGTAGTTTCGTGGTTTGCCCGCCGGGACTGGCGGCTTCAGAGGTAATCGTCGCCCAATACCGTAGTTCAATCCTGGCGTCGTCTCTAGATCATACCCCTATTTTTGCATGAGATATTTGGATTGAGGGCTATAGAGATACAGAGACAGTCTCCCGGCATCTGACCCGAGGTCGACTTCTTCTTTGGTGAGGGAATGCGAGTTATTCGTTCGGCCGAAGATGATTGGATGATCTCCTCCCTCGAATATTCGGTAAGCGTCTTCTACTGGGGTAAGCTGGATCGCGGTGTACACATTTGTCACCTGTGTGTGTAGGTGAGCGCCTATACCGTGTTCCATAGCATACATTGTACATAGCTTATTGAGCTCGATATAGTTCAAAGATAACCCTTCATTGATGAAGTAAGGTATCTTTTCTAGGGGGATTACATCATCAGCGGAGGGGACATCAGTGTGGGCAGCCACATACTTGGCTAGCTCCGGTTCCTCTTCAGCTACCCCCTGTGTGAACGAAGATTGAGAGGATGACCTGGGAAGCCTGATTGTCAGTGGTTCGGTTGATGGAGCAGAGCGTAGAGTTGTTAGCAGACTAGCGACCCCTAGTTTGGTATTTGATGTGGGGCGAGGAGTGGCTGGTTCGCTATAAGTGTCAGACCTTGTATCGGGGTGACGACCCTTCCTGGGAAGGCGTATCATCATGGGCCTATCCGAGGGGTTGAGCTTCCCTGCTTGTGGTTGGCTGACTCTTGGTAGCCTGATTGTCAATGGCTCAGTTGTGGGTCTTGGCACTTGGCCGGACCTTGGCAGCCGGATTATCATTTGCTCCTCCTGCGCTGAGAGGCTGATTGCGTCCTTCCGCAGAGTGGCGGTAAGGGGTGCAGACTTGCCCGGTTTGTGAGCTTGGAGGTGGATCGTCAGGGGTCTTTCTGATCCCATGGCTGTTTCGATATGAGTTTGTGCGTCTCCTTCCTCAAGGTGCCTCTTCGACTTTTCGTATAAGCAGGAATCCGAGTAGTAAGATTCGACCCCTTTGAAGGGATCGATATCAGCAAATTTTGTCTTCACGAAACCGTGTTTGTCGACATATTTGAAGCACTGGTGTAGCGTGGAAGGCACGATCATGTAATCGTGTATCCATGGGCGCCCCAAGAGGATATTATAAGAAGTGTCTGCATCTATGACGTAGCAGGTACTTCGGATTGGAGGTCGCCAATTTGATACTTCAGACGAATCTTTCCAATAGGGTAGCTCCTGCCCGAATTGAAATCGCTGACGGCGGTGCTTGTAGGTGTCAGGCGATGCATTGGGATGCGGAGATGATGTAGCAGACCCTTCGGGATGATGCTTATGGAAGAGCCAGGGTCAATGTGCATCCGATCCACCTTCACGTCGCTGATGTATCCCGTGTAGTATAGTGGGCGATCATGCAAGTTGGTTTTGATGAGCATGTCCTGCAGAGTGAAGATGATATTGGGCATCGCTCCCGTACAGGCGCTGTCTTGGAGATCCACAGGTGAGTCCTCCCCGGTGAGGTTGGATTGAGCCAGATAAGCATCAATATTTTGGAGTGCTTCGCTCAATGCAATACGAACGTCCTTGGAGAGCCTTAGGAGTTCGTATAGTGACAATTTGGCCGGAGTGTTAGCCAATTGTGCTAAGATATCAAAGTTATAGGGCCTCTCTAGCCCTTGGGCTGCGTCCTTTCGGAGGGATTTGTCGAAGCGAGTCTCCTTCGGCCTAGGCTTGTCGGTCGTCGAAGGCTGAGCCGGTCCCGGAGCATCAGTTGTAGTAGGTTGATGATTTTCAGCTGGGCTGTCAACCACAGGTTAGGATTGCGCTCCAGACCGCGTGACGACGGCTATAGCTTTCTCGTTGTCTGCTGAGATTGTGTGGCAGGTCCTGATTTTTCTACTTTTCTTTTTGTTGGTAGGAGATGGTGTGGGCCGAGTTACTTCTGACACCAAGTCTGGATGGACCCACATGATCTCCCCTCGTGAGGTGGTGAGAGGTACCAGACCAGCCGCCTGATCTCGGGGAGGTAGAAGATTGGTAATTTCTATTGTCGCCAGAGGGACGAGGATCACCCCGTCTTGAGTCTCCGTCGGAGGGAAGTTGCCGAATTGTACGGACACCATATTGGCTGCTACGGTTACCTCTTCAAAGTCGATGGCCAGAGCGTTCGAATCGATGAGGCTTTGGATGTACCGTTTTAGTTGGTAGCAGTCGTGTGTAGCGTGGTGTACATAACGGTGGTAATGGCAGAACTTTGGGTTCTCCAAATCAGCCGGCCGAGGCTCCCGCCTTGGTGGAGGAAGCTGAATTCTATCTCCTTGTATGAGCATGTCCAAGATAGGCTTGACGTGGCCGTCTTCGAAAGAGTAAGTGATCTGAGGCCATTGTTTGTCTGCTGGTTGTGACTCGGGCTTCTGGGCCGTGTCGGCCACCGTAGCCTGCTTTCCCTTGTTGTCCCGATTGTTGGAGGGGTTACCCCCATTATCGTTGTTGGGACGCTTGCCCTTGTTTTCTCCTTCTGAGATGTGCAATCCCAGTTGGCTAGCCTTCTTCAGTCGTTCTTTGGCACTTGTGGCGCTGATGATGAATGCCTTCCAATCTTTGAATTGACTTTCGCCCATCTAGAGACTGATCGTTGGAAGCAGTCTCTTTTGGCAAATTTCAATCAAAGAGGAATCTGGATTTCCGGAAGGCAGCTTCATGGCGGTCTGACGAAACCGCTCGATGTAGTTCCTTGTCAACTCCTTCTCCCCTTGGACGACGTCCATGAGACGTCCTACTTCGTAGAATCGTTCCAAGAACAGGCGCTTAAAGCCGGCGAAGGAGTGGATGCAGTTGTCCGGTAGATTGCGGTACCAATCGAAGGCGACTCCTTCCAATGCCCCGATGAATAATCGTGTGAGGATCGCATCATCATGGGACAGATGGTCGGTGGTGACCTCAAAGTAAGTGATGTACCGACTTGCAGAGGTTTTGCCATCATAGGGTTGATATTGAACGGCTTATATCTTGGTGGAAATGGAACATCCCTCCATTCAGCAGGGTATGGTTGCTGTATTCTGAGATCTTGAGCGTTTTCTCGGGCATGGAACATGGATCGGAGCTCCTGGACCTCTCTCCTTACTTCTCGAGTCTCATCTGTCGCGGTAGGGGCTGCTATTTCGGGAGGATTATTGCCCGGGTTTGGTGCCGCTGAGTTCGAATCCACATTGATCGCAGGGCCCGTGCTTGTTTGACCGGGCGTTCCTCCTTGTAGAGTTGGCAAGGCCGCTTTAATTTCGTCTACAGACTTGACTAGAGCAAGTAGTATGGCTTCGAGATTGTCGATACGTTGGCGATCATTGGAACCACCTTGATTGCTGTCCGTCATGAAAACCGTCTTTACATGAGGAGTGATGGAAGGAACGGTGGAGGATACGTCCTCCGAGTCGTACCCATGCACCGAGAAGTCATCGGGATAGGTAGGAATGTTCTCTTCGGGCTCGGACTCAGAGGGAACGGTATCCCCAGCTTCAGAGCTTGCTTCGTCTTGAAAGTTACGGATGTCCTCGGGGACATCAGCGTCTGTTGTCCCTGATGGAAGAGTTGTTTGTTCGGGCTCGGCTCCTTGAAACATTGGATTATTGCGGATGTTCGGCCCAGTTCCCACAACCCCCAGCGATGGGGATGATGAATTTCCCATCGCGGTAGATTTTGTCTTTGAACGGGTGTGTTGGAATACACCGGTAGAGGACAACCATTTAGAAGACTGTTTCTTAGCTGTAGTGGTTGATATCTTGGGACTGGAGATGCTTGTCTTTTTCCCTCTCCCTTCGGCGGGAACCTTCTGAGCGAAATTGCAGGAGGCAACAGGAGGTGCCTCATCTTCTGAGTTCGGGTGCTGTAGCCTGTAGAAGACGGACGGACGATCTTCCGTTACTGCCGCGTTGTTGCAGCAGCAGTTGACGATGATTTGGGTGCAGCGATGTCCAAGCGAGGATTCTTTGCACGCCGACGCTCCTTATCTTTCCTTGCATTTGTGGAGGATCACCTCCCGCAGGTCAGAGGAACCACTCTGTCTGTTTACCGCCGGGGGCTGGACTCGAGCGGTTGTATACAACTTTCCATCCGAGGCCCGTGTGATAGTCAACGGGACGTCCCGATAGTCAAAGGTTGGGACAGCTGACTGGGCTCGATGAGCCCGCGCTGCCCTAGACTTCCTCCTTTTAGCACTTGTGGGTGCGTAATAGGAGGAGTCCAAGTTGGGTACCACAGAGTCTGGCTTATCATCCAGAGAATCATCAGGGTCGGGACCGCATGAGAGACGGTCGAAGACTGATCGAGAGAAGCGTGAAACGGACGCTATGCGGCTAGAGTTGGGTACCGTGCAGGCTGTCTGCATGCGGTTGTCTTCTGCCGTCGGACGAATTGTTTTTGAGCGGCTAGGAGTCACGACCGTGCAGGCTGGCCACATGCGGTTGGCAATTGTGGCCGCATGGGTTTTCTGCAAGCGATTGACTCCCAAGGCCGCATGTGTCTCATCCATGTGATTGGCTACTGTAGCCGCATAAGTCATGCGGCTGACAGATTTGGCCGCATGTATTTTCTCCATGCGGCTGGCGGATGTAGCCGCATGAGCTTTCTCCCTGGGGCTAATACCCTTATGCGGCTCGGATCTCATAGAGTTCCTCTTTGTCCCTGCAAGTCCAGCATTATAGTGTTTTCTTCTGCCGAACTTGGGGACAGCAGAGTAGTCTACGGTCTGAAGTGGGGCCGCAGGAGGGTCCTTCTCGCCGTCTTGAGCAACAGAGGATATCCCATCGAGGGCTTGGGGAGGAGCAAATGATTTTGGCCTCCATTCTTTGTGAGCCTTCGTGCTGCGGGTGCGTTTCTGGACCGGGCCAGCGCTTCCTTTGGAGAGCATCTCTTCAAACGTATGTTGGTCGAACCGGGCGACCATCTTTTATTGAGTGGAGCTAAGCTTGGCTGCATCCGATTGCGTCACCAACTCCTCAGCCGTGGAGAAGTTAGTCCCCAGCAGAGTTGCCATCGTGTTTGCCATGAAATATAAAAGAACAGAACAATTATCGGAGGACTGAACTTTTACTTCACGTTACAAAGTCGCTTGTACAAAGAAAGCCTAGGGACAAAAATCTAGGTACAGCAGTCTAAGTACAATTGTTTATTTTAGATTCTGGGGGGTGACGATAGAGGCTCGGGAAGGCGACGGCATCCCTGCCTTACTCCGTGGACGATCGGTATGCAACCTTGGCTCCTTGTGAAAAGATGGTTGGCGTTGACGAAGAAATCCTCTTCTTGCTCCTTTGTTGCTCTTCAGGATTCTCTCTCCCTGTGTATTCTTTTGACTATCGGGGAGTCTCTCTGTATATACGTATTTTTTTCTCTGAAATTGTATCTCTTACAAGGGAATGGCACCTTGCTATTTATAATAGTGGGATCTGATCATTAGGGTTGTCAATGATTGGCTCTTGGAGATGGCGGCGGCTTGGAGATTGGTCCATCTTGGCCATTCGTTTTAATTATGATGAATCTGGGCCATTAGGTGTAGATTACACTAAATCCCATGAGCAATTAATGCTGATTGGAATAAATTTTCCTTATATTAATCTTCTGATATCTGCGAATAAATCAGATCTATCCTTCTGCCACGTGTTCCAGATTTATTGGGATCTGACCCAATTTTTAATGGCAGCAAATCCGAGGAATTAATCGGTTTAGGACACGTGTCCTAGGAGCTGCTGGAGGGATCTGGACCGCATGACTAGTGAGCCGCATATGAATGTGAGCCGCATATGGTTAAGCCTACGTGTCAGGGCTGCGTGGGCAGTGCCCCTCATTTGAGTCCTCTAGCCGCAGAAGAGTATTCTTTGTGGGCCGCATAGGTATATGTCCGCTTGGGCCGCATGGACATGATCTTCTTGAACCGCATGAAAAGTCCTCGCTCGAGCTGCCTGAGACTTTCATGGCCTGAGTCGTATGGACATGATCTTCTTGAGCCGCATGGGAAGTCCTTTGCCCGAGCCGCATGAGGCTCCTATGGCCTGAGCCGCATAGGATTTAATCTGAGCCGCATGAGAAGCGAACCGCATATGAATGCCCACGTGGCAAGGCCATGTGGTATTTTTATGGCTCTCGGGGGATTTGTGTCAGAGATTTCTTTTCTCTTCCCTAGCGATCCATCATTATGGCAGAGCCATAATCACCTGCTTTCGTGTCAGGGCTGTCAACTTTTCAGAGGGGTCAGCCGTCAAAGCAATTAATGCAGCGTGGGTGTAGGGGAGCACTATCAGGCCACGTGTCTTCTGAGCCGCATGGAATGCCCTGGGCCGCATAGCTTCCTATGTCGCATGACTCCCTGAGCCGCATGCGTCTTCTGAGCCGCATGGATCTTTCCTGGCCGCATGAATCATTTCCTTTAGTATTTTCCATGCTTCTACAGGTATACATAGTGTATGCCTATAATGTATAGATATAGACACCTATATATAGTGCCTTAGATACTCTAGCCTATGGTTAGTAGCAATTTAGGATTTGACCAATAGTTCTAGTAGACCTAAGGTTGACCAATGGTTGACCACTGACCAAATTGGCCCTCGATAGCCTAAGTTTGACCAGTTGACCAAGACGGCCTTGTTGTTGACCTAGTGTGACTAGATGTTGACTTGGTTTGACTTAGAGTTGATCAGGTTTGACTTTGACCTAGATTGACCTAGATTGACCTAGATTGACCTAGAATCATGTAGAATGCATTAAAATCTTCAGCCTTACTATTCTAGACATGTTGTAACTTGTGTTGTTCTAAATAGGAGTCAGGTACCTTACTTGGGACTCTATATTCTCAGCAGGACATTCAGTTTATCAGGCGAGTACATTCTCTGATCGTTTCATACTTGTCACGACTTATATTCTCGCTCTAGATTACTTTACTTGATGCTGTCACGTTATCATCACGGATTGGTACTATATGGATCTCTTCTTGGGATGTTAACCCCCTTAGCGGGCGCATCAGATACTTTATGACATGTATTTTATGTACATTATGTATTCCTTGCTCTTGTGTTATTCATGTACACTCATGTTCTCTCATGTTCTTTCATGTACGCTCATGTACTTTCATGTGCTCTCATGTACGCTCATGTTTCCTCATGTGTTTCTTATGTAACCAAAACATCATGTTCGTAACGTAACTGGACTGGATCCTTGTGTATTGATTGTGGGTAGGGGTGAGTATAAATGGTCATGTGATTTACCATCATGTACACTCTGTCACTTTCCATGTTTTATCATGTACAACCTAAGCCAATTACATGCCATCTCGTACTCTAAATCACTAGTCACTTACAGTTCTTACTTATTATGTATATATTTCCAGTTATGAAATATCTTTCCTGTTTTTCATGTACATCTTCTTAAAGCGTTTCATGTATCTTTCTCTATTGCTTGCTTTATATTTCCTGCCATGATATGAACTGCATGAGATGTACTGTGCTCGCTCATGTCCTGACTGGACCTGTTGAAAATATTACAGAGGACGAGGATGAGGCCCTATGTACCACCTATTACGGTGCAGGCTTAGACGACACCTGCGATCTGGTTCCTCTGGAGGACCCAGCTGCAACGCAGGATGCTACTCCCATAGTCTAGACTAGACAGCTAGGCTTTATCTTTCTTTTCAGCATTGTTATTTACTTTCAGTTGTTGTTCTGAGATGTTGTATATATTCTTTCATACTCTGTAGTTGAGACCTTGTATTCTGGATGTTTGCTGAGATGTTATCTTAGACACTTAGACTCTTCTGATTATCTGTATTTCATTTTGAGTTCTATATCATATCGTACTTCTTCTTCCTTAGTTGTGATTGAGTTTACATTCTGCTATGTCACCCCCATTCGGGGAGTATAAACTGCTTAGCATTATATTGTTAGATGATGTGACCTAGGACAGCGTTCTACCGCCGACACTGCGGCGTAGGCTGTACGTACCCACTTCTCGTGCCCTTACTCTAGGGTGCGGGTTGTGACAATTTGTTAGTAGCAAGATCACAGAATATATCACAAATATGTAAATGTAAAAGTAGAGAGCAGAGAGCAAACGTAAACACAGGATGTATACTGGTTTTTCTCTTGTGAGGACTATTCTAGTCAGAAGAACTCCAGCTTCCAGTAAAAATCTACTACAGAAAAAGGCCACAAGTTTTCATGTGAAGTTCTTACAACTTCTACAAACGTGACCTTTGATACGAAGCACTCGACCAACTTCAATTATGAAGTGTCTTACTTCTTGTCAAGCCTCTAATTACAATTACTCTGAAACTTCTAGACCGTACTGCACTGGCAAATAGACTAGAGGAGTGTAACTGGCTTGGGATTGGAAAATAAAAATCTTAGAAGGCTTTGGAAGACCGTAGTAGGCTTATAGAGAAGAGAGAATGAATTGGTGTGTATGAATGGTAGAAATTCTTCTCTATTTATAGATTTTCCAAAGGGAGGATTCGGACAGAATTCGAGCAGAATTCGAACAAAATTTGGGTAGAATTCTTTGAGAGAATCTTGATAGATAGCCGTTGTCACGACCCGCACCCACTTTTCAGAAGCGAGCTTGTGCGCAAGCCAGCTACGTATCGAGCGGACTCCTGCCCGACTCGAATACGTAAACGTTGTAAAGGCTATGGTAAACTGCCAAATTATGGCAAAATATTATATATCTCAAATCCACAATAAGTGTACAAAACATGAATGAACACTATGGGTCGTGGTCTGCAGCCCACTAGCATATATGTCCGATAAGACTCCAAAGAAAGTAAAAAGAGTCTAAAAACTGAATCAAGAAAATATGATATCTCATGATAAGGTACAAAAGCACGAGCGGATAATAAACGTAATAACGATACCTGAATCCTGCAAGCGTATCATCACATCCGCCATCCAGAACTACTAGCTAACTCCATGCAATCACTAAACTTGAAGAGATCATCAGGTCCTCAGTGGACATAGCAAGATACATAAAAAATATGCCTATCTAGCAGTTTATAATGCAATAAAATATAAATAAGGTATAAATAGGGAAAGAGACAGAATTATAACAACTGACTACTGACATGATGACTACTAACAAGTGGCTATACACAAGTGACCACTGACAAAATGATCATGAACACGGGTACAAGAACTACTACGCATAAATGAACTGCAGGATGAGAACAAGAGAAAATATGTCATAAGATCAATGGATACTCAAACCCTCGCCCCTAGTGTGGACTCGCAGGTTTGAAACAACTACTAACCCTTGCCCCTAGTGTGGACTCGCATGCTAGTATCAAGAATTACCCTCGCCCCTAGTGTGGACTCGCTGGTACGGAACAGATAACTACTAACCCTCGCCCTAGTGTGGACTCGCAGGTTAGCTTCACGAATACAAGGTACAACAGTTCCGTTATGACTTACTCCTCCTATGATACGATACGAGAGAGAACCAATCCGATAGAACCACGACATTCAGTCAAGCACGATAACAATAGGAGAACACGACTAATAAACCAGTAAATACTGTCTAAGGTAAAGCATGCAAATCAAGAGGACTGAAATAACTAACTGATAACATATAAAGAGATAGGGACTAAATAAGAATATAAATCATGAACAACTACAGAATTAACTGATAACATATATAAAGTAAAGGAACTGTAAGCATGAATAATAAACTATAGAGGGAGGCAAGGTATCTTGCCTGGTGGTAGCACGAAGGACCATCAATATACCGTCAACTGGTAAGCAAGAAAGTCCAATCTCACATTTGTTTCCGAAAGCTGAAATAGATGTTACCAACATGTTCAGATTAGTCAAATTAGCTAGGATTGTCTGTCCCAAAGTCCAATTTCGGACACAGGGGCAAAACGGTCATTTCGGGCCAAAACGGTGTCCACCGTTGGACCCGCTTTGTACCGAAAGGTGTGCCAGAGTCAATGGCCTCTAAAGTCATCAAACAACATGTCCACAGATTTGTTTTGATGATACGAACCCAATCGTATGTCCAAAGTTGGATTTCAGTGGCCAGTGCACAAAATTGCCCGTTGAATCGGATCGTGGGGCCCACAAAACGGTAATCTGATCAATTGTCTCAAAATCTGACCAAACTTGGCATACAAGACCAGAAAAACGATACGGTCCTGCTGGCGCAAGTTTTGTCTCGATCTGACGAATGTTCACAAAGTAATTAGGAATTTTGCAAAGAGGCCTGTCTGCCATGAAATATAAAAGAACAGAACAATTATCGGAGGACTGGACTTTTACTTCACAATACAAACTCGCTTGTACAAAGAAAGCCTAGGGACAAAAATCTAGGTACAGCAATCTAAGTACAATTGTTTATTTTAGATTCTAGGGGGTGACGGTAGAGGCTCGGGAAAGCGACAGCAACTCTGCCTTACTCCTTGGACGATCGGATACAGCCTTGGCTCCGGGAAAGAAACGCTCTCAGGATACCCTCTGTGCGTGCCTTTGTCTCTCTGCTCTCTCTCTCTCTTCAAGTCTCTCCAGGTGCTCTGGTGCTCTTCGAAAAAGTCCCTTTTTGCAAGGAAATGGCACCTTGCTATTTATAGGAGTGGGATGCGATCATTAGGGTTTACAATGATTGCCTCCTTGATAAGTTGGCGGTTAAGGATCAATTAATCTGGGCCCTTCATTCTGATTGTAGCCAATTTAGGTAATTAATGTAGACTACATCAAATCTCTGTGGGCAATTAATGATGATTGCCATAAATCTTCATGATTTATTATGCCAAGGTCAGATCTCCCGCCACGTATTTAATTTGCATGATTGCAAATGATCTGATTTGAGTCCAGTAATTATGAGGATGGCACTAAACCTGATTGTTGAGATTTGTTGATGAATCTTGATTGATTTGATGCCACGTGTCCCATTATTATTATGATACTAGCTGTAGGGACGCAGAAAAAACTAATCTTCTGCCACGTGTCTTAAGCACGAGCCATTTAGGAAATCTGAACTACATGAGGATTGTTCCCTACTGAGCCCCATAAGACTGGCCACGTATGGAAATGATCTGAGCCGCATGAGCGTAGGTGACCGCATGATTGGTGGCTTCTCAGTGAGCCGCATGAAGATAGTCTTCGTGAGCCGCATAGGATAGACTCTGCCTGAGCCGCATGAGGTGGTCTTTCCCTGAGCCGCATGGGATGGCCTCTGCCTGAGCCGCATGGGGTGGCCTCTACCTGAGCCGCATGCGACTGTCTACGTGTCAAGGCCGCATGAAGGATTTTGGGGTTTGTGTCAGAGAATTCCTTCGTTTTCCTAGGAGTCTACCATTATGACAAAG
Source organism: Iris pallida (assembly GCA_029216955.1). NCBI lineage: Eukaryota > Viridiplantae > Streptophyta > Magnoliopsida > Asparagales > Iridaceae > Iris > Iris pallida. The sequence goes on along the minus strand of JANAVB010017999.1, from coordinate 10,834,709 downwards.
TCATTATTGCAACTTTATGTCAGAGCCGTCAGTTCTCCTTTATGTCATAGCATTAAATAGGGCCTTTACTTAATGGCCAATTGCATGAGCGAACCGCAGAAGGCCACGTGGTGTTGCTTGAGCCGCATGTCCGAGATGGTGACTTTTGAACCACATGATGTTCTTGAGCCGCATGAAGCTCGTCTGTTTTTGAACCGTATGAGTTTTTCTGTTCTGAGCCACATGGGCAATCATGTTCTTTTCTATGCTTCTACAAGTCCCCCTTCAAAGTTTTCAATTTGCAAAATTGAAATACTTTGAATAAGAAGAATAGCTATATGGAAGTTCTTCGGACCGCATCGATATCTCAGCCGCAAGACCACCTCAGTCGCATGGCCTTCTGAGCCGCATGGTCTCCTTACCGCATACATTGCCCAGCCGCATGGGATCCCTGCCACGAGTGCGTGTCATTAATTTCCTTTAATTCGTTTTCGAGCCGTCTTTTGGGGGAATCCCAAGGGTCGGTTCATTAAATCTTTGGATTTTTATGCCCTAGGTGAATCTCCTTTATGAGAGAGGGGGTGAAATCCGAGGAGTAGGTTTTGTTATGTTTGCAGCACACGACCCAAAGCGGTTATTGGTCTACGTGCCCCCCCTCTTTCGTCCTCCTATAAATAAGAGGAATTGAGGAGAAGAAACTTCTTTACTCTCTCCTTTAATTCAAACCTTTCCTGCCCCAGTTGTCATCCTCTTCTTCGATCACCGATGGCTCCCAAGAAGACTGTTGCGGCAAAGGGTAAGAAGGCGGCGTCTTCGTCGGCTGTGGCGGCGAAGGACAAGAAAGCTTCTTCTACTTCGACTGTGGTCGCTCCTCCGCCAGCCGACGTGCCCGCAGTTCACCCTGACGTCCATCCCCCTATTGCTGGTAAGGACGTTATGTGAGCTTAAAACCCTAACTGCTGTGGCTACGTCGCATGCTTTATGCGCGAGCCTTCATCTTCATATGTGCCGCATGTACGTCTTATGTTCGAGCCGCGAGCCGCATGAGAATCGTTACTGTGGCCGCATAAGCACTTCGCCAACGGAGCCGCATAGGCTGTGCTGAGCCGCATAGGCTCGCACAAATTTGTTTATCGCGTGAACCACATGAACTTATCCGAACTCTGAGAGCCATATGAGAGCACTGCCGCATGAGCCTTCGCTGGACGGAGCCGCATAAATATTTTTCTGAGTTGGGCCGCATGAGGCTCCATTAAGTTGGAGCTGCATAATCGTGAAAACACCCATCAGCTCTCTTTGTCTATCTTTTTTATCTTATTTTCTTTGTTTTCTTTTCAGTGAATTTCCCAGTTAATGCTGCGGGGGAACCTCTGGTGGGTCGTGCTCAATTTGCTATAGGAGTCCGATTTGACCAACTAGTTCGGCAGGTGGTAGAACAACTGCCCAAGAACGAGCCTGAGGAGAGGTTAACTCTGATCAAGAATCAGCCCCTTCGCTTCCTCTGTGCCATGCTGAACTCAGGGCGATTGGAGAGAAAGTACCTGAAGCCGGCGTTCTTCTTCGGGGACGTCCTGACTGTGAAGAACTCTCGGGTATTAGATATATCCGAGAATTGGAATTTTATTTCTGCCGGGAGGGCAATCTACATCCCCCAGATAGAGCATCATTTTCCCTTGGTGTGCTTCAATATGTTGCCGGTGGACAGAAGGATACAGGAATCCTTGACGCCGAGCCGGTCGGGAATGATTGTGGGTGACATCCACTACAATAAGCATGTTGGGTCACCGTACGCGGGCAGGGAACCGGTCAGCTGCTCCGTGATGGGATTAGCCCCGGGTACCTTCTTAAATGCACAAGGTCCCAATTTTTCATTCTCTCAGGCCGACACTTTCTTGAATCGACTTACTCGGAAAGGGTCTTATCCCATTGGCCGGCTCTCTCTTTTGAACTGGATACGCCCCATCCCTTCGTGGGCCAATTTGACCGGGTGGATTTTACGAGAACATGGGACTTTCCTGCGTGAGGTTGTTCTCTACCATGCCATCCGTGGTACATGTCACGGACTGCCGATCAATAAGGGGTTGTTCATGGCTCTCTTAGAGATGTACAACCAACGGACGGGGACCTTCTTCATGCCAGGAGGAAAGATGGGTCTCGCTCTTCATGAGATGCACGCCGTCTCTAGGCTGCCTTGGGGCAATGAAGTGTTTGAAGCATATACTCCGACGAACGAAGAGTTCGAAGATTTGGAGCGACGACATCCGGGTTTCGTTGCTGTGTCTATCAGGAGTTACTGTGTCATCACAGTTACTGTCAGCAGACGACCAAGAAGGATAGTAACTCGGAAGGGAACCTTCTGCATACTAGGGCTTGGCTCTCCCATCTTTTTTAGCAAGGTGCCTCAGGCCAAGTTACTCCCCGAAATCCTCTGACCCGAGAAGAAATACAGGATCTGGTGTTAAATGCCAAGAATTCGAAGGCCTTGAGCGACACGTTTGGGAGTCAAACTGATTCCTTTGAATATTTTTATCAGGATATCCAAGAGCTGTTAGATAAGGCGCTCCTGGCAGGATTCTTGATGGTATGGCTGCGGAATTGCGTAGTCTCGGAAGGAGCTGGTTCTATTGAGAGGATTAGCCGTAATTTTATCCTTCCTGCCGTGAAGCTGGTTTTTAGAATCAAACTAGCTCTTCTCTCGGCCATAGTGTGCAGCATACACCGTGGCCTCCATACTTTTATGTCCAAGGTCATTGCCTGCGATGTGACAAAAGACTTTGAACGGACTAGCTGCCCTATCATTATCTGATGGGGTGGCTATTAATGCACTACCGATCTTTGATAAGATCGGGTTCTGAAGATGGTGTGATTGCTGATGACGTTTTTATCTTTTGTTATCGCAATGAGCCTTGGGAGTACGATACCATGCATGCCTGCCGGATGGCGCTTGCGATTGTAGATAGGTACGACTTTTTCATGTCCGTCCCTCGTTTCACAGCTGAGGAAATAGCGGACGTACATCTCGACGGTATTGGACCTCCTTAACTTCTAGACGGCCAGATGCTTCTGTGGTTGCGTAACATCCGCCCCGCCCACCTGGTATACCACAACCGTAATGCTGTCTTCCTGGAACCTTACCTGTCCAGCAGGTTTGCTCGTCAGTTTGGATACAGCCAACTTTTTCTGGACAGTCCCAGCTCTTGTCTTGGTTTTGAAGGTAGCCTCCTTGACGGCATTGAGGCCTGGCATTACTATGAAACATTCCAAACTCGTACCACTTTCTCGGTTTCTGCTATTGAGGTATCGGTAGAGATTTTGTATATGGCGGCCTTGTACCATGTCATGGCAAACAAGCTCTCGGTTTCTGCTATTGAGGTATCGGCTGATCCGCCCCAAGGGGCCAAGACGAGGAAGAAGAAGAAGAATAGAGTCGAAGTGCTAGACTCAGACTCCACCACTGCGGATGATGAAGACGATGAGCGTGATGCAGATAACTCTTCCTTCCCGGTGGAAGATGTTGGGGCGGATCAGCCGCCTATTTCGTTAAATAAGATGGTGGCGGATCAGCCACCCGTCGTACCTGGTTCTGTACGGAAGCAAAGCAGACAAATCTCCCCTGTTGGCGGTATTCCTCACTCCCAAAAATTGGCTACGACCAGACATCGTAGGCTAGCTATAAGGGAGAGAAGCGAGGAGGTCGACCCCGCTTCGGAGGTAAAGTGAGTTACTACTATTTTTATTCAGTTCTTCTTTTCTCCCAGTTTTGATCTTAATCATTTTCCTTCCCTCCCGTAGGTGTCAGAAGAAGAGGAATCTCAAGTTACTGAGGTCGTGACTCGAGATGACGGGAGCTCCGATGAACCTGTCCCTGAAATTGCTGAATTTCATCAAGATGACGCTGATCGAGTCGTACCTCCCTCCGGGGTGGCTGGAACAGAAGAGCCAGCCGAATTTAACTTGGAGGTCGCAGGTGAGGAGACCACGTCAGCTGCGAGCGAGCTGTAGCCTCCATGCTCCTCCCCTGGTAAGATAAGGCGAATCTTAACTTGCGAGGAGGCCTATCTGCTCTATCATCACATCCTTCAGGTTACGTCGATTGATTGTTGCTCTGGACATACAGGTCCTGCCTCTCCGGTGCCGATGATGGACATTGTTGAGACAGGCTCTGCCGAAGGTGCACTGGCGGAGAGGAGCGTACTCCCTCCCCTTTCGGCTTGTCTTGAGGGGCCTCCCACGGGCTCAAGTTTGGAAAGTCAGGTGGTGGGACAGCCAGGGCAGGGGACAATGGTCCTTGTGTCCTCTTCTGCTCAGGCGGCTCCGAGAGTCGACCTCTCTGCCCTGCCGAGTGTCCAGACTCTTCGGGTGGTGGAGGAAGAGTTAGCCGCTATTTGTGCATCGTTCCGCTCGGAATTTGTCTCCCTGGTGGCAAGTTCTAGCACGCCTCCTTCGACGTTGTCGGCCACGCTTTCTTTGACGCCGTCCTCTACAGAGGTTCTGGACGAAGCGTCACAGGATGTGGTTGACAGCTTTTATTGCCACGTGAAGAGGGGGGTAGCGGCTGCTGTTGAAAGAGGGACCTCTTTTGTCTTGGCCCGGTAATGCGCCCAGGGTCATATTGATATCCTTAGGACTCTTCCCGGTGGGGCAGGGGTAGCTGCGCTTCTGGAGGCGAAATTGTTGGAGGCTGATCAGCTGGTGGCCCAGCTTCAGGTGCTACGGTAGGCTGATCTGTCTGCTGCTATAGATCAGGAGAGCGATTTCCTCATAGCTGCTGTAGAGAAGATAAAGGCTGCTCGGGATAAGACCAGGCCGGCCATATTGAAGGACCTCCGCGATCTGTCTGATCGATATGATCAGTTGAGCCGCGAGAGTGAAGATATTATGGCTCGGGAAGCGACTACCTCCCGTGGGGTCATTGATACGCGGGAACAGATCCTTGAACTTTAGAGGAAGTTGGATTTCCTGGAGTCTGAGCTTGAGGCTGCTCGCACCAAAAGGGGGCTAATTATCCAGGAGGCTGACAGAGTCAATCGAGCTTCTGCTGGCCTGGAGCTCGCCCTGAAGAAACTGGAGGATGGCTGGCAGGCACATATGTACTTGGACGATGTGGAGCAGTTGTCCCAGGAGGCTGAACGTCGAGCTAAGCAGCGGCTTGAAAGGGGGACCGCCTTGGTGAAGAGCCGTCTCCTAGAATTATGTACCGCCGAACCATAGACGGCTTTTTTCCTTCTTCTTTTGTTTTCGTTCTTTTCCTTTCTTTGAGTGGGACGTTGTCCCTAGAACATGTAGTACTTTCGCCTTCCGAATAAAAGAGTATGCTTTATTCTCCCCTTTATTTGTACTACTTGTTGTGCTTGTGGTGTTATGGCAGTATTTGCCCTGCTTGGGGGACTGTTTATGGACCTGTTACCCTTGGCATACCTGGGTTTTAGGTACGGATAACAAGTTTGATGGCGATACCTATAACAATTCCACGGCAAGGTGGTCATGGATATTCCGGGTATTGGGAAAAAGAATGCTATGGAGCAGCTGGGCTCCCGGGGCATGATGAGGAATGATGTGCATGTACTAGGAAACTTAGTACAGCATTTTGTAGTGAGCAGAGGACATTTGTGGGCCTATTATCCTTGGCGTACCCTGGTTTAGGATACGGATAATAAGACGAGAGAGAACCAACATACTTACTCAGAGGTAATGAGGACTTGGCAAGTATGGGGGTTGTACCGCGGAGTCTTCCTACTCAGAGGTAATGAGGACATGGTAGGAGTGGACTCAACAGAGGATATTTGTGGTCAACAGAGGACATTCGTGGACCTATTATCCTTGGCGTACCCTGGGGTTTTTTTTTTGTACAGATAATCAGTCGAGGGAGAACCAACATATTTACTCAGAGGTAATGAGGACATGGCAAATATGAGGGTTTCTTCGATGGAGCCTTCCCACTCAGAGGTAATGAGGACATGGCAGGAGTGGGCTCCATGAAGGGGTACATAGGACGACTCAGAGGTAATGTGGACATGGAAGTTCTATGTAGAGGGGTGATTTGTTTTTGGCGGAAGTAAAATGACTCAGAGGTAACATCGACGTGGTCGTTTTGGAAATTTTGTGGATCTGTTACCCTTTTTGTGCACTGAGAGTACGGGTAGTGGATCATGAGGGATGAGCTCTTTCAGAGAAATAAGTTCAGAGGTATGGTCATACATGACTTACTATCTAAAAGAGTGACCGGAATGTAAGTTCAGAGGAACCTGCGGGTACATAACTCGATGATCTGGGAGAGTTAGAGTATATGAGTTTAGCGGTACCGGAGGGTACATAACTCGGCAATCTAGAATTTTGTGAATGTGAGTCCAGCGGTACCGGCAGGTACATAACTCAATAATCTGGGATCTGTAAGTGTGTGAGTTCAGCGGTACCGGTAGGTACATAACTCAATAATCTGGGATCTGTGAGTTCAGCGGTACCGGCGGGTACATAACTCAATCATATGGGATTTTGTGAATGTAAGTTCAGCGGTACCGGCGGGTACATAACTCAATAATCTGGAATTTCTGGAGGATGTGAGTTCAGCGGTACGAAAGAGTACATGACTCAAAAATCTGGAATTTGGAATATGAGTTCAGCGGTACCGGCGGGCACATAACTCAATAATTTGGAATTCGGAATATGTCGTTTAGACATAATATTTCTTCAGGAACTTGTCGTTGACGGGCAACATGAGCAAGTCTCTATTTTGTTTTGCGAGACGGTAAGCACCGTTGGAGAATACAGCCTCAATGATAAATGGACCTTCCCATTTTGGCTGGAATTTGCCGGCAGTTTTGTGAGTCATGACCATCGGCCTCCGAACTGCCAGAACGAGATCGCCCACTTGGAATGTTCTGATTTTAACCTTCTTGTTGAAGACTTCGGAGATACGTGCTTGGTATAGCTCGATTCGTTGCTGAGCCAAGAGGAGCTTTTCATCTAAGGCCTCCAACTCTTGTAACCGGCGACGATAGTTATCGTCTGTCGTCAATTGGTAAGTGAGAGCGACGCGGAGCGAGGGTATTTGAGTCTCCAATCGGAGAACTGCCTCACTCCTGTACACCAGGGAGAATGGTGTGTTCCCTGTGGCTGTTCGGACTGTGGTATGGTAGGCCCATAAGCATTCACCAAGTTTCTCGTTCCAGTCGCGTTTGTTGGACGATACGAACTTCTTGAGAAGTTTGATGATTGTTTGGTTGAATGCTTCTGCCAACCCATTTGTTGCTGGGTTGTATGGCGTTGAAGAAATATTCTGGATGCGGTGCTTGTCGCAGAACCGATTGAAGGCGTAGCTTACGAACTGCGGACCATTATCGTGGATGATCCTTCGGGGCAGTCCAAAGCGAAAGATGACGTGATGCTTGAGGAAGCTGATCATGTTTGAAGTCTTTACTTCTGCAAGCGAAATAGCTTCCGCCTATTTGGAGAAGTAATCTGTGATGGCAAGTATGAAGCGATGTCCTCGGGCAGAGGGTGGAGCGATCGGACCGATGATATCCATTCCCCATGCTTCGAATGGCCAGGACGCCACTGTCGGATGTAGAAATTCGGATGGCTGGTGGATGAAGTCCGCGTGGACTTGGCAGGCTTTGCACTTTCTTGCATAGTCTATCGCATCTGCTACCATCGTGGGCCAGTAGTAGCCCATTCGGCGAAGACGATCTTGCAATTTTGGGCCAGGCTGATGGGCCCCGCAGACACCGTCATGAGCTTCGCGTACGGCTTCTTTGGCTTCTGCGTTTGACAGACATCGAAGCAATAATCCATCGTAGGATCGGCGATACAGCATTTTCATCTCTGTATCATAGAAGAATCTAAGAGAACGCCTTCTGATAGAGGTGGCTTCCTTTGGGTCCTCCGACAGGATGTCGTAGACTACGAAGTCTATGAATGGTTGTCTCCAGTCTGGGACTTCGTCAATCGTCTGAGCGGAATAACTCGCCACGAATTGAACATTGTTCTTGGGACAGACCAGTTCATGGCCTATCACATCCACCGATTGATAATCATAGTTCGGAACTGCTAGGGAAGCGGCAAGACCTGCTAAGGCATCGGCTTCGATATTTTAGAGTCTGGGGACATGTTCGATGAAGAACCCCTCGAACGACGAGATGATGTTGATCGCTATTTGGTGAGAGGGGATCATGTCTTCATGGCGAACCTCGTATGAACCCCGAATCTGATTAACGATTAGCTGTGAATCGCCGTATGCTTCAAGATATTCTACCCCCAGCTCCCTTGCAAGTTGGAGGCCAATGACTAAAGCGTTGTACTCGGCTACATTGTTAGAGCACTGTTCCGTGAGGGAGTAGGCACGATTGATCACCAATCCGAAAGGAAAAACCAGCACCACCCCGACTCCGACGACGATATTGCCCTTAGGTTCGGTTCTTGAGGCGCCGTCGAAGAACATTCGCCATATATCATCGTGAGAGGTTGCATGCGAGTCGACGACTTCGTCTGGGATGTCTTCGTATATTCTGGCCGACTCCAGGCCTGGGTGGGCTGCTAAAAAGTCTGCCAGAGCTTGACCTTTAACAGCCTTTTGTGGGACGAAGATCATATGGTAGGGGGACAGTAATATTGCAGATGTAGCGAGGCAAGAGCTGAGTGCCCGTGGTTTAGTCATGAGGACCCTGAGTGGGTTGACTCGTGATATCACATGTATGGTTTGCCCCATGACATAGTGTCACGTCTTTTGAATGGCGAACACCAGGGCAAGGCATTCCTTCTCTACGGCAGTATATTGATGCTCTGGCCCGATCATCATTCGGCTTAGGTAATATATAGCTTGCTCATGGCCTGCACCGTTGTTTTGTGCTAGCAGAGCGCCGAGGGAATGCTCTATTGCTCGTACATAGAGCAGGAATAGTTTTTCAGCAACCGGGGCCACCAGGACTGGAGGGTTCGACAAATATTCTTCGATACTGTCTAAGGTACGCTGAAATTCTTCGTCCCATACGAATGAGACGCCCTTCTTCATGATATGGATGAATGGCTGACATCGCCCGGAGAGGTTGGAAATGAACCTCCTGATGTGAGCTAACCTCCCTTGGAGGCCTCGGAGTTCTCGAAGATTTTTCGGGGGACCCATCTCCATGATTGCCTTTGTCTTCTCAGGGTCTACGTGGATACCCTGGGAGGTGATGATGAAACCCAATAACTTCCCGCTGGATACGCCAAGGAAGGACTTCGTAGGGTTCATTTTCAAATTGTGCGCTCCCATTAGGTCGAACACTGTCCTTAGATCATGCAGATGATCTTCTTTAGAGCGGCTTTTGACGGCGATGTCGTCAACATAGCACTCCACGGTCTTACGCAAGTGATCCCTGAAGATGATACTCATGGCTCTTTGATAGGTGGCGTCAGCGTTCTTTAAGCCGAAAGGCATGACTGTGTAGCAGAATGTGCTTATTGGTGTTCGGAACGATGTATACATTTTATCGTCGGGAGACATCTTAATTTGGTTGTACCCCGAGAAACCGTCCATGAACGACATACGTTCGAAACCGCAGGTGTTGTCAATCATGATGTCAGTGATAGGGAGGGGGAACTCATCTTTGGGGCACGCCTCGTTCAGATTGCGGAAGTCGATGCAGATTCGAATCTTTCCATTCTTCTTGAGGACCGGTACTATGTTGGCGACCCAGTCCAGATGTTGTTCCTCACGAATGAAGCCGCTGGCTATCAGCTTGTTGACTTCAGCTTCGATCGCATCCATGATGCCTGGGCGGAAGCGTCATTGTTGTTGTTTGACTGGCTTTGCATCTGGCCGAATGTTGAGTTTGTGAAGAGCAATATCGGGGTTTAACCCTGGCATGTCTTTATAGTTCCAGGCGAACACATCAATATATTCTTTGACGAGTTCCAGTAGCGATTTTCGCTCTTCGTCTGTCAGGCTTTTACTAACGAAGATTGGTTTTGGAGAAGAGTCGCTGCCTAGATCCACTTGCATGACCTCATCTCCAGTAGCGATTTTCGCTCTTCTTTGCACATCTAGCTGTTGGGCCTACGTCTCTAATTCGAGGAGTTTAGGAAAGTCTTCACCTTCTTCGTAACAATCAGCGAATGCCATGTTGACAGACAAGACCTGCCTGAATATATCCTCGATGCTGATATCCGAATCAGAAGTTGGTGATCCGGTTGAGTGTGACTGCTAGTCGTATTCCTCATCTGAGCTTTCAGGGGTCATTGTAGGCGTGACATACCCCAGTCCGCATCGGGTCTTGTTGTAGTAGTCCTGTGGTTTGCCAGCCGGGACCGGCGACTTTAAAGGTAATCGTCGACCATTGCCGTACTTCAAACCTGGCGTAGTCTCTAGATCATACCCATGTTTTTGCATGAGATATTTGGATTGGGGGCTATATAGATAGAGAGGCAGTCTTCCGACGTCTGATTCGAGGTCGACTTCTTCTATGGTGAAGGACTGTGGATTATTCTTCTGACCGAAGGTGATTGGATGGTCTCCTCCCTCGATTATACAGTAAGCGTCTTCCGCGGGAGTGAGCTGATCTGCGGTGTAAACATTTGTCACCTACGTATGTAGGTGAGTGCCTATACCCTGTTCCATAGCATACATTGTACAAAGCTTATTAAGCTCGATGTAGTTCAAAGATAGCCCTTTATTGATGAAGTAAGGTATCTTTTCTAGCGGGATTACATCATCTACGGATGGAACATCAGTGTGAGCGGCCACATACTTGACCAGTTCTGGTTCTTCTTCGGCCACCCCTGTATAAATGAAGACTGAGAGGATGACTTGGACAACTTGATCATCAGGGGTTCTGTTGGGGGAGCAGAACGTGGAGTTGTTGGCAAACTAGCGACCCCCAGTTTGGTACTCGATGCTGGGCGGGGAGTGGTTGGCTCGCTAGAAGCCTCAGACTTTGCATCGGGCTGACGATTCTTTTTGTAGACTCATATCCCTGAGCCGCATGCGACTGTCCACGTGTCAAGGCCGCATGAAGGATTTTGGGGTTTGATGGATCGTGTCAGAGATTTTCTTTGTTTCCCTAGGAGTCTACTGTAGAAGCATGGAAAATAATAAAGAAAGAGCCATGCGGCCAGGAAACCCCATGCGGTTCAGAAAACCCATGCGGCTTAGAAGACCCACGCGGCTCAACGATTCTATGCGGCTCTGTGATCTCCACGCGACTCAGAAGAGAAGACACGTGGCTTGCAAACAGTTCTCCCCTCCACACTGTACTGCATTAATTGCTTGGACGGCTGACCACTCTGACGAAACGACAGGCCTGACATAAAGAGGCAATTATGACTCTGTCATAATGACAGAATCCTAAGAAATCAAAGAAAATCTCTGACACAACCCCCCCCCCCCCCGAGATCCAGAAAACACCATGCAGCCTAGACACATGGACAGCCATATGCGGCTCGAGCGGAGACCCCCTATGTGGCTCAGGCTGAAGTTGTCCTATGCGACCCAGAGCGAAACAGCCCTACGGCTCAAGCAGACGTAGCCCTATGTGGCTCACAAGGATCAGCCCTATGCGGCTCACAAGGATCATCTCCATGCGGCTCACTACCTATTGTATGGTCCAGATTATCATGTGGTTTGAAGATTCGGAGGCCACTCCCCAGGCAGCCCTGACACGTGGCCAGGCTTATGCGGCTCAATCCTTATGCGACTCAGTGACTCCCAAGATACGTGTCATAAAGTCAATCAATTTCCCAGATTTACTGCAATCAAAGATTGGGTCAAATCCCAATAATCTGGGATGCGTGGCAGGAGAATGAATTAAATTTATTCATTTAGATTTGCAGACATCAGCAAATCATCATCACGAAGATTTATTCCAATCAGCATTAATTACTAATAGGATTTGGTGCAATCTACACTAAATGGCCCAAATTCATCACACTCAAGATTAATGGCCCAGATTGATCAATCAACAGGCCGCTGCCACTCTAAGGGGCAATCATTGCAAACCCTAATGATTGCATTCCCTCCTTATAAATAGCAAGGTGCCATTCCCTTACAAAAGACCACTTTTTGAGATCAGAGAAAGCACCAGAATACTTGGAGAGAAAGAGCAGAGAGAGAGCAAAGAGAACATTTCTTCAACGCCGAGCAATCTTCTGGAGCCAAGGCTGTATACCGATCGTCCAAGGAGTAAGGCAGAGCGGCCGTCGCTTTCTCGAGCCTCTATCGTTACCCCCAGAATCTAAAATAAATAATTATACTTAGACTGCTGTACCTAGGCTTTCGTCCCTAGGCTTTCTTTGTACAAGCGAGTTTGTAACGTGAAGTAAAAGTCCAGTCCTCCGATAATTGTTCTGCTCTTTTATATTTTATGGCAAACACGATGGTGACTCTGCTGGGGACCAACTTCTCTACGGCTGAGGAGTTGGTGACGCAATCGGATGCAGCTAAACTTGGCTCCACGTAACAGAAGATGGTCGTCCGCTTCGACCAATAGGTATTTGAAGAAATGCTCTCTGAAGGAAGTGTCAGCCCGATCCAGAAGCGAACCCGCACAAAGAAAGCTCGCTGCGAGTGGAGGCCAAAATTATTTGCTCCTCTACAAGCTCTGGACGGGGTACTCTCTGCTACCCAAGATGGCGAAGGCGACTCTCATACGGCTCCACTTCGAGCCGTAGAGAACTCTGCTGTCCCCAAATTCGGCAGAGGAAAGCACTATGATACTGGACATGCAGGGACAAAGAACGACTCTATGCGCCCCAAGAAGAAGCCGAGCACTCCTGTGGCCAGATCTGCCAACCACATGTAGGAGGCTCATGCGGGTGGATCTACCAGCCGCATGAAGAAAGTCTATGCGGCCAGATCATCCAGCCGCATGAAGAAAACTCATGCGGCTGAGACTCCCAGCCGTATGAAGAAAGTCTATGCGGCTACGTCTGCCAACCGCATGAAGATTGTGGAGGACGGTGGCATGACTCCTACCCTACGCGGTTCTGTCTTCGACCGCCTGTCTTATGGTCCTGATCTCTTGTGCTCCCAAAAAGATATGTCTGACTCTCTCCAACATTACCTAGACTCTTCCTTCTATGTGCCTTTACGCATTAGAGCGAAGAAGTCTAGGACAGCGCGAGCTTGGCACGCTCGGTCCGTTGATCCTGTCTCTGATCATCTGAGCGTCCCGCATACCGTTATACGGGCCTCAGATGGGAAGTTGTACAGAACCACTCGAGTCCAGCCCCCGGTGGCAAACAGACAGAAAAGTGCACCAAAGTCTCCCAAAATCCCGAGAGCAAGCATGGTCGATTCAGACCAGTCTGACTTGCGTGAGGCCATCCTCTACAAACGTAAGGAAAGAGAAGACGCATCGGGGTGCAAAAAGTCCTCCCACGGACGTTACTGCACCCAAGTCATCGTCAACTGCTGCTGCAATAATGCGACGGTGCGAGAAGACCGACAGTCCGTCTTTCAAAGACTGTAACAGCCATCTTCAGAAGACGAGGTACTTCCCGTCGTCTCCTGCAACTCTGCTCGGAAAGTCCCCGCTGATGGAAGGGAGAAGAAGACAAATATTTCCAGCCCGAAGATTTCAACCACTGCGACTAAAAGACTGTCGTCTAAGCGGGTGCCCACCACCGAAGTTTTCCAAGGTACTCGCTCTAAGACGAAATCTGCTACAGTAGAAGATTCATCGTCCACAACGCAGGAGGTTACTGGGACTTGGGGTAGCACCCCTCCGAGCCTCCACAACAATCTGATGTTCCAAGAAGACGAGCCAGGGGAGACAACTCTCCCATCAGATGCAGCAAATCCCGACGTCCCTGAGGACGTCCACAACTCCCAAGACAAGGCAAACTCGGAGACTGGGGGTACTGTTCCTTCCGAGTCTGAATCAGAAGAGAACATACCCACATACCCCGATGACTTCTCACTACAGGGGTACGATTTAGAGGGTGCTTCCTCCACCGCTCCGTCTATCTCTCCTCATGTGAAGACGGTATTCATGACAGACAGCAGCCAAGGAGGTTCCAGTGATCGCCAATGCATCGACAGTCTCGAAGCCATATTACTTGCTTTAATCAAGTCTGTAGACGAGATTAAAGCGGCCCTTCCAACTCTGCAAGGAGGGACGCCTGGCCAAATAAGCGCGGATCCCGCGGTCAATGCGGACTCAAATTCGGCGGCACCAAACCCGAACAACGATCCTTCTGAAACAACGGCCCCCACCGCCGTGGACGAGGCCCGCGAAGCGAGAAGAGAGGTCCAGGAGCTCCGATTCATGTTTCACGCTCGAAAAAACTCTCAAGACCTCAGAATACGGCAACCATACCCTGTTGCATGGAGGGACGTTCCATTTCCACTAAGATATAAGCCATTCAATATCAATCCTTATGATGGCAAGACCTCAGCAAGTCGGTACATCACCTACTTCGAGGTCACCACCGACCATCTGCCCCATGACGATGCTATTCTCACACGATTATTCATCGGGGTATTGGAAGGGGTCGCCTTCGACTGGTACCGCAACCTGTCAGACACCTGCATCCATTCCTTCGCCGGCTTTATGCGCATGTTCTTGGAGAGATTCTACGAAGTAGGGCAGGACATCACAATGTCCACCCTCATAAACGTCGTCCAAGGGAAGAAAGAGCTAACAGGAAACTATATCGAACGATTTTACCAAACCGTAATAAAGCTGCCATCTGGAAATCCGGATTCCTCCTTGATTGAAATTTGCCAAAAGGGATTGCTTCCAACAATCAGTCTTTGGATGGGCGAAAGTCAATTCAAGGATTGGAAGACGGACGGAGAGAATAAGGGCAAGCGTCCAAACAACGACAATGGGGATAGCCCCTCCAACAACCGGGACAGCAGGGGTAAGCAGGCTATGGTGGCCGACACCGGGCAGAAACCTGAGCCAAAGCCGGCAAACAAACAATGGCCGTATATTACTTACTCCTTCGAAGACGGTCACGTCAAGTCCATCTTGGACATGCTCATACAAGGAGACAGAATTCAGCTTTCTCCACCAAGACGGGAACCTCGGCCGACAGAAATAGAGAACCCAAAGTACTGCCATTACCACCGCTACATCCACTATGCTACACACGATTGCTACCAACTAAAACGGTACATCCAAAATCTCATCAATTCCAACGCTCTGGCTATCGATTTCGGGGAGGTAACTGTGGCAGCCAATATGGTGTCAGTACAATTTGGCAACTTTTCTCCAACGAAAACTCAAGACGGTGTGGTCCCCATCCCTCTGGCGACAATGGAGATTGCTAATTTTCCACCTTCCCGAGATCAGGCTGCTGGTCTAGTGCCCCTCACCACATCACGAGGGGAGGTCATATGGATCCATCCAGACTTGGTATCGGAAGTGACTCGACGCATATCGTCTTCCACCTGCAAGAAAAAAAGTGGAAAAGTCAGGACCTGCCGCACAATTTTGGCAGACATCGAAGAAGCTACAGCCGTCGTCACGCGATCTGGGACACAATCCCAACATGTGGCTGACAACCCGGCTGAAGATCATCAGCCCGCTACAACCGACGCTCCGGGACCGGTTCAGCCTCCGACGACCGACAAGCCTAGGCCGAAGGAGACTCGCTTTGACAAATCCCTCCGAAAAGAGGTATCGCAGGGGCTGGAGAAGCCCTACAACTTCGACATCTTGGCACAATTAGCCAACACGCCGGCCAAGTTGTCATTATACGAGCTTCTGAGACTCTCAAAGGATGTTCGTGCGGCTTTGAGCGATGCACTCCAAAATGCCGACGTATACCTGGCTCAGGTCAACCTCACGGGAGAGAACCCGCCTGCAGATCTCCAAGACAGCGCTTGTACGGGAGCGATGCCCAACATTGTCTTCACTCCGTAGGACATGCTCACCAAAACAACCTGCACGATCTCCCGCTATACTACACTGGATACATCGGCGACGTAAAGGTAGATCGGATGCACATTAATCCTGGCTCTTCTATAAGCATTATCCTAAAGGGTCTGTTACATCATCTCCGTATCCCTATGCATCGCCTGACGCCTACAAGCACCGCCATCAGCGGTTTCAATTCGGGCAGGAGCTACCCAATTGGAAAGATTCGTCTGAAGTGTCAAATTGGCGATCTCCAGTCGGAAGTCACCTGCTACGTCATAGATGCAGACACTTCTTACAACATCCTCTTAGGACGCCCGTGGATACACGATTATATGATCGTGCCTTCCATGTTGCACCAGTGCTTCAAATATATCGACAAACACGGCTTCGTGATGACGGAGTTTGCTGTTATCGATCCCTTCAAAGGGGTCGAATCCTACTACTCAGACTCCTGTCTGTACGAAAAATTGAAGAGGCATCTTGGTGAAGGAAATACGCAAGCTCGTACCGAGACAGCCACAGGATCAGAAGAGCCTCTGACGATCCACCTCCAAGCTCACAAACCTGGCAAGTCTGCACCCCTTACCGCCACTCTGCGTAAGGACGCAATCAGCCTCTCGACGCAAGAAGAGCAGATAATAATCCGGCTGCCAAGGTCTGGCCAAGTGCTAAGACCCACAACGGAGCCACTAACAATCAGGCTGCCGAGAGCCGGCCAGCCTCAAACGGAGAAGCTCAATCCCTCCGACAAGCCAATGATGATACGCCTTCCCAAGAAGGGTCGTCACCCCGATGCAAGGCCTGGAACTTCTAGCGAACCAACCACTCCCCTCCCAGCATCGAGTGCCAAGCTGGGGGTCGCTATTTTGCCAACAACTCCACGCTCTGCTCCACTAGCTGAACCGCTGACGATCAAGCTGCCCAGGTCATCCTCTCAGTCTTCGTTTATACAAGGGGTAACCGAAGAGGAACCGGAGCTAGCCAAGTATGTGGCTGCCTACACTGATGTTCCCTCTGCAGATGATGTAATCCCCCTAGAAAAGATACCTTACTTCATCAATAAAGGGCTATCTTTGAACTACCTCGAGCTTAATAAGCTCCGTACGATGGAACACGGTATAGGCACTCACCTCCACACACAGGTGACAAATGTGCACACCGTAATCCAGCTTACTCCAGCGGAAGACGCTTACCGCATAATCGAGGAAGGGGACCATCCAATCATCTTCGGCCGGAAGGATGACCCGCATCCCTTCACCGTAGAAAAAGGCGACCTTGGATCAGATGCCGGGAGACTGTCTCTATATCTTTATAGCCCCCAATCTAAATATCTCATGCAAAAACAGGGGTATGATCTGGAGACCACGCCAGGCTTGAACTATGGCACTGGGCGACGATTACCTTTGAAGCCACCGGTCCCGGCAGGCAAACCACGGGACTACTATAGCAAGACTCGATATGGATTAGGGTATGTTACACCCATAATGACCCCCGAGAGTTCAGATGAAGAATGTGACTGGCATTCACATTCGACCGGGTCACCAACTTCTGACTCAGATACCAGCATCGGAGATGTGTTCAGACAAGTTTTATCAGTCAACATGGCATTCGCCGACGCTTATGAAGAAGATGAAGACATCCCCGAAATTCTCGAGCTAGAGGCGTAGGCCCAACAGCTGGATGCACAATGGGAAAAGCGGTTCGAACAGAGAGAACCTCCTACTGAAGATGAGGTCATACAAGTGGATCTCGGCAGTGAATCTTCTCCAAGATCGATCTTGTAACACCCTATTTTCTGAAATTGGGGATTTTTGAAAATTTATTATTTTTATTATTTATTAGTGGTATTTTAGTCATGGTATGATTTTCTGGTGATTTTAGTTAAGTTAAACTATTTCTAAAGTCATGCTAAGTCATGACTTATGACTTTGTGACTTGTTAGTAAACCTTAGTGTAAACCCTAGTTTTCTCTAACCTAGAAGTTGCCATGACCATGAGAACTTAGCCATAGGCTTAGAACCTCAAATTAGTGATTTTTAGCCTAAAGGGTATTTTGGTAATTTTCTAGGATTTATTTGGAATTAATTGTAATTATGTGATTTTAATATTATTTAATTATTGTTAAGTGTCATGAGAGCCCCTAACCTAGTTTAGCCCTAATCTAGAGGTTAGCCACTAACCTAGAGGTTTGAGGATAGATATTTTGCATTGGTTAAAGTAGGATAAATATCATGATATTTACTTTAAGGATATTTTCCTTAAAAACCTCAAAATATCTAAACCCTTTACACCAAAGTCCTTCCCTTAGCTTGTAAGCAACCCAAGGACAACCTCCCCTACCCCATGGCAGCCAAGAAACCCCCCCCTGTCCTGATTCAGTCCCTCACTCTCTCTCACTGTCTCACTCTCTCTCTCATTCAGTCTCTCTCTCTCTTTCCCTTTGTCTCTCTCTCTATGTCTCTATATATATAGGTATATATATATATATAAGTTTATATATATATGTATATACATATATGAGATATATGTATATATTGTACTAGTTTACTTTAGGTCAATATATATATATATATATATATGTATGTGGTTGTATTATATATGTTATTCATACATTGGGTATATGGATATTGGGTGGTGGTTAGATAGTGTATATCTATATATAGATATATATATATATATATATATATATATGTGACTCCTAGTTATAGGTTTATATGAAAACCCCATCATTAGCCTATGGCCTAGGATTTCTAGCCTATGGCTTGGGGCTAGCCCTAATGGGCCAAAACCCAACTTGTTGACCCTTGATTTCTAAGAGTTGACCAAAGTCAACCTAGGGTCAAACTTGACCTAGATTGAACTTGAATTAAACCTAGAATGACTAGTTTAACATTGTTTGACCTAACTTGGACTAGTTTGACCAGTTTGACTTTTAGGGTTGACCAAAGTCAACTATAGGTCAAACCTTGACCTAATTGACCTAGAAAGAATTTAGATGAACTCTAAATGACTTAATGATCTAGGTTTGACTAAACCCTAGACTGTTGACTAGTTGATTATGGTTTGACCCATTCATGGGTAAATTGTGACTTAGAGTTAAATGAGTAGTCATATGTAAATGAAGATGTGTATGGGGTTAAGTAGGATACTTAGGAATTAAGTCTTGATTTGAGTTAGACTATGGGTTTAGCTTGATTATAAGGTTAAGGTTGTATTGTACAGTATATTTATATGTGGTATACCTTATATAGGAAGTTGGTTATACCTTAGCTTTGTATTATGGTATCTTAGGTAACCTAAGACAAGTTAGCCTATGGTTAGTTGAGTTAACCTTATAGAGTTGACTTGGATAGTTGACCCTTGACCCAATTACCTTGTTGACTAATCTAAAGTTGACTAGAACCTTGATTAGTCTAAATTTGACTTAAGTTGACTTAGTTTGACTGTTAGAATTGTCTAGAGTTGACCAAGTTTGACTTTGACCTAGTTTGGTTTAGGAATCATGTAGTATGCATTGTATACTTTATTTTTACCATTGTGGATACATTGTGACTTGTATTGCTCTGATTAGGAGCCAGACACCTCTCCTCAGGCAGTATATCCTCTTCAGACATTCAGTTATCAGGCGAGTACATTCTCTGACCGTTTCATACTTGTTCAGGCTTTACTTCTCGCTCTAGATTACTTTACTTGTTGCTGTCACGTTGGTAACACGGATTGGTACTATATGGATCTTTACATGAGATGTTATCCCCCTCGGGAGCATCGGGTACTTCATGTTATGTGTGTTTTACTATCATCATGTACTCATGTGCTTCCATTATTCATGTACACTCATGTGATCATGTACTCTCATATTTACTGAGCCCTCATGTATACTATCATGTGCACCCTTTTATGGGCCCCATGTGATATCATGTACAATAACGTAACTTGTATAGATCCTTGTGTATTGATGGGGGAAACGGGGGAGTAGAAGTGGTCATGTGAATAATTCCAAAGTAGTGTAATTATGTGCAAACTCAGTAGTGTAATCATGTGCAAATTCTAGCCATTCACATGCCTATCTTGTGCTCTACATCACTAGTCACTACAGTTCTCTATATACAGTAGATATTTTATTACAACTATCTCTTTTACAGCGTATATTTCCTTTTAGCAGTTCATGTATCTTACTCTATTGCCTGTATCATATTTCCTAACCTGATATGCACTGCGTGAGATGTATTGTGCTCGTTCCCGTCCTGATTGGACCTGTTGAAAATATTACAGAGGATGAGGATGAGGCCTGGTGTCTACCTATTTTGGAGCAGGACTAGATGATACTTATGTTGTGGACCCCCAGTAGGATCCACCTGCAGCTGAGGATGTTGTTCCAGTAGTCTAGACCAGTTTAGTCTAGGCAGTCCTTTCTATATTT
Source organism: Iris pallida (assembly GCA_029216955.1). Taxonomy (NCBI): domain Eukaryota; kingdom Viridiplantae; phylum Streptophyta; class Magnoliopsida; order Asparagales; family Iridaceae; genus Iris; species Iris pallida. The sequence continues at coordinate 10,814,468 of JANAVB010017999.1, read as the reverse complement.
ACTTTTGTCTCATATTCTGAGTTGTATTTTGAGATGTGGGGATGTGTAGACTCTTAGATTTTTTTGTATTATGAGTTGACAGTTCTGGATATTATGTTGTACTAGACACTTAGACTTATTCATCTATGATACTGTTCTCTTGAGTTACTATCTATCTATCTGTCTTTCGTTCTTCTACCCTAGATGTGATTGAGATGAATATTGTTATGTCACCTCCATTCGGAGAGTATAAACTGTACAGGTACTTGGTATTGATAGATGATTGACCTAGGACAGCGTTCTACCGCCGACACTGCGGCGTAGGCTGGGCGTTGTTACGTTCTCGTACCCTAACAGTGGGTGCGGGTCGTGACACATTTTTAGTGGCGGCCCATGCAGGTCGAGTTTATGTAGTGGTATTCGAACTAGAGTATCACTACAGCCTGCGATAGGATTAGAGGAATAGGCTTAGAGAGTGGATACTCAATCACTGCTAGGATACTTTGAGAGATTCCTGGGATGACCCTTGAGAATCTCATTGAAATTTCGATTTAAACTCCTTTTTCCTTAATTGAATTTGATTTTGAGGGATTCACTGTAGAACTTTGAATCCTGGTATTAGTTGATGATTTTAAAAATTTTGTAGTTGTTGTTTTTAATTTCTTAGTATTAGATTAATATCTTTTATTTTTTTTAGGGTACTCAATCACAATTATGAGAAAACTCTTATCTGTTTCTTGCTATCTAATCCTCTTGCTAATTGCCTTTCATTGAAATGAACTGTCCTCTCTATTTTGCACCTTGCTTAAACTCTTTCTACCTAACTATGTGACTGTATCCCAAACCTGACTTACTCGACATTTCCTCCAATAAAGACTTATTGAGACCTTCTAACCTTGACCCTTGATTGGTCGAACCCTAACTATATTCCTCTAGTAGCCTATCTATCCCTAGTACTGTGTTCCTAAATTATTTACTGGATTCCTAATAAATTTTATTCCATGAGTTAATTTGATCTCCTTTAAATTTTGCATCAATTATCACGTCTTGAACTCCCACTTTCTATTCTAGATCATTGGACGTCCTTTACCGTGACTTAGATATTTAGAGTATAAACACTAGCTGTTACCTCCCAACAAACTTCACATATAAAACCTAGACTAGCCTACCTTCATGTAGGTATTCCATGTCCCACTAAAATCCGTCTTCCTGTACTCTATTTTTTTCTTGATATGATTTTCTGGTCAAATGGCTAAACTATAACCTCTGCCATGATACTAAATTTATTCTTATTTCAATTAGAAATCCACCTTAGCTCAATTCTTTCGACCTAGCATGTGATGGCGTTCTACTTGAATCCTTGAATACTTAACCTTGTACCTTATCTGATTACTTGACCCGTTGGCTAAGAAACTTGGACTATGAATTCCTTTCATCATTACCACCCTTATATCTTGTGCTGCTAAATTAGCCTTAGTTTTGCAAGCTTATCTATTTTCGAGCTTGGTCATGACATATTTTATTGGGTGGCCACCCACTAACATATTGTCTAATCAGAACCGGTACATGATGGTCTGATCAACCTATTGCACTTTGGTTCGCTTTTTTATGTATCAATCTACGTGGATGGACACAGTTAAACTTACCCTAGAATCTTATCCACAACAGCCTTGACAATTCTCCTTGGAATTATTTATCGCCTATGGACCTCGTATTCGTATCCAGTTGAATGAAATTTAATCATGACCTGGATCTTCATCATTGGATGCTCGTGCTCATACTTGATTTCATTGATTTCCCACCTTGCCCAAATCCCAGTTTATCTCGAAATTGATCAACTTAGATCGTGTCAAGACTAAAATCTAATTGTGATTGTTGTACCTAAATTTTCAATTTTCTTTTTATGGAAGGGTAACTTTAATGATTTCTCACTTGTTAATGACCTATTTTCATATAGGATAGTAGACGACCCTATAGCCTTGATGATTGTTGTTTCCTTATCTTCCCAATTAGGACACTTAGATTGCTTGTACGCATTGATACCATAGGACAGTATTGATCTAGAAATGACTAGTGCACCTAGATGAGACCACAGACTGTTCCATTTAACCTGTCCCCCTGGTACCACTATTTTATCACGATTTTTGGTTCAATTTAGGCCATAGACCTTTCCCACTCTAACTTATGATCATCGTAGGTACATTACCGTGACTTTTAAATTGGAGCACAAGACTAGTTGTTTTCTCAAAACTGACTTCACATACATGACCTAGACATGACATACTACACCCATGACCTTAGTGTCCCACTCAGGCATACCATTGTGTGCTTCATTTGCTTAGTACGATTTTCCTGACCCGAGGCTCCATCCTGATTTACCCCATGGAGTTACTTTTGGCTTCGATTTGACTTAAGAACACCTTATGACCTAAAACTGCCAACCAATTTTTGGACATGACCCAGTATAGGTCTACTACCCATATTTTGCTTGTTGACCTTGTATGTTGCCTAGGTAGTGGCTTCGTCCCTGATTGTTGGAGGTTTGACCTAGGAGGAGTACGACCATCTAAATTTCGAGGACGAAATTATTTTAAGGTGGGTAGACTTGTAACACCCTGTTTTCTGAAATTGGGGATTTTTGAAAATTTATTATTTTTATTATTTATTAGTGGTATTTTAGTCATGGTATGATTTTCTGGTGATTTTAGTTAAGTTAAACTATTTCTAAAGTCATGCTAAGTCATGACTTATGACTTTGTGACTTGTTAGTAAACCTTAGTGTAAACCCTAGTTTTCTCTAACCTAGAAGTTGCCATGACCATGAGAACTTAGCCATAGGCTTAGAACCTCAAATTAGTAATTTTTAGCCTAAAGGGTATTTTGGTAATTTTCTAGGATTTATTTGGAATTAATTGTAATTATGTGATTTTAATATTATTTAATTATTGTTAAGTGTCATGAGAGCCCCTAACCTAGTTTAGCCCTAATCTAGAGGTTAGCCACTAACCTAGAGGTTTGAGGATAGATATTTTGCATTGGTTAAAGTAGGATAAATATCATGATATTTACTTTAAGGATATTTTCCTTAAAAACCTCAAAATATCTAAACCCTTTACACCAAAGTCCTTCCCTTAGCTTGTAAGCAACCCAAGGACAACCCCCCCCCCCCCTACCCCATGGCAGCCAAGAAACCCCCCCCCCCTGTCCTGATTCAGTCCCTCACTCTCTCTCACTGTCTCACTCTCTCTCTCATTCAGTCTCTCTCTCTTTCCCTTTGTCTCTCTCTCTATGTCTCTATATATATAGGTATATATATATAAGTTTATATATATATGTATATACATATATGAGATATATGTATATATTGTACTAGTTTACTTTAGGTCAATATATATATATATATATGTATGTGGTTGTATTATATATGTTATTCATACATTGGGTATATGGATATTGGGTGGTGGTTAGATAGTGTATATCTATATATATAGATATATATATATATATATGTGACTCCTAGTTATAGGTTTATATGAAAACCCCATCATTAGCCTATGGCCTAGGATTTCTAGCCTATGGCTTGGGGCTAGCCCTAATGGGCCAAAACCCAACTTGTTGACCCTTGATTTCTAAGAGTTGACCAAAGTCAACCTAGGGTCAAACTTGACCTAGATTGAACTTGAATTAAACCTAGAATGACTAGTTTAACATTGTTTGACCTAACTTGGACTAGTTTGACCAGTTTGACTTTTAGGGTTGACCAAAGTCAACTATAGGTCAAACCTTGACCTAATTGACCTAGAAAGAATTTAGATGAACTCTAAATGACTTAATGATCTAGGTTTGACTAAACCCTAGACTGTTGACTAGTTGATTATGGTTTGACCCATTCATGGGTAAATTGTGACTTAGAGTTAAATGAGTAGTCATATGTAAATGAAGATGTGTATGGGGTTAAGTAGGATACTTAGGAATTAAGTCTTGATTTGAGTTAGACTATGGGTTTAGCTTGATTATAAGGTTAAGGTTGTATTGTACAGTATATTTATATGTGGTATACCTTATATAGGAAGTTGGTTATACCTTAGCTTTGTATTATGGTATCTTAGGTAACCTAAGACAAGTTAGCCTATGGTTAGTTGAGTTAACCTTATAGAGTTGACTTGGATAGTTGACCCTTGACCCAATTACCTTGTTGACTAATCTAAAGTTGACTAGAACCTTGATTAGTCTAAATTTGACTTAAGTTGACTTAGTTTGACTGTTAGAATTGTCTAGAGTTGACCAAGTTTGACTTTGACCTAGTTTGGTTTAGGAATCATGTAGTATGCATTGTATACTTTATTTTTACCATTGTGGATACATTGTGACTTGTATTGCTCTGATTAGGAGCCAGACACCTCTCCTCAGGCAGTATATCCTCTTCAGACATTCAGTTATCAGGCGAGTACATTCTCTGATCGTTTCATACTTGTTCAGGCTTTACTTCTCGCTCTAGATTACTTTACTTGTTGCTGTCACGTTGGTAACACGGATTGGTACTATATGGATCTTTACATGAGATGTTATCCCCCTCGGGAGCATCGGGTACTTCATGTTATGTGTGTTTCACTATCATCATGTACTCATGTGCTTCCATTATTCATGTACACTCATGTGATCATGTACTCTCATGTTTACTGAGCCCTCATGTATACTATCATGTGCACCCTTTCATGGGCCCCATGTGATATCATGTACAATAACGTAACTTGTATAGATCCTTGTGTATTGATTGGGGAAACGGGGGAGTAGAAGTGGTCATGTGAATAATTCTAAAGTAGTGTAATCATGTGCAAACTCAGTAGTGTAATCATGTGCAAATTCTAGCCATTCACATGCCTATCTTGTGCTCTACATCACTAGTCACTACAGTTCTCTATATACAGTAGATATTTCATTACAACTATCTCTTTTACAGCGTATATTTCCTTTCAGCAGTTCATGTATCTTACTCTATTGCCTGTATCGTATTTCCTAACCTGATATGCACTGCGTGAGATGTATTGTGCTCGTTCCCGTCCTGATTGGACCTGTTGAAAATATTACAGAGGATGAGGATGAGGCCTGGTGTCTACCTATTTTGGAGCAGGACTAGATGATACTTATGTTGTGGACCCCCAGCAGGATCCACCTGCAGCTGAGGATGTTGTTCCAGTAGTCTAGACCAGTTTAGTCTAGGCAGTCCTTTCTATATTTACTTTTGTCTCATATTCTGAGTTGTATTTTGAGATGTGGGGATGTGTAGACTCTTAGATTTTTTTTGTATTATGAGTTGACAGTTCTGGATATTATGTTGTACTAGACACTTAGACTTATTCATCTATGATACTGTTCTCTTGAGTTACTATCTATCTATCTGTCTTTCGTTCTTCTACCCTAGATGTGATTGAGATGAATATTGTTATGTCACCTCCATTCGGAGAGTATAAACTGTACAGGTACTTGGTATTGATAGATGATTGACCTAGGACAGCGTTCTACCGCCGACACTGCGGCGTAGGCTGGGCGTTGTTACGTTCTCGTACCCTAACAGTGGGTGCGGGTCGTGACAGATCTTCGTCAGTAAAAGCCTAACAGACGAAGAACGAGAATCGCTGCTGGAACTTGTCAAAGAATATATTAATTTGCTCGCCTGGAGCTATGAAGACATGTCGGGGTTAAATCCCGATATTGCTCTTTATAAGCTCAACATTTGGCCAGATGCAAAGCCAGTCAAACAACAATAGCGACGCTTCCGCCCGGGCATCATGTATGCGATCAAGGCCGAAGTCAACAAACTGATAGCCAGCGGCTTCATTCATGAGGAACAACATCCAGATTAGGTCGCCAACATAGTACCAGTCCTCAAGAAGAATGGAAAGATTCGAATCTGCATCGACTTCCGCAATCTGAACGAGGCATGCCCCAAAGATGAATTCCCCCTCCCTATCACGGACATCATGATTGACAATACCTGCGGCTTTGAACGTACGTCATTCATGGATGGCTTCTCGGGGTACAACCAAATCAAGATGTCTCTTGACGACGAAAAGCATACATCATTCCGAACACCGATTGGCACATACTGCTACACAGTCATGCCTTTCGGTTTAAAGAATGCTGACACCATATATCAAAAAGCCATGAGCATCATCTTCAGAGACCACTTACGCAAGATGGTAGAGTGCTATGTTGATGACATTGCCGTCAAGAGTCGCCGCAAGGGAGACCATTTGCAGGACCTGAGAACGGTATTCGACCTAATACGAGCACACAATTTGAAAATGAACCCCACAAAATCCTTCCTGGGCGTATCCAGCGAGAAGTTCTTGGGCTTCATCATCACCACCCAGGGTATCCATGTAGACCCTGAGAAGACAAAGGCAATCATGGAGATGGGTCCCCCGAGAAATCTCTGCGAACTCAGAGGCCTTCAAGGGAGGCTAGCTTACATCAGGAGGTTCATTTCTAACCTCTCCGGGCGATGTCGACCATTCACCCACCTCATGAAGAAAGGTGTCTCGTTCGTGTGGGACGAAGAATGTCAGCGGGCCTTCGACAGCACCAAAGAATATTTGTCGAACCCTCCAGTTCTGGTGGCCCCGGTTGCTGGAAAACCATTCCTGCTCTACGTACGAGCAATGGAGCATTCCCTCGGAGCTCTGCTGGCACAAAACAACGATGCAGGCCACGAGTAAGCCATATATTACCTCAGCCGAATGATGATTGGGCCAGAGCACTGATACACCGCTGTGGAGAAGGAATGCCTTGCCCTGGTGTTCGCTATTCAGAAGACGCGGTACTATGTCACCGGACAAACAATACATGTGATCTCGCGAGTCAACCCTCTCAGGGTCCTCATGACTAAACCAGGGGCACTTAGCTCTCGCCTCGCTACATGGACAATATTGCTGTCCCCTTATCATATGATCTTCGTCCCGTAAAAGGCTGTCAAAGGTCAAGCCCTGGCAGACTTTTTGGCAGCCCACCCGGGCTCAGAGACATCCAGGATATATGAAGAAATCCCAGATGAGGTCACCGACTCGCATACAACCGCTCACGATGATATATGGCGAATGTTCTTCGACGGTGCTTCGAGAACTGGACCCAAGTGCAACATCGTTGTCGGAGTTGGGGTGGTGCTAGTCTCCCCTTCCGGATTGGTGATTAACCGTGCTTACTCCCTCACGGAACCCTGCTCTAACAATGTGGCCGAGTACAACGCTCTGGTCATTGGCCTCCAACTTGCAAGAGAGCTGGGGGTAAAATATCTTGAAGCATACGGTGATTCTCAGTTAATCGTCAATCAGATCCGGGGCTCATACGAAGTCTGCCACGAAGACATGATCCCCTATCACCAAATAGCAATCAACATCATCTCGTCGTTCGAGGGGTTCTTCATCGAGCATGTTTCCAGACTCCGAAATATCGAAGCCGATGCCTTAGCTGGCCTGGCCGCTTCCCTAGCAGTCCCAAATCATACTCATCAATCGGTAGATGTGATAGGCCATGAACTGGTCTGCCCTAAGAACAACGTTTAATTCGTGGCAAGCTACTCCGCCGAGGCAATTGATGATGCCCCAGATTGGAGACAATCATTCATCGACTTCGTCGTCTACGATATCCTGCCCGAGAACCCAAAGGAAGCCACCTCCATCAGACAGCGTTCCCTCAGATTCTTCTACGATACAGAGATAAAAATATTGTATCGCTGATCCTGTGATGGATTATTGCTTCAGTGTCTGTCAAACACGGAAGCCAAAGAAGCCATGCGAGAAGCTCATGACGGTGTCTGCGGGGCCCATCAGCCTGGCCCTAAATTGTAAGACCGTCTTCGCCGAATGGGCTACTACTGGCCTACGATGGTCGCGGATGCGATAGACTATGCAAGAAGGTGCAAAGTCTGCCAAGTCTACGCAGACTTCATTCACCAGCCATCCAAATTTCTACATCCGACAGTGGCATCCTGGCCCTTCGGAGCATGGGGAATAGACATCATCGGTCCAATTACTCTACCTTCCTTCCGTGGACATCGCTTCATACTTGCGATCACGGATTACTTCTCCAAATGGGCAGAAGCTGTCCCGCTTGCAGAAGTCAAAACCTCAAACGTGATCAGCCTCCTCAAGCATCACGTCATCTATCGCTTTGGACTGCCCCGAAGGATCATCCACGACAACGGTCCGCAGTTTGCAAGCCACGCCTTCTATCGATTCTACGACAAGCATCGCATCCAGAATATTGCTTCAACACCGTATAACTCGGCAGCAAACGGGTTGGCAGAGGCATTCAACAAAACCATCATCAAGTTACTCAAGAAGTTCGTATCATCCAACAAACGTGACTGGAACGAAAAGCTTGGCGAATGCTTATGGGCGTACCATACCACGGTCCGAACGGCCACTAGGAACACACCATTCTCCCTGGTGTACGGGAGTGAGGCAGTTCTCCCATTAGAGACTCAAATACCCTCACTCCGCATCGCCCTCACTTATCAATTGACGACGGATGAAAACTACCGACGTCGACTACAAGAGTTGGAGGCCTTAGATGAAAAGCGCCTCCTAGTTCAGCAAAGGATCGAACTATACCAAGCACGCATCTCTGGAGCCTTCAACAAGAAAGTTAAAATCAGAACATTCCAGGTGGGCGATCTCGTTCTGGCAGTCCGAAGACCGATGGTCATGACTCGTAAGACCGCCGACAAGTTCCAGCCAAAATGGGAAGGTCCATTTATCATTGAGGCCGTATTCTCCAACGGAGCCTACCGCCTCGCAAAACAGAATGGAGATTTGCTCATGTTGCCCGCCAACGGCAAGTTCCTAAAGAAATATTATGTCTAAATGACATTCTCCAGGTCATTGAGTCATGTGCCCGCTGGTACCGCTGAACTCACCCTCACAATTATCCAGATTTTTGAGTCACGTACCCGCTGGTACCGCTGAACTCACCCTCAAAATTTTCCAGATTTTTGAGTCACGTGCCCGCTGGTACCGCTGAACTCACACTCCCCATTCTCCAGATTCCCGAGTCATGTACCCTCTCGTGCCGCTGAACTCACATCCACAATATCCTAGATTATCGAGTCATATACCCGCTGGTGCCACTGAACTCACACTTTCACAATATCGAGTCATGTACCCGCTGGTGCCTCTGAACTCACATCCCAGTCACTCTTTCAGATGATAAGTCATGTACGATCATACCTCTGAACTTTCTTCCTGGAAGAGATCCTCCCTCATGATCGAATACCCGCACTCCCAGTGCACAAAAAGGGTAATCGATCCATAAATTGCCAAAACGGCCATGTCCTCATTACCTCTGAGTCGTTTCACTTCCGCCAAAAACAAATCACCCCCTACATAGAACTTCCATGTCCTCATTATCTCTGAGTCGTTCTATGTACCCCATCTTCATTGAGCCCACTCCTGTCATGTCCTCATTACCTCTGAGTGGGAAGGCTCCATAGAAGAAACCTTCATACTTGTCATGTCCTCATTACCTCTGAGCAAGTATGTCGATTCCCTTTCAACCTATTATCTGTACCTACAACCGGAGTACGACAAGGATAATAGGCCCATAAATGTCCTTTGTTGACCACAAATATCCTCCGTGAATTCACTCCTGCCATGTCCTCATTACCTCTGAGTAGGAAGATTCTGCGATAAAACCCTCATGCTTGCCATGTCCTTAGTACCTCTGAGTAAGTATGTTCGTTCCCTTTAACTTGTTGCCCGTATCCAAAACTAGGGTACGTTAGGGGCAATGGGTCCATGCAAAATGTCCCAATAAGATGATTATTACAAAGCAAAAGAGTGAAGCAAATATATTCCATTTATTCAGAAATCGGTTACATCCACGCGATTACAAGAAAGTTCTTCATGCAGACAAGAAGAAAAGCAAAACAAAGCAAGGACTACAGACGGACATTTACGAGGAACCTCTAAACCCTAGTTGCAGAAGCGCGTATACCACTCCCTCAACCACCTTATATATGAAGGATGCAATTGAAAAAGATCCTCGTCCAGAATAGGAGAATCAGAATTCCCAGCGCTGCCACCCTCAGCAGTCTCGATAGTGGGGAGGATGTCGTCCCTCTCAGGTGCCGGTTCTCCTTTCATCGCCTCCTCCTTAACAGAGGGAGGCCCCTGATTGATGACAGGAGGCGACGGCTCCTCTGTTACTGCAATCTCAGCATTCGGTGGAGACACTACAAGAACCAAAAAGGAAAAAAAATGATGATGAATGATGAAAACAGTCAGAAGATATTCAGAGATGTTCATGCGGTCCGTTTAAGACAACTTTTATGCGGCTCGGACATGAAATGTACCCCCATACGACTCATGGGACGTGTATGCGGACCATGTAATTTGAAAAGCTCGCATCAAATGATTGTGCATGAAGCATGCGACAGAGTAGCTTCTGTTAGGGTTTCAAAGTACCTAATCTTCTACACAGTCCTTACCTTCGATGGCAACATGAACGTCAAGACGAACGGAGGGTACGGCAGACGAAGACGAAGCCGATTTCCTACTCTTCGCCATAGCCTTCTTCACCGTCTTGGAAGCCCTAGGTGCCATCGTTGTCTGTCAGTCAGAAGAAGAAAATAAGACAGAAATCTTAGTCAAGAAGAGTCTAAGAGAGAAGTCCCCCCAAATACCCTTCTATTTATAGAGAAAGGAGGACCACAGACCGACGCCTCGTACAGCGTAGTCGACTCTTCGGCTATCGAGACAAACTAGCTAATTAAAGATCAGAAACTCTTGTGATCCGGCCCCGAAAAGATTTGCACGCATGACCTAATGACGTGGCAAAGAACTATGCGGCTGAGATATCCCTGCGGTTCAAAAGTCTCTGCAGCTAAGCCATCCATACGGCTGAAACAACTCTGCGGCTCGAAAGTTCATGCGGCTGAAACTTCCATGCGGCCAAGACATCTATACGGCCAAGACATCTATGCGGCTAGAAAAAGCTTCCACACGGCCATGCTTCTTATTCAAAGTATTTTAATTTTGCAAATTGAAAACTTTGAAGGGGGTCTTGTAGAAGCATGGAAAATAATAAAAAAGAGCCATGTGGCCAGGAAACCCCATGCGGTTCAGAAAACCCATGCGGCTCAGAAGACCCATACGGCTCAACGATACTATGCGGCTCTGTGACCTCCATGCGACTCAGAAGAGAAGACACGTGGCTTGCAAACATTTCTCCCCTCCGCACTGTACTGCATTAATTGCTTGGACGGCTGACCACTCTGACGAAACGACAGGCCTGACATAAAGAGGCAATTATGACTCTGTCATAATGACAAAATCCTAGGAAATTAAAGAAAATCTCTGACACAACCCCCTCCCCCCCGAGATCCAGAAAACACCACGTAGCCTAGACACGTGGACAGCCATATGCGGCTCGAGCGGAGACCCCCCTATGCGGCTCAGGCTGAAGTTGTCCTATACGACCCAGAGCGAAACAGCCCTATGCGGCTCAAGCAGACGCAGCCCTATACGGCTCACAAGGATCAGCCCTATGCGGCTCACAAGGATCATCTCCATGCGGCTCACTACCCATTGTATGGTCCAGATTATCATGTGGTTCGAAGATTCGGAGGCCACTCCCCAGGCAGCCCTGACACGTGGCCAGGCTTATGCGACTCAATCCTTATGCGGCTCAGTGACTCCCAGGACACGTGTCATAAAGCCAATCAATTTCCCAGATTTACTGCAATCAAAGATTTGGTCAAATCCTAATAATCTGGGACGCGTGGCAGGAGAATAAATTAAATTTATTCATTCAGATTCGCAGACATCAGTAAATCATCATCACGGAGATTTATTCCAATCAGCATTAATTACTGATAGGATTTGGTGCAATCTACACTAAATGGCCCAGATTCATCACACTCAAGATTAATGGCCCAGATTGATCAATCAACTGGCCGCCGCCACTCTAAGGGGCAATTATTGTAAACCCTAATGATTGTATTCCCTCCTTATAAATAGCAAGGTGCCATTCCCTTGCAAAAAAATACTTTTTGAGATCAGAGAGAGCACCAGAATACTTGGAGAGAAAGAGCAGAGAGAGAGCAAAGAGAGTATTTCTTCAACGCCGAGCAATCTTCTGGAGCCAAGGCTGCATACCGATCGTCCAAGGAGTAAGGCAGAGCGGCCGTCGCTTTCCCGAGCCTCTATCGTCACCCTCCAGAATCTAAAATAAACAATTGTACTTAGACTGCTGTACCTAGGCTTTCGTCCCTAGGCTTTCTTTGTACATGCGAGTTTGTAACGTGAAGTAAAAGTCCAGTCCTCCGATAATTGTTCTGCTCTTTTATATTTCATGGCAAACATCTACCATAATGACAAAGTCATTATTGCAACTTTATGTCAGAGCCGTCAGTTCTCCTTTATGTCAGAGCATTAAATAGGGCCTTTACTTTATGGCCAATTGCAGAAGCGAACCGCAGAAGGCCACGTGGTGTTGCTTGAGCCGCATGTCCGAGCTGGTGACTTTTGAACAGCATGATGTTCTTGAGCCGCATGAAGCTCGTCTGTTTTTGAACCGCGTGAGTTTTCTTGTTCTGAGCCGCATGGGCAATCATGTTTTTTTTCATGCTTCTACAAGGCCGATACGGTAAATTTCGACGGATACGCATCAAATTCGTCGCGCACACGCAACCAATTTAAATTCCGTCAAAGCCCACACGTCCGCGAAGTCGATACGTACCTTTTGATGCTTTCGGTTCGTGACCACGTCGCCGGGATTGGCGGGACATACGTCGTATCGAAAGATTATCTAGTTTTCGAAAACTGTTTTCATAGGTTTTTCTCGATTTTGGTGAACGAATTAAATAGCATATATGTGATGAAATCGGAAACTACAAAAAGGGTCTTCCAGTCCTATGGGTTGTCTTTAATCTTATTTAATTAGATTGTACCAATATTAAATAGGTTGCTAGAAAATTGGACACGAACAGGGGTACTTGTTCTCGTCCCCTGTCCTATTTTGGGACAGTTTTTTATCGATTTTCCTATCGATTTTCTGACTTGAAACCTCAATAAAAATCGAACATAATTGCTGGGACTCCTAGAGGGTTATACAGACTTTTCAACAAAGTTTACAAATTTTAAAATAGCTACATATAGGGGAAGAAATTTTGAAACTGGGGGATTGGCCGCTGTGCTGCTGCTGCCTTGCTCTGTTCGCGCACGGTTCTACGCCGTCCGGCGATTCATGCGGCAGCGCGTAGTAGTCGTGGCGGCACACCAGGCATCAAAGAGGGGTGGCAAGGTCTTGGGGTGGCGCTGCTGTAACGCCCTAGTCCCAAAATACGTAGGGCTAAGAACGTAGACATGCCAGCCGTATAATAAATATACGTAAGCTATAAAATGCAGTAGAACCATAACTAATCTCATCCACACAAAATAAAAGAATAAAGAATATCATATAATCAACTATGAATTGTTATTGGTACATGTAGTTGGGCGGAGACAAATCTACTACCAACTATGAAAAGAAATACATCACAAAAGAAAGAGTTTGGCGAGCGAAGCGAAGACGATCAAAGTGTAATCATCCTCGAAGAAATAGAGATGATCATGGCCACGGCTAGAACACCTGCGAAAGACAAGAGCACACACCTGGCGAGATAACCAGGTCCTCAGAGGGACGTAACAAGACACATAATATCATGCCCTAAACTGAATAATAAAAGCTTAACAGAAAAGTATATATGACTAAACAGATAAAGGTCCTTAACCATTCTATGTGAAAATGCATTTTGAAGACAACGTTCCATACAAGGGCTTCCGAGACTAGAAATACGGTGCATTAGCGTTTCAACCGAGGTACTAGTGGCATCTAGAGGAAAATAAATAAATGTACGGCACACTAGTCTCTCGGATGAGTCACTAATGGCAGCTAGAGGAAAGTAAATGCACGACACATTTGTGTTTCAACCGAGGCACTAGTGGCATATAGAAAAAAGTAAATAAATGCATGGCACACTAGCTCTCGGCTGAGTCACAAATGGCAGCTAGAGAAAAGTAAATATGTGAAAGCCCCTGCGCCTAATAACTGTCTTCCCCCTCCTCATGCACTACTCGTGCTGAATCCACACCACGATATTTCTAACAACCACTAAGTCTTCTAGGCAACTATATTAGCAGTTATATCCTAACACTCGTCCTGTATGCACCGATGTACGGTCGGTATGCAAGTTCGAATCTATATGAGACACGTGACATCGTGGCACACAGGTGTCGGGCCAATGAATACGGCACAAACAAAGGGGGACCTTTAACTCTTGGCCAAATGCGTAAAGAAAATTAAAGTATAGTAATTTGCAACTACATATGGTTTTAAAAGAACAACTTATAAGAAATAAAACATGCATGATATTGAGCAAGAAATTAAATAGTAAAGACAAGGTGTCTTGCCTAGTAGGACGCCTGGTGTACTACAATGATCAATATGGCACGAACTGTGACTTCGGGTACCATCTACACAAGGTGACCTCTGTTGGTGGCACGGATAGTTCTATTGGGTCCAGAAGGGTCAAATTAGTTAGGGTGGACATAAAGTAGTATAGAATTGGCGAGGAGAACATGAATAATGGGGTTTATTCATGGACAAAAGGATATTCAAGAAATTTTTAGATAAATAAAATATATACAATTTTAGAAACTAATTATAATCCTTGAAAACGTTATTTTGTTATCCCAAAACATTTTATAAGTAGTATATCGTTTTAGGTCAAAACTGTAACTTACCTTGGTAAAAATATTTTATATAATACTTAAAAATATATTTTATTTAGTCAATATAGTTTTTTGATAAATACTTGAAAATATGAAAATCGTTTTTAGGCTAAAATACTTTAAGGTTGATAAAAGAATTTTATAGATAGAAAACTATTAGTAAAAAATAATTTAGAAAATATTTGAAAATATTAGGAAACCGATTTATTATTTGAAAATTATATTTCTATGGTCAAAAACAAATACTTGAAAGGACTTGAAACGTATTGTATATAAAAAAATTAGAAGAAACAAAAATCTAGCGAAGTGATTTAGGGATACCAACAAACTTTTGCCAAATAATAATTTGTAGATCAAAATGTATATAAGTACCCTAAAATAATCAATAACATATTTTTCACAATCATATTAATATTAGGGCTCGATAAATCTCCCAAAATTTAGAATAACTTTACTACAACTAGTAATACTAATTATGTTACCATATATTATACAAACTAAAAATACAATTGATAATAAATGTCTACTAATATCACAAAATAACAATAAAAAAAGAAACAAATAAAAGAAAAAGAAAAAGAGTACATCTGATGTCTTCTCTCCCGAGGGAGAGAGACAACAGATTGATCACATAGAAAAAAAATTGCTGAAGGAAAGAAAAGAAAAAGGGGAAAAGGGGCGGAAGAAGTGGAGTCCGGGGGATGCTCGGGGTGGAGACTGTCGGCGCTGGGCGGCGAAGGGTGTGCACAAGCGACGAAGTTAGCTGACGCGGTGGCAGCGATGGCCAATCCTGGCGCTCGCACGGTCGGGAACACCGAGATGCGCAGGAGGCGACGGACACAAGTAAAGGAGGGGGCACCGGGCGTGGAGGTCTCGGCCACCGGTGGCGAGAGGAAAGGTCGCGGCGAAGGAACGGTAGGAGTAGGCGGCGGTCAAGTGGGTTCGATGGTGGCGCTCCGCGAAGGCGACGGCTAGGCGCGACTCCTAGTGGAGGTAAGCACCGGTGGTGGTGGTGTTTTTGATTTGGTTTTATTTTTGGGGTTTTGGATGCACGGTCGATCATGGTGGCGGCTGGTCGTGGTGGCTGTGTCGATGATAGTGATAGTGGTGGTTACGGTGGTGAGGTACTGGCCGTGGGTCGTGAGGGTTTGGCCGGGGTTGGCGTGGTGGAGTGGGCTGGTTGTGGTGACGGTCACGGCAAGGGTGGCCGGTCGACTGGCTAGGTGGGGTCGCGGTGGTTGCAGAGACAAGGACGACGGTGGTTGGTTTTGTCGGAACGGGCTAGGGTCTGGCGACCATGGGAACTGGTGATTGCTGGTGGTTCGGGGTTCGACCTGGATGTCGGAGTGTCGGGGTTCGACCTGGATGTCAGAAATTAACGAGACGGTGGTGCTACAGAGAAGTACGGGGGTGACGGGGTAGCGAGGTCGGGACGGGGTGCGGGACAGGGAGGAAGTCGGGAAGGCTGTGATGACAAGGGGGCTGCGGGGATGGTCGAGGCCGAGGACAGTGCTGGACGGCCGGGGATGGCTGGCTCGGCTAGAATTAGGAATTTGATTATATCGGGATGTGTCCGGTACAGAAATAATGTATTTGTAATATAAAGAATCTATTGAAAAGACACCCGGGGTCGGACCCGAGGCCGTCACGGCTGACACTGGATAGATTTTGGACACCGACACGATGCATTCACATGGTGGTGGAAATTTGTGGAATGATTCTGGAGGAAAACAATATGGAGACTTCCCTATTTATAGGGGTAAAAACTCCTAGTGGGATAAGGATTAGGAAAATTAAAACTCCTTTCAGATAATCCTACTTTTAATTTAAATTATTTTAAAACCGATTCAATCCAAATCCGAATCCAACCCAATTAAATCTAGATAATTTCAAATCCAAATTAAATATAGATGATTCCAATCTTTAAATTAAACTTATTTAAATTAAATAAAATGTAATCAAAGTTTAAATTACACAATAAATTCAAAATATCTTTTCTAAAAATAATAATAATAAAAATTTTGAAAATCTAAACAATTATTCAATTATTTAAAATACCTGTTAAAAATAAATAAATACAATTAGCTTTCGAAAAATAAAAATATACGCGAATTAAATTTCACGTGCTTCGCATATGATAGAACATTATTTTAAAAAGAAGAATATCATTTCTTAAGTTAAATAAAATAAAAACTTTTTATAAAATTAATAAATTATTTTGAAATTTTGATGCGATATTTTTCATAACTTTAAGTAAATAAAAGTAATTACTATATATTATTTTGAAACTATAAAATAGAAAAATGTTTTTCTAAAAATATGCACGCTCGCACATATTCGCGCTCGTCGAGCAATTACGAAAAACGAAATTTCGCACGTGACGTACAATACAAAATAAAAAAAATCAGTCCCAAATTTATTTTAAAAAATAGTAGAAATTTAGGGGTTTTACAGCTGCAAGATTAGGTTAGGGTTTTCGAGAGATTCTCTCTCGCGGCCGATCCATATATATATACTCTATTTAGAAACAGAGTCGGGGGAATAAGGATTCTGCTGGCTGGCCTTTGGGCTGGGCATATGGGCCTGGCCCGACTGGGCTTGGACCCGAGCTCATCTGGGCTGGGATTATTCGTTTTATTTTTATTTTTATTCTTTTTTTCTTTTATCAAATACTTATCTATATATATACGCATACATATATATATATATATATATATATATATATATATATATATATATATATATATATATATATATACATATATATATATATACATATATATATATATATATATATATATATATATATATATATATTTTGTATATATATATATATATATATATACCTCGTATGTACATATCAATAAATACCCAGTTAAACAAAATATTAATAATATATATATATATATATATATATATATATATATATATATATATATATATATATATATATATATATATATATATATATATTTTGAGTGTAAGGCTATAAAATATGTACCTATAATTAAAGTTTATTTACCCATAACAGAACATGACTCATAATAAATATATTTCTTTTATAATAATTATACTATCCATAATAATAATGATGATAACAACAAAATAAGATCGACCGATAATGGGTATAGATTTGGATGAACATCCTATATTCCTGCTTCAATTGGTCGACAGAAGTCAATGCCAGTATTCCAGAAATGCTACCTCAATATTATTAATACTTTATAATATACGCACAACAAATATTTGTAGAAAACAATTGTATATCCTGCAATAATTATAAAATAATGCATATACTTAAAATACGTCTACATTGACATCTTTGGATGCACTACATCAATGCATGGGCTTGTGCTCGGTTTGGGTTCAGTCCGGACTTAGTTTGGTACAACCGGGTCTTCTACAAGTCAATAAATCTTAACGATAAATAATTAAACTATTTATAATGGTCATGTCACAACTTGGCCTGGTTTTCCTAGTTAGGACACACTTATGGTTGGGTCTTCCTTGGCATGGCTAATACACTAATCAAGGCACACCACTTCACTATCCGTGCCCAGATTTCTAGTCATCTTGTACTCCAAAACTTAACCATGACTAATGCCTTCTATAATAATATTTAATTAATTAAACTATTCATAAATTCCAAGATCACTATTTAATTCAAATAAATAATAAATAAAAATATTTTAAAATTTTTGGGAAGGGGAGCTACAAATCTACCCACCTTAAAAATAATTTCGTCCTCGAAATTCTAATTCATAACTATTCCTAAAAATTCAAAAAGGAAGTCTACTATTACCTTAATCTCCTTAAATTTTAATTCCTAAAAAAAATAGTTTAACTCCTTCTAGCCATTTTATAACTACGAAACCTCGAGGACATCTACCCACCTTTGGTCACACTACTCCTCAAAACTAAAACCTTATAATCCTCTAACTAGTTGCTAACAATCCTTCCAACAGATATCTAGGGTATATGGCATCTATAATCCCTCATTTCTATAAACAACCGAATATTCAATAATCAAACAATATTATACTATAACTCAAGAATTTCTGATAAACTCTAGACAGCACGATCATTCGTCACCCCGGAATAGGAAGGGGCCTGAATCAAGAGTACAAGAAGGCAAGGGAGAATAATCTAGAACGAATACGAAGTTTCAAAGACGG
This sequence comes from Iris pallida, assembly GCA_029216955.1. Taxonomy (NCBI): domain Eukaryota; kingdom Viridiplantae; phylum Streptophyta; class Magnoliopsida; order Asparagales; family Iridaceae; genus Iris; species Iris pallida. Next base: position 10,795,543 of record JANAVB010017999.1, on the reverse strand, counting down.
TAGAAAAATTTTTAAGAGAATTTTTAAGGCAGGGTAGATTGAGATTTCTAAGGGTTTAGTCATATTCGCAGGCTTATATCAGTACAGTTACGTAACCGATATGATATGCTCTGACCTGCATAAGCCACTAAAAAAACTTGTCACGACCCGCACCCGCTTTTCGGACGCGAGCTCGTGAGCAAGCCAGCTACGTATCGAGCGGACTCCAGCCCGACTCGAATACGTAAATGCTGTCAAGGCTATGGTAAACTGCCAGATCATGTCAAAACATTCTATATCACAAATCCACAATAAGTGTATAAAACATGAATAAACTCTATGGATCGTGGTCTGCAGCCCACTAGCATATATGCCTGATAAGACTCCAAAGAAAGTAACAAGAGTCTAAAAACTGAATCAAAAAAATAGGATATCTCATGATAAGGTATGAAAGCACGAGCGGATAATAAACGTAATAACGATACCTGAATCCCGCAAACGTATCATCACATCCGCCATCCAGAACTACTTGCTAACTCCATGTAATCACTAAACCTAAAGAGATCATCAGGTCCTCATGGGACATAGCAAGATACATAAAAACATGCCTATCTAGCAGTTTAATCATGCAATAAAATATAAACAGGGTATAAACATAAAAAAAGACAGAATTATAAAAACTGACTACTGACATGATGACTACTAACAAGTGGCTATAGACAAGTGACTACTGACAGAATGATCATGAATACGGGTACAAGAACCACTACGTATAAAAGAACTGCTGGATGAGAATAAGAGAAAATATGTCACGAGATCAATGGATACTCAAACCCTCGCCCCTAGTGTGGACTCGCAGGTTTGAAACAACTACTAACCCTCGCCCCTAGTGTGGACTCACAGGCTAGCATCAAGAATCACCCTCGTCCCTAGTGTGGACTCGCAGGTGCGGAACAGATAACTACTAACCCTCGCCTCTAGTGTGGACTCACAGGTTAGCTTCACGAATATAAGGTACAGTAGTTCCGTTATGACTTACTCCTCCTATGATACGATACGAGAGAGAACCAATCTGGTAGAACCATGACATCCAGTCTAGCACGATAACGATAGGAGAACACGGCTAATAAACCAGTAAACACTGTATAAGGTAAAGCATGCAAATCAAGAGGACTGAAATAACTAACTGATAACATATAAAGAGATAGGGACTAAATAAGCATGTAAATCGTGAACAACTACAGAATTAAATGATAACATATATAAAGTAATAGAACTATAAGCATGAGTAATAAACTGTAGAGGGAGGCAAGGCATCTTGCCTGGTGGTAGCATGAAGGACCATCAATATACCGTCAACTGATAAGCCAGAAAGTCCAATCTCACATGTGTCTCCAAAAGCTGAAATAGATGTTACCAACGTGTTCAGATTAGTCAAATTATCTATGATTGCTTGTCCTTAAGTCCAATTCTGGACACAGGGACAAAACATTCATTTTGGACCAAAACGGTGTCCACCGTTGGACCCACTTTGCACCAAAAAGCGTGCTAGAGTTAATGGTCTCTAAAGTTGTTAAAATATGTGTTCACAGATTCGTTTTGATGATACGAATCCAACCGTATGTCCAAAGTTGGATTCCGACGGCCTGTGCACAAAATTGCTCGTTGAATCGGATCGTAGCGCCCGTAAAACGACGATCCGATCAACTGTCTCAGAATCGGACCAAACTTGTCATACAAGACCAGAAAAATGATACAGTCCTGTTGGCGCAAGTTTTGTCTCGATCTGACGAACATGCACAAAGTAATTGGGAATTTTGCAAAGAGGTCGATACGGTAAATTTCGACGGATACGCATCAAATTCGTCGCGCACACGCAACCAATTTAAATTCCGTCAAAGCTCACATATTCGGGAAGTCGATACGCACCTTTCGATGCTTTCGGTTCACGACCACGTTGCCCGGATTGGCGGTACGCACGTCGTATCAGAAGATTTTCTAGTTTTCGAAAACTATTTTCATAGGTTTTTTTCGATTTTGGTGAACGAATTAAATAGCATATATGTGATGAAAACGGAAACTACAAAAAGGGTCTTCCAGTCCTATAGGTTGTCTTTAACCCTGTTTAATTAGATTGTACCAATATTAAATAGGTTGCTAAAAAACTGGACACGAACAAGGGTACTTGTTCTCGTCCCCTGTCCTAATTTGGGACAGTTTTTTATCGATTTTCCTATCGATTTCCTGACTTGAAACCTCGATGAAACTCGAACATAATTGCTGGAACTCCTAGATTGTTATACAGACTTTTTAACAAAGTTTACAAATCTTAAAATGGCTACATATAGGAAAAGAAATTGTACCTTGAAACTAGGGGATTGGCCGCTGTGCTGATGCTGCCTTTTTCTGTTCGCACACGGTTCTATGCCGTCCAGCGACTCGCGCGGTAGCACATAGTGGTCGTGGCGGCACGCTAGACATCGAGGAGGGGTGGCAAGGTCTTGGTGTGGCGCTGCAAGACTAGGTTAGAGTTTTTGAAAGATTCTCTCTCGCGGCCGATCCATATATATATACTCTGTTTAGAAGCAGAGTCGGGGGAATAAGGAATCTGCTGGCTGGACTTTGGGCTGGGCATGTAGGCCTGGCCTGATTGGGCTTGGGCCCGAGCTCAGCTGGGCTAGGATTATTCATTTTATTTTTCTTTTTATTCTTTTTTCTTTTATCAAATACTTATCTATATATATACTCATACATATATATATATATATATATACCTCGTATGTACATATCAATAAATACTCAGTTAACCAAAATATTAATAATATATATATATTTATATATATATATATATATATATATATATATATATATATAAAAAATATATATATATATATATATATATATATATATATTTTATATATATATATATATATATATATATATATATATATATATATATATATATATATATATATATATATATATATATATATTGAGTGTAAGGCTTCAACATAAAATATGTACCTATAATTAAATTTTATTTACCCATAACAGAACATGACTCATAATAAATATATTTCTTTTATAATAATTATACTATCCATAATAATAATAATGATAACAACAAAATAAGATCGACCGATAATGGGTATAGATTTGGATGAACATCCTATACTCCTAGTTCAACTGGTCGACAGAAGTCAATGCCAGTATTCCAGAAATGCTACCTCAATATTAATAATACTTTATATTATACGCACAACAAATATTTATAGAAAACATTTGTATATCCTACAATAATTGTAAAATAATACATATACTTAAAATACGTCTACATGGACATCTTTGGATGCACTACATCACTGCATGGGCTTGTGCTCGGTTTGGGTTCAGTCCGGACTTAGTTGGGTACATCCGAGTCTTCTACAAGTCAATAAATCTTAACGATAAATAATTAAACTATTTATAATGGTCATGTCACAACTTGGCCTGTTTTTCTAGTTAGGACACACTTACGGTTGGGTCTTCCTTGGCATGGCTAATACACTAATCAAGGCACATCACTGCACTATCCGTGCCCAGATTTCTAGTCATCTTGCGCTCCAAAACTTAACCACGACTAAGGCCTTCTATAATAATATTTAATTAATTAAACTATTCATAAATTTCAAGATCACCATTTAATTCAAATAAATAATAAATAAAAATATTTTAAAATTTTTGGAAAGGGGAGGTACAGCCGTTGCATCCGTAACTGCGGGGAGACTGGGTTCAAATCCCAACGTTCCATAACTGAACTCGGGCCAAATTCGGACCGTACTCGGTCCGAATTATGTTAGTCCAGAATGGTTTGGTTAGGGTTTTGTAAATCAGGTTTTTAGGCTTTTGAGAAGTCAAACAGTTATGAGCTTTTGTAAATGGGCTAATTTTCAAACAAAAGATATTTTGAAAATATTTTGGGGTAGCCTATTTGCTGGTATGATTCGGTGTATATTGTATTCTTAGGCTCAATAAATTGAGAAAAATACATTGATATTAAAAATACAGACTTAATGGCAAAATGGCTCCAAGTCTTGAACGACAGTAGTAGCAGTTCTCAATAGTCATTCAAGTAGCCTTATATCGAGACAGAGTTAGATCAATTATTAAAATCAGATTTGACCATGGTCAAAGAGCCAACAATCTCTCCCATTTTGATAATTGACAAGCCTTGACCGATATAACATCTTGATTTGACAAAAAAATATCAAAATTTGTAAGGTACTGTTCTGTACTGTACTGTCTCCTCTTTTGGTAGAAATTTTTTTGAAAAATATGTTAGATTCATTTTCTTCCCCATTATCGCTTAGCAAAATAATTACAAAGAGAGAAGCTCCCCAGCAATCTATGCATAAGAGACGCACGTTGAAGAAACATAATATATAAAGAAATAACATGAATTCACAGGCTGTTTTATGAATGAAGCATCAGCTAAGATATAGTGCTAAGCATAAAATATAGAAGTGCATACCAAAAAGAAATAAACAATACTTACTGAATGATAGAGGATGCATAATAATGAAACAGAGTTTGAATACATCAACTCAGCAAATAGTCACAGAAGTACTAATAAAAATAAAAGATAAAGTACAACTATCTTGGAATGTCAAATCATTTCCAAGAACACATAGACAAATAATAGAGTCTAATCGGAAAAAATATCTAGACAAAAAGCAGTAACGACTAGATCAAATCATCAGCTGCTAAACAAGTCGTCGTCATCATCGCGATCAGCACCGCCACCATGTCCAGAAGTACCAGCCCTAGATTTGTCAGCTCCATGAGAAGGGTGTGGAGTAGCACCAGAACCACGATACTAGTCATAAGCGTTACTAGGCTCAAAAAAGTGATGAAACGCCTCATCCTCGTAGAGGTAGCCAAAAACAGTAGGATCTCGTAGAAAAAAAATGGCATGCTGACCAGTTTGGGTAAAACATAGATCCACAAAAGAGTTTACAAGGGCCTAAAATCGACTAGCATCTCGAAACTCGCGTTCTCTCAATGTGTCAGTAACAAACGTTCGCAGAGAGTTGTGCTCATCCAGCTGAGCATGTCGTATATCAGATAAGTACAAATGGATACCCTAAAAAGACATAGGATAATCCTGGGGTGGAAGAGGTGGTATAGTAGAAGGAGCAGGAGGGACAGCTGCGCTACGACGAGAGAGCCGAAGATACTTGGGCTCAGAGTCACGAGCACAAGTGGATAAGTCAATGTCAAAGTGTTAGAAAATGATTGGAAGAATCATTGCATAAACGAGGTTTATGTTCCTTTCGCGACATCTACCCATCATCTGGATAATCGTCTTAGGGACTGAAAAAGGAATTCCATTACGAATATGATAAAGTACAGACATTTCAATGGTGGTCACATCGTCTTTGGAAGTAGATTTTGGCAAAATAGTAGAATGGACGATACGATGTAACTCATAAAAGAATAAGTTCAAATGTGCAACTTTGAACTTTCTGGGACAGACATTATCAAGAGCACAAAGTTGGTTCTTAAAACTGCTTAAAGACATGTCTCCTAAAAATTTAAATCCAGTAATATCGTCTAGCGGAGCACCAATATTTGGAATATTTAGTATCTTCGCTAGGTCGTTATCATCAAATTGAATTTCAATGCCAGCAATATGGCTCTTAACAGTGAAAGTGTCATCGACTAAAGTAAAGTCATAGTAAAATAGCCGAATAGCATTAGTAGCAATAGGAAAAGAATGAGTAACAAGGTTGTGCAATCCTAATGCTTCAAAGTAAGTTTTGTGTGACAAAAAGATTGTCTACTTGATCGGTTCGCCAGGGCATATGTTACGAACTGAAAAATTCGCACACCACAATAAGGATTGTTTAAGAGTTTCAAATAAAAAACTTGTTGAACTCCCTGTCGTCCGTTTGGACGGACGAAAAGTGTGATCCTTGGATAGGATCCGAAGTGGAGGCTTCTTCGTTAGCCGCTGTCTTCTTTCTCTTGAAAGGGTTGTAAATTCTAGGCATAATTTCTAAGAAAGTATAAAATTTCTAAGAAATTGAAATAGAGAAAAGAAGAAAATTATACCTTCTAGAAATCAAGTATGTAGAAGAGAATGAGATTCCACGCACAAATCCAAAGTTTGGAGGAGAAAGTCCAAAGGAATAGGGAGGAATCGATTCCTGGAAGAACTAGGGTTTGGTGGCCCTTTCGTGCGGCTATTATTCTGTTTGAAGGAGGAAGGAGATGAATAGAAAGGGGGGCCACTTCAGTTCTGACTTAAAATACCCGACACCAATAGAACTCGGGCCGAATTCGGCGCGAGTTCGCCAGCTATTCTGTTGAGGTATTTTGCATAGAAATTAGTGCCACTTTGTATTCATCATTCTTTTTTAATTATTTAATTCCGATTTTAGTAATTTTAAATTTCAATTAATATAATTAACATTATTTAATGAATTAAATTTTGTTATGTAGCGACTATCTCATATTAACTGTAGGGGTGTTGTCCCATATAATGAAGGTTCACAAGGGAACGCTTAAGTACCGTTTCACTTTAGCCTTAGCCATGGTGACAGACAGACCCTTTGTAGGCTTGTCTCGAAAGCAGTTTTTGCTTATTAAAAATTAATTAATAAAATATAATCAATTAATATTGTTGACATCTAAAATTCCTCATTATCGACGTAAATAATTAAAACGATCTTCCGCTAATGGTTTTGTACATGAGCAATGCTACAGTTACAACCAAACATTTACAACCTTCTTACAACCACTCACCCATTTCTGACATGTGGGCCAGGTGGTGGCCTGGCCCACATGTCAGCAAATGGGTGTAAGTTGTAAGAAGGTTGTAAAAGTTTAGTTGTAAACCAAATATTTTCCTTTATAAATATGTCATCCAATTGTTTCTCTGTGTCTACATATTCTAGGTTTATATTTTCATTTGTTTGATGGTCTCCAAGAAAGTGATATCGAATCTCAATATGCTTAGTGCGAGAGTGACATACAGGATTCTTAGTCAAATTAATAGTACTAGTGTTGTCACATAAAATGGATAATGTAAACCAAAGTCTTCTAAGGTTTGCTTTATCTATAAAATTTGTTCACAACAACGTCCTGCGATGATATACTCTGCCTCAATAGTCGATACTACGATAGAATTTTGCTTCTTTCTAAACCAAAAGACTAATGCCTTTCTTAGGAAATAACACGTGCTACTAGTACTTTTTCTATCAACTTTGCAACTAGCAAAATTAGCATTCGAGTAAGCGATCAGGTCAAAGGATGTGGTTTTGGAATACCATAAGCTGACAGAAGAAATGCCTTTAACATATCGAAAGTTACGCTTAACTGCGCACAAGTGTGATTGCTTAGGGTTAGTTTGAAAATGTGCATACAAGCAAACACTAAACATTATATCAGGGCGACTAGCAGTTAAATAAAATAAACTACCAATCATACCTCGATACTTACGTATGTCGACAGGTTTACATTGTTCATCTATATCAAGCTTGGTTGAAGTTGTCATTAGAGTGGCAAGGAGTTTGACGGCTTCCAAATCGAACTTATTTAGCAAGTCATTTGTGTACTTGGTTTAATTAATGAATTTCTATTGTTGGTTTGTTTGATTTTTAGTTGATGGAAGAATTTGAGTTCTCCGATCATGCTCATCTCAAACTCATTCTGCATATTCTTGGAAAATTCTTGACAAAGAGACTCATCAGTAGATCCAAAGATAATACCGTTAACATAAATCTAAATTAGAAGAAGATTTCCTTTTCAAGATTTTATAAATAGTGTAGTATCAACCCTAACTTTTGAAAAACCGTTATCAAGTAGAAAATAGCTTAAACGATCGTACCAAGCACGAGGGGCTTATTTCAGACCATATAAGGCTTTCTTCAACTTGAAAACATAATAAGGATTTTTAAAATCAACAAATCCAGGAGGTTGAGCTACATAAATTTTTTCTTTTATAAAATTGTTAAGAAATGCACTTTTAACGTCTATTTGAAAAAGTTTAAAATTATAAAAATATGCAAGTGCACATAACATACGAATGAATTCTAATCTCACAACTGGGGCATAGGTTTCATCATAGTCGATACCTTCCTCTTGGTTGTATCCTTGAGCTACGAGTCGGACCTTATTACGAGTGATTAAGCCATTCTCATTCAATTTATTTCGGAATACCCAACGGGTGCCAATGACCGGATGATCAATAGGCTTGGGAACAAGTTCCCAAACTTGATTTCGTTATATTTTAGTTGGTTTAATTCCTCTTGCATAGCATCTAACCAATAATTATCACTACATACTTCTTCAATAGTTTTAGGTTCTAGCTGTGAAATAAATGCAAACAGGAAGCTATATCTTTATTAGAGGAACGAATACTTACAACCTTAGTAATCTCACCTATTACCAAGTTCTTGGGATGGTCGGCCATAAACTTTATTCTTTTTTGCAGACTCTCAAGGTAGCTGGTTCCGATTTCTGGTTCTGCAAGTGCTTTGCTTGGTGTACTGATGTCTTTATTATCATCGTCGATCATCTGTTGATTTAGTTCATCAAAAGTGACATTTATTGACTCTTCGATGATCATAGTCCTTTTGTTGAAGATTCAGTACCCTTTGCTTTCGGCCGCATAACCTAAAAATATACCCTCATCGGCCTTTTTGTCAAACTTTTCCAAATTATCTTTAGTATTAAGAATAAAATATTTGCAACCAAAGATTTTAAAATAAAAAATTGTGGGTGTTCTATCAAACCATAACTCATAGGGAGTCTTCTTCGATTTAGGTCGAATAAGAACCCTCTTGAGAACATAACTAGTTGTATTGACAGCTTTAGCCCAGAAATACTTGGGTAGACTAAACTGGTTTAACATTACTCTAGCCATTTCAGATAGAGTCATGTTCTTACGTTCCACAACTCCATTTTTTTGTGGAGTCCTAGGACAGGAGAACTTATGAAAATAACCGTATGTGTCATAAAATTACTCAAACTCTGCATTCTTATATTTGCCGCCAGGATCGCTTCGAATACGAGTGATCATGAATCCTTTCTTATTTTGGACTTTTTTGCAAAAATAGACGAATTCAGACAATGCATCATTCTTGCGTGTGAGAAAATATACCCACATGTATCTAGAGAAATCATCTACTATTACAAATGCATATGACTTACCACATAGGCTTGTAATTCTACTAGGTCCAAATAAATTCATATTAAGTAATTTTAGAGGTCTAGTGGTACTTATAGCATTCTTGGACTTAAATGTAGATCGGATAGCTTTGTTCTTTTCACATTCACTACATATCATATCCTTCTTGAAAGTGATGCTTGGTAAGCCTCGTACCAATTTCTTCGTGGATAGTCTTGAAATTGTGTCCATATTTGTATGACCAAGTCTCTCATACCATAGTTGACTCTCATCATTTTTAGTAAGTAAGCATCTACCTGCTTTGTTAGCATCTTCCAACAAATAGAAAACATATATATTGTCTTCCCTAATACCTTCAAAGATAATACTACCAGTTGAGCTATCAACTATAAAACATTTGTCTTTGACAAAGTTAATACCATAAACATAGTCAGCTAAATGGCTTATGCTGAGTAGGTTATGTTTTAACACGGTTACTAGACAAATATCTTTAATAACAGGATAGGGAGCCTTACCAATGTTGTTGATACCTACTATATACCATTTAAGATTACTATCGAAGGAGACATATCCTTTTTTCTTCTTCGACAGTGTTGCGAATAGAGAATGTCACCGGTCATGTGCCGTGAGCAACCGTTGTCGAGGATCCACTTGCTCTTAGCATGAGTTGGATGTTCCACCTACAAAAAAATTTCCAGATAAAACTTTTAGTACCCATTTCTTGTTGGGTCATGAGATGTTAGTCTTTGGTATCCATGCACATGTCTGTAAATCAACTACTTTCTTACTCTACATGTAGGAAAAATATGACCAATGGTGCCACAATAGTGACATCTAGCATGTTGAGTGTTAGATGAAGTATGTTATGCATGACTGGTAGATCTTAGTTTTCTAGTTGGATATTTGTAGTAAAAAGCATGCCGGTTAGTCTTCTTGGCAAAGGTTTTGCTGGGTTTGGTCTGACAGTGTTAGGTTTGACTGTGTTTCGATGTTTCGATAAGTGACGCATGTTAGGATAGGAAGCAGCAACCTCAGGCTATTTTTCTAACCTAATTTTTAACTTTATGGAAGTGTCATAAAGTTTATTATAGTCAGCTGTGAGTGCATCATTTCTGACTAGGGCATATTGATGGTTATTCTTCTCTTTGGATAAGTCTTCCTCAACTTTGGCAACGGTCTTATCTTTTAATTCGGATAATCGTGTAATCTCTTGTAATTGCAACTTGATAGAGGTAACCTCACCTGCCTCACTAGAAATATTATTACTTCTAACCTCAGCTAGTAGGTCGATAAGTCTTCCTATTTTACCTTTATACTCTTTGAGTACCTTCTTAGAGTTCTGGTATTTGCTACGCAGTTTTCTGTAGTTTCCAAAGAGGTCGCTAAAGGCTTCTCCTAATTGTTCAAAGGTAAAATTATCATATGTATCAAACAAGGGATTAGCGTTTACCTGATCTTGTCCATTAAGCATATATTTGTAGTGTCATCTAATTGTTCATCTTCTGAGTCGCTGGCTTCACTTTCATGCCATATACTTGTGTTAGCATATCTCCTGGAGGTAGAATTATTTAGGTACCCTTTTTCATATTTATTTTTCTTCCTGGTTGATAATGATGTTGTCGTACAGTCCTTCTTGATGTGTCATTTCTTCTTGCAACCATAGGAGATTGGATCTTCTTCATTGTTGCTATTATTGCTGTTGTGTTCTTTATTCTTCTGTTGAATCTCATGAACTTCTTTACTATGAGAGCTTGATCTTCAGAGTCAGAATCACTGTCGTCAGAATCTTCTTCGACAGATCTTCTCTGTTGAGCTTTGAGGGCGATTGACTTCACCTTTAGTGCAACTTCTTCAAAATCTTGAAGTTCCAGCACGTAAGTGAGTAGTTTTTCCATGACCGTTTTAAGAGACATAGTAGTGAGGTCGTTTCTTTTAATAATTATAGTAGCCTTTGGAATCCAGTTCTTCATGAGAGCTCGTAGCAATTTGCAAATGTTCTCATGGTTATTGTATTCCTTGCCTAGAGAGGACAAAAGATTTACAATATCCAGAAATCTTGTAAACATCTGAGTAATAGATTCGTATGACTTCATTTTGAATGCCTTATACACTTGAGTAAGTCTATTGATCTTTGACACCTTGACTTATATCGTAGCTTCATGAGTAACTTCGAGAAGTTTCCACACTTCATTGGATGTTGTGCATGTAGAAACCCTGTTAAATTCAATCCTGTTAAAAGCATAAAATAAAATGTTAATCGCACGTGCGTCAAGACTGGCTTGTTTTTTTTTCAGAATCAGTATACTTGTCATGTGCTTTCTCGACCAATTCTCTATCAACAAGAACACGGGAGGGATTTTTATAGCCATCAATTACAAAAGAACATAGGTCAAAATCTAGATATTTTAAGAAGAAACTCATGCATGATTTCCAGTATGTGGAATTGGTACCATCAAACAGTAGGGGTCTGTTTGTGGCTTGGCCTTCACTTGTGAATTTTATAGTTGCCATGTGTGATATAGTGATCTAAAAAAATAATAGCAATATTACCTTGCTTTACCTGTATAATCTGCTCTGATACCAATTGTAGAAACGAGATATAAAGCACAATACTCTAGAGGGGGTGAATAGAGTTTGCAGCAGAAATTTAGCTATTAAAAATTTGTTAGTATCAAGATCATAGAATATATCACAAATATATAAATGTAAAAGTAGAGAGGAGAGAGCAAACGCAAACACAAGGATATATGCTAGTTTTTCTCTTGTGAGGACTATTCCAATCGGAAGAAGTCTAGCTTCCAGTTGAAATCTACTATAAAAAAATGCTGCAAGTTTTTATGCAAAGTTCTTGCAACTTCTACAAATGCGAGATTTGATCCGAAGCACTCAACCAACTTCAATTGTGAAGTATCTTACTCTGCGGGGAGACTGGGTTCAAATCCCAACGTTCCACTAACCGAACTCGGGCCGAATTCGAGCTGTACTCGGTCCGAATTATGTTGGTCCAGAATGGTTTGGTTAGGGTTTTGTAAATCAGGTTTCTGGGCTTTTCAGAAGTCAAGTAGTTAGGAGCTTTTATAAATAGGCTAATTTTCAAAACAAATGATATTTTGAAAATATTTTGGGGTAGCCTATTTGTCAATACAATTCGGTATATATTGTATTCCTAGACGCAATAAATTGTGAAAAATATATTGATATTAAAAATACAGATTTAATGACAAAACGGCTCCAAGCCTTGAACGGTAGTAGTAGTAGCAGTTCTCAGCAGTCGTCCAAGTAGTCCTTATATTAAGACAGGGTTAGATCAATTATTAAAATTAGATTTGACCATAGCCAAAGGGCCAACAAAATAAAGGGGCCTAAGGTTTCTTTGAAAATTACCAATTTATGTTCATTGAAAGGTGTTGAATAAGTCCAACACAAGAGTTTGAGAGAGGGTTTCTTTATCTTTATGGAAGAGAGTTCAGTCTTGAGATTAATGTCACGACCCGTACCCTGTTTAGGGGCACGAGCACGTGGATACGTCTAGCCTACGCCGAACGTTGTATAGGTTATCTAGAACATATAACATCTAAGACATAATAAATATAACCTGTCATCTCCACACGGAAGAATATAATCACAACTCAATCACATAAATCTAAGAAAGATAAACACGAATGAGATAGAGATAAAGATGAAATAGATAGACTGAAATAGATACAAAGTCACAAACATAAGTTCAGAATTTAAAGACATAATGCAATCCCAAATAAGTTCTACATACCCAAAGTATCAAACTGGAATACAATTCAGTCAAAGACACCTAACATATACCACAATGACCCATTGCAATACAATGGCCTAAGGCCATTGCTATTGCCACTGCGATTGTAACACCCAGTTTTCCAGATGAAGGTAATTTTGAAATTTTGTAGTTATAATTATTATTTATTGATATTTACTTCATATTATGAATTTTTGGTAATTTTTAATCATTTTTAAACTATTTAAAATTATGACTTGTGATTTGGCATTTTGCTAGTGTAACCCTAGATATAAGTGACCTAGAGCCTAGCCATGTGATTAGGGTATTTCATTTATCATTTCCAGTATAAGGGTATTTTTGTCATTTTTAAGGTTATTTGTATTTATTATAATTTATTTGAATTTATGGAAATTTTTAGGATTTATTCTGGAATTATTTGAATGATGGTTTACTAGATTGACTTTGACTCGTGTTGACTTGGTAGACTAACCTAGAAGCTAACCCTAGTTGTGTTTGGACTTGGTTAGGTCATGTAACCCTAGTTAGACTAGAGTTAACCTATGGTTAGTCATTAAACTCAAGTTAGAATAGAAAGGCTTTTAGTCATAAGCCATGACTTATGGTTTTGAACCATCGTTTTAACTAAGCCCAACCCATTAGCTATTGCCAAACCCTAACCCTAACTTAGTATGGCCAGCCAACCCAAGCATTGGGAATCCCCTCCTATAAATAGTCTCTTCCATTAGGTTAAGCCTCTTTAGAAAAGTTCACATTGGAAAAAGAGGTAAATCCCATCTTTATAAATTCCTAGAAAATCTATTTTAATTCCTTTTTAATCCAAACAAATTGCATTAGATCCTAATTTTAGTATTCTTGCTGTTCATGGAGAATTAATCCAGCTTGGGATCAATTTGGGGAAGTTTGCTAACAAGGAGGAGGATCTAGAAGGGGGCTTTTTCTTGAGGATTTCACCACTAGGTAAATCACCCTAAACTCCATTAAATTTTGGATTTCTTTGCATAAAGACCTAGCCCTAGGTGTCCCCTAGCCATAGGAATTGGTTTCGTGTCCAGGTGGACCCATTTCGTGTCCGTATCGGACACGTATCCGACTGTATCATAGGTGTTTGTCGAAATGCCCTAAAGGGCATTTCGAGTTGATTTTAGGGGAGTATTTAAATAGGAAATTTTGTTTTCATGTTGCTTGTGTGTTTCTACACGACTGAAGTGGTTTCGAGCCGTGTTCGAGTCGCACTGGACTCGTGGACAAAGTCCCCACACGCGGCTACAGTATTCCCCTACTACTCTGGGGCTGTACCGGACACAATACGACACGGCTAGACACAAAATTTTGTGGGAACAATCACAAGGTGACTGACATTAAGTGTACAAATTTTTATGGGATTTTATTTAGTGGTTTGTGTGAAATCTTGCCCGCACTGGGTTTTGCACAGAATGTTCAGTCGATAGGTCGGGCTCTGATACACAACTGTATCATGGACACGGGGACACTTGGACACAGTGCAGGCACCTAGACACCTAGACTAAACCTAGGCGAACCTAGGTACACGACCACGAGACACTTGGACACCTGTGTCGTGTCCTAGACCTAGGTGAACACGTGCACGAGACAGTGCACTGCTGTGCAGTGTCCAGTGTATTGATTTTGGGTTTATTTGATTTGGACACGTCGTGTCACGTTGTGGTAGGACACAAACATCATGTTGGATACGTGCACACCCTATACTAGGGTTACCAACCTTTAATTTTGCATATTAGTATGTTGTTATGTGTCAAATTCCAAATTCCCTAAAAATCCTGATACCATATTATTTTCAGTATTTTCCAGTTTTGGGAATCGAATTTTGGCCGCTATATTACCCTATTAAACTAATGTTAATTATTGATTTCATATCCTAATATAGTTTTCCTACTTGTAATCTACCTATGGGTCGATTTTGGGTTGAATTGATTGTGTTTTGATTTCGAATGGGTGAATGAAAACTGTCAAGATTGGTTTAACCTGAGAATGATATTACAAAATCTGATATTGAAGTTGAAATGCTATACCTGAGAAATTCAGGATTTATGAATGTTGATTTCACTGCTATGTAATATTGATTCACTGATTATGGGAGTTTCCTTAGATCACTTGTTAAACACTGTCAATGATTCACATTGGAATTGGTACACAACACTCCCACACACACAGTTAACTCTCACCCTCTCACCCTCTAACACACACACACACATTGACACTCACACACAGGTTCTCTTGACACTCTCACTGTTCACAGTTCACTCACAGGAAACACACACACACACTCACTTGTATATACACACACACACATTACCTTTCCTCCTCTCTATATACATATGTAATGTATATATATTATATGTGTATATCTATATTGTAATGTATATATATATATATATATATATATATATATATATATATAGTTAATGTATATATAATGTAGTAGCCTACATATTGTACGCCTTAAAAATGAACAGTCACGCTGAGTTGATCAGGACAATATTTCAAAATCACGCTGGGAAACAGCTCATCATTTGTCAAAGTGTAATTATGACTGACAGTACAACAGTCGAAGAATGTCTTCTCATATGCCACGTATGCACAGAACTTGAGAGATCATAGCCGTCTATTGCGTGACTTTTGAAATCTTCTTCAGCAAGACTCAGCCTTCACCAAAGTTAGCGTACCAAAAGAGCTTCTTGTCATTTAATGCGACTGACAAAAGCAATCACTGTCAGAGATTTTGTGTCAGTCGAGGCACGTCGAATCAAGACAGCTGGCAGTCCTGTCTCAATCGAGCGTGGATTATGTTCCTTCCCAAAGTCCGCGTATATTTTGAGCTTTCTATCTCAAGTTTGCGTGGATTCTGAAGTTTCTTCCCTCAAGTCTGCGTGGATTTTGAAGCTTTTTGCCCCAAGCCTGCGTGGATTCTGAAGCTTCTTGCCCCAAGTTTGCGTGGATTTTGAAGCTTTCTGCCCCGAGTCGGCGTGGATTTCGTCTACAACAAGTCTGCGTGGATTTCATCAAATTGGAGTACGTAGCAGCCATGCCACTGATCTCTCGCCTGCGTGTCCTGTAACTTGCACACGACTCATGCATTATTGCCATGTGTCCAACAGTTACAGGCCACGTCCAGTAACTGCTCACAACCTTGCGTATGTTAAATCTTGCGTGATTTTCAACTAGGCACAGGCTGTGAAGACAGTTATCTTTTTCAGTTATTTTTGACTCTATAAATAGAGTTCTTTTTCTCATTCATTGTACAGATACAGAGTTATCTAACTTACTGTCTAAATTTTGAGAGCTTTTCTTCTTCGTATAGTCCAAGGGATAAAGCGATCGTCTTCTAGATCGGATTCCTACAGTTGTAATTTTCCCAGATACACAATAAATAAAGTGAATTTATGTTAAAAATGAACAGTCACGCTGAGTTGATCAGAACAAGTCTAACAGTCACACTGAGTTGATCAGGACAATATTTCAAAATCACGCTGGGAAATAGCTCATCATTTGTCAAAGTGTAATTATGACTGACAGCACAACAGTCGAAGAATGTCTTCTCATATGCCACGTATGCACAGAACTCGAGAGATCATAGCCGCCTATTGCGTGACTTTTGAAATCTTCTTCAGCAAGACTCAGTCTTCACCAAAGTTGGCGTACCAAAAGAGCTTCTTGTCATTTAATGCGACTGACAAAAGCAATCACTGTCAGAGATTTTGTGTCAGTCGAGGAACGTCGAATCAAGACAGCTGGCAGTCCTGCCTCAATCGAGCGTGGATTATGTTCCTTTCCAAAGTTCGCGTATATTTTGAGCTTTCTATCTCAAGTTTGCGTAGATTCTGAAGTTTCTTCCCTCAAGTCTGCGTGGATTTTGAAGCTTTTTGCCCCAAGCCTGCGTGGATTCTGAAGCTTCTTGCCCCAAGTTTGCGTGGATTTTGAAGCTTTCTGCCCCGAGTCTGCGTGGATTTCGTCTACAACAAGTCTGCGTGGATTTCATCAAATTGGAGTACGTGGCAGCCATGCCACTGATCTCTCATCTGCGTGTCCTGTAACTTGCACACGACTCATGCATGATTGCCATGTGTCCAACAGTTACAGGCCACGTCCAGTAACTACTCACAACCTTGCGTATGTTAAATCCTGCGTGATTTTCAACCAGGCACAGGCTGTGAAGACAGTTATCTTTTTTCAGTTATTTTTGACTCTATAAATAGAGTTCTTTTTCTCATTCATTGTACAGATACAGAGTTATCTAACTTACTGTCAAAATTTTGAGAGCTTTTCTTCTTCGCATAGTCCAAGGGATAAAGCGATCGTCTTCTAGATCGGATTCCTACAGTTGTAATTTTCCCAGATACACAATAAATAAAGTGAATTTATTTATGGAAAACAAATTGACGACTCTGCTGGGGAAAACCATCTCCTCTTCTGAGATGGCAACAACTCAATGCGACACTTCGTCAGTCGGCTCGACGAAGAAGGTGATGACGATCCAATTTGATCAACTCGCCTATGAAGAAATGCAGCGGGCTAAGAGTGGCAAACCCACTTCAGCCTCCATCATCACTGCCAAGTCGAAGGGACACTCTGTTTATGTCCCTAAGAATCAGTTGGCAGCCAATGGTGAAGTCTCTGCCACAGTGTCTACTCCTAACACTGGCAAGAACTCTACTGTAAGTACGCACACTCTTGTGCGCTCGAAGATGACAGCAATCAAAAGTCATGCTGACAGTACTGGCTCCTTAGCCAAATCTGTTCCAGCGTGCAAATTCCATTCCAAAAGTCACGCTGACAGTATTGGCTCTTTAGCCAAATCTGTTCCAACGTGCAATCTCACGTTCAAAAATCATGCTGACAGCACTGGCTCCTTAGCCAAATCTGTTCCAGCGTGTATTTCTAAAATCAAAAATCATGCCGACAGTACTGGCTCCTTAGCCAAATCTGTTCCAGCGTGTAATCTCAATCCTAAAAGTCACGCTGACAGCACTGGCTCCTTAGCCAAATCTGTTCCAGCGTGTAATTCTAAATCCAAAAGCCACGCTAACAGTACTGGTTCTTTAACCAAATCTGTTTCAGCGTGTATTTCATCTAAGAAGAATAGCTCTTTAGCTATCTCTTCTTCTGTACCAAGTTCTACTAGAACTGGGGGTGGTCTTCCACATAAAGTCCCTTCGAAAAGAGATGACTCTTTAGTTGTTTCTTCTGTTCCTGTAGTTTTTACTTCAGGAACAGCTTTGACTGACAATTTTGTTAGTCAAAGAAAAGGAGATAGTCTTTTGACTACTCTTTCTTCTGGACATTCTATGTCTCAAAACTTGAATAAGTCTAAGAAGAAACATTCTTTAATGTCTTCTTCTACGACTTCTTCGAATTGGGCACAGAATTTGTCTAGAAAAGGTCTGTTACCAACTCCTAATCTAGGGGGTGGTTCAACTCTTCCTTCTCTGCAAATATCCAGATCAATGGAAGGAAAACTCCAAGTTTCAAAAACCAATGTGTTACCTCCAATTGATCTAAGAACAAAACTTAATCAAACCCGTTTGGGAAGCACTTCTGGTGTTAAGAAACCACATCAATCGGAAACAAGGTTAAGAGATCCGGATGCAGAATATGCTAGAAATTATGTGGCTCATATTAATCACTCTCTGTATAATCAAGAGCCATCAAGACCCAAGAACAGAGTGTTCTCTGATGCACCTCAATCTTCATAAACAGATTTACGAGAATACCTTCAACAGAAGAGAAGGAGTAATTCTATGACAATGGATCATGCTGAATATGACTTCCAGCCAAGAGTCATAATTCAATGAAAATGTCAATCAATGGTTCCGGACTATGTTGATCATAAATGTGATTTCCAGCCGAGAGTCATAATGCAATGCAGATGTCAAACAAAACGACAATCTGTCTTCAATCGGATTCAGTGTGAACCTATGCCTGATGAAGATGAGCCTTTGTTTGCTTCTGTCAACATGACCTCTCGGGATACTGGGGGTAGAGCTGATAGTCCAGATGGAGTATATAGAGGCACAAGAGCAAGAGTCCTGGCCTCTAGTCAAAGAACTTTAATTTCTGAAGATGATTCTGAATTCCTTGGAGAATCTAACTTCCCACCTCTTCCTACTGGGGGTAGTTCTCCTATAATTGACTTTGATGTACAAAGCAATGATTCAGAACAAACAACATCCACCAGTTCATCAATAATTCCTCGTACAGTCACGACTTATATGGTTGATAGGAATACTGATGAACCTTCTTCTTCCTTGACTCCTCAAGAACAAAGGATTGCTTCTTTGGAACAGCAAATGAAGTCTATGGCTGATACTATGAAGTCGATGTATGAACTTATGGCAACTCAGATGCAAAATCGACAGACTATACCAGATGCCATACCAATTGACACTGTTATAAGTCTAGTACAAGTTCCTCCAGCAATACAATCCAATACTCCTGGACTAGCTCTACCAAATCCTAGTCTCTCTGGAGCTGGGGGTAGTGTTTATAATGCTGTTCCTCCTCCCAACTATTCTCTACAAGCTACAACTCCACAATCTTCCTGAGTTGTTAATGAAGAATTGAGTAATCTCAAAACTCAATTCGAAGCATTCAAACAAAAAGATGGTTTACAAAGATTAGGCATCAAGCAACCTTATCCGATAGAATGGAAGCAAGTATCGTATCCTCCTAAATACAAGCCTCCTACTATCTGATGGAACCACTTCTCCAAGTCAGTTTATTAATCACTTTGAAGTAATGACTGATCAGCTGCAACCAAGCGACGCCCTCCTTACTCGGGTGTTTGTTGCATATCTCATGGGAACAGCTTATGAATGGTATAGAAGTCTCCCAGATGGGTGCATTACCTCATTTGCCGATTTTAAACAGATGTTTCTTGAAAGGTTCTATGAAGGGCTCAATGACATGACTATGTCTGCTCTTATTAGAATCAAGCAAAAAAATAATGAAACTACAGAGAATTTTATTGAACGATTTCGAAGAGAAGCTCTGAAGATGCCTCTTGGAACTCCTGATGCTGTCACCATCGACATATGCAAATCAAACTTATTGCCAATCATCAGTATGTGGACAGGATCCACCCAATTTTAGGACTGGCCTTCTTTCATAGTTAGTGCCAAGGCCGCAGAAATTAGTGCTGAAACCTTCAAAGGTTTAGGAGTACAGATGACTCCCAAAGAAATAGGTCAAGGTACTAACAATAATGCTAAAAACAATGCTCGCAAGGGAAAAGAAACCCTTGAGGTTAATCTTCAGAACAAAGATGCATCAACTGTTCAAACTTCTTCTACCTCTACAACCCAACAAATAAGAGCACCTCGTCCCAAGGAAGAATACTCTTTTGACGACGACGATGTCCTTGGTATCTTTGAATGTCTGCTGAAAGGTAATAAAATATAATTACCTGAAATCAAGAAACCTGATGAAGCTGGTAAGACAGATCATCCCAAATACTGTCCATACCACAGAATGTTGGGTCACACAATTCGTACATGTTATGTACTGAAAGGAAAGATCCAAGAGATGATTAAGTCTGGAGCTATTTCTTTTACTCCTAAAGAGAAGACCGTCACCTCCAACGTCGTCTCTATGCAATTCAGAGATTTCTCTCCTCAACTCCTTGAAAGTGGGATCGTTCCTATTCCCAAGGCAACTCTTGACATAGTGAATCTTCCTCCTCCACAATCTGAAGGATTAGGGCCAATCACTTTGGAAACAGGAGAAATCATGTAGATACATCCTGATCTAGTGGCAGATTTTGAATCGCCTTCTCCTCAAAAGAATACTTCTCGAAAGTCCAAGAAGGCTGGAAAGATTAAGTCATGTCATATGACTTCTCTTGGATCTATCTCTGACACAGAGCCAAAAGACGAAGAAGAAGCACTTGCTGGTGCTACTCGAACAGGGAAATCTTATTTAAAGGATTATTCCAAGAATCCTGAGGATACTTCTGATATCCCTCCTGCTGATAAAGACGCTCCTAATGTTCCTCCTGAAGAAGAATCATCCACTGCACCTATCCCTTCAACTACCACAGTTGAACCTGTTTCTTCCAAGCCTACAGCTCTTGAAAAAGGCAAACAACAGGCTCGGTTTGATAAGCCAATCAAGAAGTCCTCTCCTCTTGGACTTCAGAAGCCTTATAATTTTGACATTCTAGCTCAACTTGCTAATACTCCATCTAGAATGTCCCTCTTTGAACTTCTACGTCTTTCCAAAGAGACTCGAGAGACGTTAAGTGAAGCACTTCTTCAAGCTGACTCTTGTCTTGCACAGTTAAAGAAGCCAGATGCAGAACCTGCCACTTGCTTACATTGCAACAGTGTACTGGAGATTATCCCAAATATCACCTTTACACAAGATAACATGCTACTGGAGGATAATCGACATGATCGGCCTCTCTACTACACCGGTTATATCGACACGATGAAGATAGATCGTATCCTCATTGATCCAGGGTCTGCTATAAGCATAATGCCAAAGAGTCTGTTGGATGAACTAAAAATCCCTCTTCACAAGCTTTCCAAGACAGTTACTACTATCCTGAGATTCAATCAAAGCAGAAGCGAGCCTTTGGGAAAGATTCATCTGAAGCTTCAAATAGGCGATTTCAGATCCAAAGTCACTTTCTATGTGATCGAGATTGTGGGATCCTACAATCTTCTTCTTGGGAGGCCCTTTCTTCATGAAAATAATGTGGTGCCTTCTACTCTTCATCAGTGTTTTAAATACATTGATAGCAATGGAAGAGTACAAAAAGAAGTTGCTGATATAAATCCCTTCTATGGGGTTGAAGCCTATTTCAATGATTCCCAGATGTACAAAGAAGAGTATACAAGGGTGATACAAGCTATGGAGAAAGAGGATTCACAAAGTGAGACTTTAATAATTCCTGTTAAAAGTCGAACTACTCAGCAACAATCTCCCAAACCCTCTGGAGAAGGTTCTTTTATCATTCCGGTGACTGGATGGATCTCTCTGTTACCTCAGTCGTCTGCTCAAGATACACTGATCATTCCTGTCAGTGGACGTACTGCAATTCCTGCATCTTCACATGTGAAACAGGATACTCTGCTAATTCCAGTTGGAGGGCGGATTACTCTTCCATCTCAAGCTTCAAGGGAGCTCACCTCTTCTGAGCCATTTATTATCGATCTTAATCGAAACAAGGGTTCTTCTCGTTCATCTTCTCCCCCTTTAGTCATTAATTTGGCTAAGACCTCTAAGGCTCAGCCTTCTTCCAATGTAAATATTGCTGCTTTTACATTTAATAAAAGGTCTCTATCTTTGCAGTATATTGATGTGTGTAATTATGTTCATAGTTATTTATATTTGTTAGATGACTTGAACACAATATCCATAGGAGTTGTACAGACTGTTCATACAGATGTATCCCTAGAACCAGTACAATCTTCGTACTTTCTAGTTCCCAGCAGAAAGCCAGGAGACATCCCAATATTCTTCTACAAAGGGCCCCAAAATCCTTCTGATTTCGAAGATGAAGACAAGAATGATGATACTGGAAGATTACAACTACGTCGTTATAGTCAGCAATCTAAAGACATCATTAAAAATATGGGCTATGACTTCAGAACTGGTCTCAACAGTAGAAAAGGAAGAAAAATGCCTGTCCGGATTCCTCCTCTGAAATATGGGAGAACAAAATGCGGATTGGGCTATACTGCTTCTACTCCTTTTATCAATATTATCCATGAAGATTTCGAATCTGACGAAGATAAGAGATCTGATTCTTCTAGTACTATCTCTTGGGATTCCGATACGAGTATCGGTAATTTCTACTGCAACATTCTGTCTTCCAACATGGTCTCTATTGACCGTTCTGAAGAAAGTGATGAAGACGAAGATGAGTTTGAAATCTCACCTGAATCAGAACAATGGGCCCAAAGGTTAGATAATCAATGGGAGTTCCGATTTGAGCAAAAAGAACCTCCAACTGAAGACAAACTTGTTCAAATAGATGTTGGTGAAGAGGGATCTCCCAAACCAATATTCATCAGTGAAAGTCTTTCAGAAACTGATAAGCAAGACATGATTAAACTCATTCGTGACTACATCGACGTCTTCGCTTGGAGTTATGAAGATATGCCAGGACTTGATCCACAAATCGCAACTCACAAGCTCAATATCTTGCCGAATGCTAAACCGGTCAAACAACAACAGCGACGATTTCGTCCAGACATTATGGATGCAATTGAAGCTGAAGTCAATAAACTCATGACCTCCGGGTTTATTAGAGAGGAACAACATTCCGATTGGGTGGCTAACATAGTTCCTGTCCTTAAAAAGACTGGCAAGATCAGAGTATGCATAGACTTCCGCGATCTCAATGCGGCATGTCCTAAAGACGAATTCCCTCTACCAATCACTGATGTCATGATCGATAATACCTGTGGGTTTGAACGGATGTCATTCATGGACGGATATTCTGGGTACAATCAGATTAAAATGTTTTCAGATGACGAGAAGCACACTTCTTTCAGAACGCCGATCGGTACATACTGTTATACAGTTATGCCGTTCGGTCTCAAGAATGCAGGAGCAACTTATCAACGAGCTATGAGCACTATATTCCGTGAACATTTGCGAAAAACAATCGAATGCTACGTTGATGATATTGCAGTCAAAAGTCGACAAAAGAAGGATCATATCCAAGATTTGAAGACTATATTTGATCTAATGTGTAAGCATCAATTAAAGATGAACCCTACTAAGTCCTTCTTAGGCGTCTCTAGTGGTAAATTTCTCGGCTTCGTCATTACCTCTAAAGGTATACACGTGGATCCCGAGATGATCAAAGCCATCCAAGAGATGCGTCCTCCACGCACCTTTCAGGACGCTTATATCAGGAGATTCATCTCTAATCTTTCAGGACGCTGCAGACCATTCAACAAACTTATGAAGAAAGGTGTCTCTTTTGTCTGGAATGACGAATGTCAGAAAGCATTCGATGATATAAAACAATATCTGATGAGCCCTCCAGTATTGGTACCTCCCGTCTCAGGAATTCCATTCCTCCTATATACCCGACCAATGAGTCATTCATTGGGTGCATTGCTCGCACAAAAGAATAAAAATGGTCATGAACAAGCCATCTACTATCTCAGTCGTACTATGACCGGAGCTGAACCTCGATATTCACCGGTCGAAAAAGAATGTCTAGCCTTGATGTTCGCTGTTCAAAAGATACGACATTACATCATTGGCCAGACTATTCATGTCATTTCCAGGATCAATCCTATACGGGTCATGATGAAGAAACCTAGTGTTTTGAATTCTAGATTGGCTAACTGGGGAATCTTACTTGCTCAGTATGATATGCATTATATTCCTCAGAAATCAGTCAAAGAACAAGCTTTAGCTGATTTTTTGGCTGCTCATTCAATTCCAGAAAATTCAAAACTCTATGATGAAATCCCAGATGAAGTCCTAGATTCAAACCAAATTGCTGAAGAAGATCCTACTTGGCGTCTATTCTTTGATAGAGCTTCAAGGATAGGTCCTAATGGTGATATTGTCGCTGGAGTTGGAATCGTTCTTGTATTACCAGAAGGTCTTGCAATCCAACGAGCTTATTCTCTTGATCAGCCATGTTCAAACAACGTAGCTGAGTACAATGCGTTACTCATTGGTCTTCAACTCGCTAAACATCTGAATATTCGACATTTGGAGGCGTACGGAGACTCTAAACTCATTGTCAATCAGATAAGGGGTACTTATGAAGTTCGCCATCAAGATCTGGTTCCTTATCATAAATCAGCTATATCTATGACTTCTTCGTTTGAAGAATTCTTCATTGAACATGTTAGGCGAGCATGTAACACAGAAGCTGACGCTCTTGCTAATCTTCCGGCGGTGTTAGCTATCCCAATTAGATGACAACAGATGATTGTTGTCCACAATCGAGAGCTATTCCATCTCGAAAACAATCTGACTCTAGGACTTTCAGTTGACATTGAAGAATCAACATCACATGATGTCAATGCAACAAGAGGATTTGGATTTAGTCGTAAATCTTTATCATCTTTATCTGATTCTAGCATGGAATTCATCTTCAGTAATTCAGCTGAGACTCAGAATACAGATAAAGATTGGAGACTTCCTTTCTTAGATTTTGTATTGTATGACATTCTTTCAGATAATCCGAGTGAGGGTAGCATCTATCAGACGACGATCACTCAGATTCTATTACAATCATACTACAAAAACCTTATATCGTCGAGCTTATGATGGTCTACTTCTTCGATGTGTTGCCGGTGATGAGGCTCAGCAGATTATTCGTGAAGCACATGATGGAATTTGTGGAGCACATCAGCCTGGACCAAAACTTCAAGACCGTATTCGACGTATGGGTTATTATTGGCCTACTATGGTATCAGATGCCATCGAGTATGCAAAGAAGTGTAAAGCTTGTCAAATCCAAGCGGATTTTATTTATCAACCCTCGAAATTTTTACATCCGACGACAGCATCATGGCCCTTCGAAGCTTGGGGCATGGACATTATCGGCCCGATCAATCCGCCGTCATCCAAAGGTCATCGGTTTATTCTCGCAATAACCGATTACTTCTCCAAATGGACCGAAGTCATTCCTTTATCTGAAGTTAAGACGTCCAATGTCATTAGCTTTATCAAACGTCATGTCATCTACAGATTTGGTGTTCCTCGACGTATTATTTATGATAATGGACCACAATTCGTCAGCCAAAAATTTACTCGATTCTGTGACGATCACCGGATCAACAATGTGGCTTCTACCGCATATAATCCGGCAGCTAACGGATTAGCAGAAGCTTTCAACAAGACCATCATCAAACTCCTAAAAAAGTTTGTCTCTACTAACAAACGTAATTGGAGTGAGAAGCTTGGTGAATGTTTGTGGACTTATCGTACTACAGTTCGTAATGCTACTAAATGTACACCTTTCTTTCTGGTGTATGGATGCGAAGCTGTTCTTCCATTAGAGATTTAAATTCCTTCTTTAAGGATAGCAATCACTAATGAACTTACCGTCGAGAATAATGATCGTCTTCGACTTCAGGAATTAGAAGCTCTGGATGAGAAGCGATTATTTGCTCAACAGAATATCGAATTCTATCAAGCTAGAATCTCAAGAGCTTTTAATAAGAAAGTCAGAGTTCGAGCGTATCAAAAAGGAGAACTTGTTCTAACAGTCAGACGTCCTATGTCTATGACTCATATGAGCAAAGGCAAATTCGACGCAAAGTGGGAAGGTCCCTATGTCGTAAGCAGAGTTTTCTCAAATGGAGCTTATCAACTCTCAGAACTGGATGGTCGAAAAGTTATGATGCCTATTAATGGCAAATTCCTTAAAAGTATTATGCATAAATGTAAATACTTGTAAATCATCAGACAAGTTCATGTTTATAAATAAAATTTTTATTTTATTTTAATCATGAATGATGGTACATGATATTAAGGAAGATCACTATCATCCTTCTTTACATTTGGACGCGGGCCACTGCCGTCCTTCTCGAAAACATAGTCAGCAAAAGAGCCGAGAACCTCCTTGCTGGAACCCACGAGGAATTTGCAAGCGGCTATCCTCACGGCTTCTTCTTCTTCAGTCCTTCCCGGTTCGAGCAGGAAGTCTAGAATGTCCCTTGGTGGCTTGGGTGCAGACGAACCTTCGCCTGCTTCCACCTTCTTTGATTGAACTGGATCAACAGGGCGTTCTTCAGTGCCCTTCTGAACTTTCAGGGTGATTCCAGTTTTCTTGGATACTTCTTCAGACGACATTTTTATGTTTGAAAGTAGAAGTGTTCATTCTTGTCAGATTTCTGCTATATTTATAGGCAGAAGTTCTTCAAATAATGAAGCGTCACATTCATCTGACGGTTCACCCATTTATTAATGCTTGACGGTTCATCCGTTCATTTATTACATTCATCCGACGGTTCATTCGTTCCATTCATCTGACGATTCGTCCGTTCATAATCTTCTATGCCGAATCTACCTGCTCATTTGTTATTTTCTATTCTTGACCTCTGCATAGAAATCAATCTATTTTCTTTTCGAGTTCCTACATATTATCACGTCCACATTACCTCTGATAGTATTGAGTACTCTAAATCAGAAAAGAAGATTTCATTATCTATTATGTCCACAATTTATTCAAATACAAATCATTGAGCATAGAAGAATTATCATTTCCACTCTCATTTCATTATAAAAAGTCTATTACATTTTCTTAGACTTTCTTACAAATCATAATGGAAATCTATTACAAATTTGGATTTTCATTCTACGCCACAATAATAACCTAATAGAGATCTATCTTCTTCTTGGATCTTCTCCGTCGGACCTTCTCCGTCAGGTTCGTTGTTGGTGGTAAGTTCCTGACTGTCTGAGTCCCAGTCACGACCAGATCAGCAGGAATCAAACTCTGGTCTTCTCTCTCAGACGAGAGGAGAACCACAGAGTATGGCAGCCCGAAGCGTGTTGCTGCCAATACAACTGGTGGATTTGGGAGCGACCTTTCAAAGGAAGATAGGAATGTATCCTTCATTGGGATACAATTCCTAGTTCTGCCCTGAAAGGAACTCTACTACCCGATTTCTCGGGGTAGAGCTGACTCCACCATCCAACTCTCGTGTATAAAGGCTCTTCCTACCATCTAAGGAAGACCCTTCTATCCCACGAAGAGTTCTGAGTTGTCTGATTTGCGCGTCAAAAGCGTATGAGCTCTCTGATGTAGGTGTCAGAGGAATATTCTCCACAGCATCCAAATCACCAGTGCCAGTTCTGAAGAAAATTTTCAGCCGAGCTTCTGCAGAAAACAGCAAAGAAAAAGAGATTAAATCAACAGGAATATCATTATCATTAAGCGTGCATTTGTCAAACAGAGACAGGCGTGTATTGTTCAGTCAGAAACAAAAGCTCATCTTCAACAGTAAAAAATAGTACGCGTACTTACCATCGAGTTTGGTGCTAAGGATTGGTAAACCAATGTCTGGTATAGTGCACAGAAATCGAACATTAGAAAGCATTGCTTTCCTGTTTAAGAATGAAATCTCACAAAAAATTCATTCTCAGAGAAGAAGAAGAAGAATAAGGAGATGAGTATCTGTGAAACTCAGCTACCTATTTAAAGGACAAAGTACAAGCCTATTCTTGGAAAAGATCCGAGTTAAAAGCGCTCGTAACCACGGAATGAGTGTCACGTGTACTCTTGTTTATGTACTCTTGTTCATGTTATATATACTCTGAATGTATATATTAGATTGTGTTCATTTTCTATTTCTATTGGATGGACAAGCTATCAAATGCAGGAGTATCATTGTGTTGTGAATGAATGAACAAGGGATATATATATATATATATAGGGATTGTGGTTGGTAGGGTGTGGGTTTTCTGGTATGTGACCATTGAATATCTGGAGTAGGAAATAATTTCTTTCTGTGGTAATGAAATGCTACATTTTTCTCATAAAGTCGTATTGGATCTTTATCCTTCACCAAAAACTAGTTGGCTGGAGACATGCCTCAAATGCTTTACTGATCATAAAGCCTTATATCACATTATCTGCAACAAAATATTCAGCTGCTCCTTCACTCCACTTTAACGACAAATCACATGTTCAACTAGAAGAAAAGAACTTTAGTTTTATTTCACCCTGGGCCACAGATTTTTACCATATGATTGTATGGTTCTAATTTGTTTTATAGGAAGCACAAGAAAAATGACATCCACAATTAATTACCACCTCTGTCCATATCTGAAACTTTATCACACAATGAGTCATTCTCATTTTTATACATCACCTTGTTAACAGTATGCTCAAAGAAAGGAAGGCATTGTACTAATTTCTCACCTCATCTTCACAAACTTTACCAGAAAGAATATAATGGCCAACCAAGTTCAAGCTCACTTCATTTAACACAACATAAAGAATATAATCATCTACAATTATTTTATAGCCAACAAACTCGTGGCTGAAAACTAAATTGGGCAAAGGTAGTTGTCCCTCGTTTGGCCGTTGACGAGAGGGTTGTGTGGTTGGCTCTCTTCCATCTCCGTCTCCTGCTCGCTTCCTGCTCCCTTGATTGGTTGCTCGAACCCTACGGGAGATTCCCGCCGTGGAGAGGGGTCAGTCCGCCGTGCAGAGCGGTCGGTCCGCCGTAGAGATAGGGCAGGCGGCCGTGGAGAGGGGCTGATATAAAAAAAAGGCTGTCTCGTCGTCGCGGAGAAGATGAAGAATCATGTTCGAGAGATAGAGAGAGAGTTAAGAGAGGAGAGAGAGAGACCTGTTCTTAGATTCGGTTCTTTCACTCGAGAGAGGAGAGGAGAAGAGAGGAGAGGAGAGAAAGTATTGGTGATTTCCTTCAGATGTAAAATAAAAATGGACAAATTTTTAAAAAACACCCTATCTTTTAAGAACTTATCCGCATGATCAGCTAGTTTTAATCCTAGTCTTTCGTTACAATCGGACGGATGTAATATAGTCTGGTTTTATATTATAAAACCGTACGTCTGGTTTCTTAGCACTCCTGTATATATATATATATATATATATATATATATATATATATATATATATATATATATATATATATATATATATATATATAGTTAATGTATATATAATGTAGAAGCCTACATATATATGTATATATATATATGATGTAATGTATATAAAATATGCATATATACC
Organism: Iris pallida; assembly: GCA_029216955.1. Lineage (NCBI taxonomy): Eukaryota > Viridiplantae > Streptophyta > Magnoliopsida > Asparagales > Iridaceae > Iris > Iris pallida. The sequence goes on along the minus strand of JANAVB010017999.1, from coordinate 10,765,894 downwards.
TATGTAATGTGTATGTACCTATATATATGTATATGTCTATATGTAATATTGAATGCCTATATGAATGTTTATGAATAGGAATTTCTATATGCATATTAGTGAATACAATGCCAAGTTGAGTATGTACTCATGGTGAGGTTAAATGACTTGTTGACATTATTATAAGTATGTGTGTTGGCTTGACTTAGGCTTGGATAGCCTTGAAGTGGTGTATACTAGCTAGTGTAGGCTTGTGTGACCTAGTATAGACTAATGTAGACTAGTTAGACCAATTTAAACTTGTTAGACCTAGTTTGACCATAGTTGACCTAGTTTGACTTCTAGGGCTGACCAGAGTTGACCAAAGGTTGACTTTGGCCTAGATTGACCTAGATTCATTTAGAATACATTGAATTGCATCTTGTTATCATTTTAGACTTGTTGTGACTTGTGCTGTTCTGATTGGGAGCCAGACACCACTCCTCGGACAGTACTTTCATCTTGGACACTCAGATACCAGGCGAGTACATTCTCTGATCATTTCATATCTTGCTTAGAATTATTTTTCTGCTTTAAATTACTTTACTTGATACTGTCACGTTGGTCACACGGAATAGTACTATATGGATCCCTTCTTGAGATATTATCCCTTCAGGGAGCATCGGGTACTACATGTTCTGTGCATTTCACTTACATGGTGTATCACTATGCTTCATGGTTTATTGATCACTTGTGACATGTACTCTCATGATCATAGAGTTTTCCTTGAATCCTCCTATTTATTGGGCTTCCTAGAATCCCCATTTATGGGACTATCATATACCACCCTTCGAGGGTCGTTACATGAATCATAACATAACCTGGCTGGATCCTTGTGTATTGATTGGGGGTACGGGGGAGTAGAAGTAGACATGTGAATAATATCCAAGTAGTGTAGCATCAAAATTATTCCATAGTGTAGCATCAGAATCATCCTATGCCATTTACATATCTATATTGTACTCTGACTCACTAGCCACTGTTAGTTCTCTATTTATAGTAGATATTTCTATTACAGGTCTCTCTCTCTGTTTATATACTATATTTCTTTCAGTTCATGTATCTTACTTTACTGTATGATTATATTTTCTAACCTGCTATGATCTGTTGAGATGTATTGTGCTCGCTCTTGTCCTGACTGGACCTGTTGAAAATATTACAGAGGACGAGGAGGAGGCCTGTGTGGATACCTTCTATGGGGCAGCCCTGGACGTCACTTGTAAGCTGGACCCTCAGGAGGACCCAGCTCTAGCTGATGACATCACCCCTATTACCTAGACTAGCTTAGTTAGGCTTTATCTTACTTATGTTGTCTTAAGACTAGTTAGTTAGACTTTATTTCTGTCTTGAGATCTGGGTTGTATATATTCTTTCATATTCAGTAGCTGAGACTTGTATTCTGGATATTTGTTGAGATGTTATCTTAAACTCTTATGATCATCTGTATTCTCTTTGAGTTCCATATCATATCGTGCTTCTTCTTCCTTAGTTGTGATTGAGTTTATTTCTTCTATGTCACCCCCATTCGGGGAGTATAAACTGCTTAGTATTATATTGTTAGATGTTGTGACCTAGGACAGCATTCTACCGCCGATACTGTGGCGTAGGCTGGACGTACCCACGTCTCGTGCCCTCACTCTAGGGTACGGGTCGTAACAGCAGTTCTTTGATACACAAGCCATAGACCAAATTCTCTCTGAACCAAATCCAAAACCTTGAAATAAATCCTAAACTCTAATACCTAAGTCCAAAACCTCTGATACACTCAACACATACACTGACACTTGAAACACAAACACACTAACTAATACTAGGTCTGGACTAAAATCCTAATTCACTAAATCCAAACAAACTCTCGACCAACATGGCCTGCAAGCATGTCATCCCGACTGCACTGGCCAAGGATAATAGCCTAAGGCCAAAGTGGTATTGCTACCAAGCTACTGCCATATGCCTCTTGGCTACTCCTAAGCCTATGATGTATACCAATACCTGGATAAAGACTCCCCTCCCTATCAAATCTGATACAACGCACACATTGTTAATCCTAAATTGATACATCACTCATTCACTCATCAATCCCTACTCATTATTCCAACATTCTTAACCAAAATGCCACTATATACATATACTTACATACATGAGTCCCTATATGAGTATATGAGTACCTACCTTCACTCTTACCTACTGACCTGAGCCCCAAACCCTAATAGGACCCCAAAGTCCCTCTCACTTCTTTCATGTTGCCAAAGGGCTGCCTGCCCAATTTGGCCTGCTGCCAAACCCGACCCCCACTGTTACAAGGCTCACCTAATTGAAGAACTCAAATATCGCTCTTATCCTCACTAACTGTCCTCACTCTAAGACCATACCCACAAATATGTCACCCTCTCTAATCACAACACTTAACTGAACTAACCATCTAATACACATTTATATTCACTTATAACTCTCAAGAACTCACTAACTGACCACCCCTCTCTAATCTCTGTTGCTGCTAAGCCAAACCCGAGGCTTGCCCTGCTGCCACTGCTGCAAAACTTGCTGCTGTTGCATTTGTCATTGCTTTGCAAATGCAACCCAAATAGAGGCTCTGCTACTGCAAAATCTGATGTCTAATGCTAAGTAATTAACTCAAAACCTCCAAATCCTAATTGAAACTCTCAAACTCTAACTCATTATCCTAGTTGATTATCAAAACAAAACTCCTAACACTAACCTTGATGCCCTCTGATACCTTAACTTCTAACTGATACAAAGACAACATATCTATAACATATACATATATATGCTTAGAACTTATCAAATATATCTAACTTACATATACATATTCATGATACTAACACCCATTCCACAACCTATCTCACATATCTCCTGACACCAAGGCACTCTCTACTAAATCACACACAATATAGGGTCCTCGTTAGTTGTAAGGACCCTGTTTTTCGGGAATTATTTTTCGTTTTATTTTATATGATTTTCATTTATTGAATTAGATTCTTATTCTTAATTATGATATAGATTTATTTTCTGTAGCTTTGATTTTTGGAGTACAAGAAGTGTCAATCTTTCGAAATAACCTTCATGAGTTTTGAAGTAGACAAGTCCACCTTCAAGTTGATATATCATGTCCCATCCAAACTAGTTTTCTAAGGGCCTGTTTGGTAAATCGGAAGTATGAAAAAATTTGGATTTACACTTTCGATGATGGATTTCATGTTGGAATCCATTCGCTTTCTTATCTCCTAGGAAGAGACAAATGTGTTTGGTTGACATATAAAAGTAAAAAATGGGAAGTGAAAATTTGGACAAATGTGTTTGGTAGATAGAAAAGTAAAAAGTGGAAAGTGGAAGAGTGTATTATAATTGTAGTAAAATAATATATCTAAAATATTAATTAATTTTTGATCAGTTATTAACTAATTTAAGAAATTAGCAGATATTAATGAGTATTTATAATCACTAAATAATTTAATATTATTAATTAATATTAACAAATATTAATGAGTATTTATAATTAATATTTACATTAATTAATTGGATAGGAATTAGGTGGTTGTCATTCATATATTAATTAATGAATTAAAAAACCATCTTAATTATAATCAGGGAGAGAGTGGTTATACGAATGACAACCATGTACCACCGCTCCACTCTCTCCATCATAAAAAAACACTCATCTCTCTCAAAACCACTCCTCTCTCTCTCAAAACCACTCAACCATTCTCCATGATAAAAACCCCAAATGGGTCAGGCTCCACCCGCCACTCCCACTTCCACTCCCATTCCCACTCTCCAGTCCTCGATAACAATGATCCACCTTCGACGACCTCCTTTGTCGACGAGGTCCTCCACACTGGACCTCGTCGATGACCTCCTCCGTCGGCCTTGCATGTGATAGATGACCACCGTAGAAGTCTTCTTCTTCCTTTTGTAGTTTTTTTTTTACTCCCAAGCCACATCCTAAAGATCAAGTAGAAAGTGGTTATATAGATTTGGGAGGGGACAAGGAGGGGACAGTAACTGCAATTTCTATTATGTATATGCTTTCTCAAA